>BOPP01000016.1:6068110-6087777 GCA_017312745.1 Gryllus bimaculatus
CGATGTTTGCTAACATCGATGTTTTGTTACTCGGGGAATTGATAAACGTACTCGGGGAATTGATAAACGTACTCGGGGAATTGATAAACACGAACTTTGTGAAATTAAATTATGCTGCACGCGAATTTAATATAAGAGGATACTAATCGAGTCTAAAATCATCTATGTTGAAAAACATCGGTGGTTTTGTGACGACGTTGGACGACATGGATGTTTAAATTTTTGCACATCGATGTTTTGCTACGGACGTCGCATCGCCGGTCGAAGACGCGGAGGCCAGCGGCGAGCGGCGCGCAGGCGCGGACCTCCGCCGGCTAACGGTGCGCTTCCCTCGGGTGCCACGCCCCGCGCCCGCTCCGAGATCTCGTTCTGGGGCGCGGCCAGCCACACGCCCAGCAGCCGCCCTCCGCGCGGGGCCCGCGGCTCACGGGGCATCTGCGCCCGGGCGAACGCGCCCACGTGGCGGTCCAGGGCCGCGGAACAGGAAAACAAGAGGTCCCAGCCTCCGCAGCAGAACCAGCTTACCAATAAATGTATCCAAAAAATACGGTTCATGATTTTCTGTAACAATCGGTTTGTTTCAGCTTTTCATCAAGCTGTCGTCTCTTTTTTATTACTATTACTATCATTATCATTATCATTATCATTATTATTATTATTATTATTATTATTTTATTATTATTAATTATTAAAAATTTATTTGCCCCAAATAAGTAGCAATTAAATATGATAAAATACCGGTTCCGGTCTCCGATGTATGGAGGCTAGGCAAGTTTGAAGGGTGCGGAAACGCCGTCGTGAAGGAAGGCAACCGTTGACGCCAGTGACCTCTGATAGCGGCCGACAGCGGGGATGCAACACCAGCGTGTTTCGTGCAGGCGCCGCGCTGCTCTAATGGGCATGCCGGGCATGCTGCTCTAATGGGCTGCTCTAATGGGATGGATCCTGCCAGTAGCTATTGGGCGACAAGCGGTGGGCTACGGCTAGTGGGCGGGAAGCAATGGGTGTCGGGCAATGGGCTAATGTGAGTTGGTGAAGGGCACTGGGCGACGGGTAGTGGTCGGTGGATAATTGGCGACAGGTGAAGGGTGATGCAGGGCGGGGGTAGACTGGACGATGATGCATGGGTAGTGAACAATGTTTGGAGGGGGGAGGCGGTGGGCGATGGGCAGTTGGTGATGTTTGATGGGCAGTGGGTGATGCTCGGTGTGCGGTGGGTGATGCTCTGTGGGCGGTGGGTGATTGGGATATGCGGTGGGCAAATGACGGTGTGATGTTCGGTGGATGGTGGGTGATGTTCGGTGGGCGATGTTGGGTGTGCAGTGGGTGATGTTCGGTGGGCGGTGTGTGATGGGTGATACCCTGACCCTCGCGCCCGCACCCGCATGCCCACGATCAGCCACGAACGGGATGCCCTTCATTTGATTTCATTCACGCAAACGAACTCGCATCGTCTCCAGAAAACCTGTTTCCTCTTTGTATGCTACGTTGCATGATTTATAATTCAGGAAAATTATAATTCTCCTCAACCTCCTAAGTCAGACGTGAGAGCATTCCTATATCACTTGAAAACGCAGGCTCTATCGCATAGACAGTCATAAATAGTTTTATAGATTGCAAACCGATTAATTTTATCAACGGTATCCACACGGATTAATAAGCTAGTACAAATGGTTACGCACTCCACATCGCAATCTACACAGACATTAAAATGACATTGACAAGCTAATGCGAGAAAAATGTTTGAAAGGAAGTTACAAAACCGTAGGATCCACTCACACAGCGCCCATGTCATGTGATACTACACGCAGGAGAAGCACTTTGTTAGAGATAATTTCTAAAATAACAGCCCGCTGATTAACTTACGCCAATAAGGAAGTATCCAAAGCGTGTATATCATTAACAGCGGAGAATTGCTTGATAAATGTTTCTTTTTGTTTTTATAACAAGATTTCAAGATTTATGGGCAATTTTAGAAAATATACGTTCCTTGGTCTTCGGTTATGACTTTACATGTAAGGGAATGGTCTATAATGAGGCTAAAACACAGGATCAAGCTGCATACGAATATCCATTAAGATGCTACTGGTATAAAGCAAAGTCGAATTTTACAAGTTTATGAACCAAAATGTTTTAATGTGAATGACAACATCACAATAAATCAGGCATCATGATGCGTAGGTCTAAATGTGAATTAGTTTGGAGTTAGCAATAGTTTTGCATTTACTTTGTGAATGCAAGAAAGTGTGACGCGAGAGCGTACGTCAGTCACATTTCTTCATACGTTACGGTAAATAAAATTCTCTGCAAGTAGTCGTATCCGGATTTTGCAAGCAGCCTAAGTGTATTTGTAAGATGTCCACCTTTTCTTTCTAGAATTTTCTGAATACGATTGAATGTCCTCTGCCAAAATTCATTCGCCAAGTATGACATACTCTTTGCGCAAACGAAGATAGTAAAAATAATGACTTAAGATAGTTAAAGAATATTTTTGTTTTGAATCTACGTGAAAAGCATACAGAAAAAAAGTGTCAGTAAATAATGTTTACATCTTCACTTTGACAATTACTCCCCTCAGTAACTCAAACGTTGAATACGTAGGTCACAAGCTTCACTACCGAGAATGGTTTTCTTGCCCTTCAGCTATAAAGATTTTATTATAGGCAACATGTCGTGATATGTGAAGAATGGATTATTAGTTGCATGCATTATTACATGACACTTGTTTCGTAAATTAATTAATACATTCATTCAGTCAGTCAGTCAGTCGGACACTTAAGACTGGTCCAATCTACATTTCTGATTTAACCTCTCCCTTCCTGACGAATTACATGCACATCTAAACAGCTGATGCAGAAAACAGGCACGGGCTCGACCCTTGCACCTGCTCATTGAGCACGGCTCTTCACCCTTGTAGTGAGCCTTGAGGGACGGGCGAGGAAGTATGTGACTGGGTGGGATGGCACGGGTGGGGCACGGGCGAGCAGGGAGGAGCGGGAAGAAGTGAGGAGGGCCGGGTGAAGCCAGGGTGTGGCGCGGTTGGGTGAGGTGGGCAAGAAGTGGTTGAGTCGAGAAGGAAGACTTGATGATGTCGTGAAGTCAGGAAGGAAGGTGCGCAGTGGGTGGATGTGAAGGGGGAGTGGGAATGTGGAAGGGTGTATAGATGGGGCGGGCAGGCCAGGGTTGGCGGATGGCGATCGGCGGGTGAGCTGAGTGTTATGGACAGGCCGGTCATGGCATGGCGGGTCATGAGCAGACCGTGTTAGGCGGCCAGCGGGTAGGGCAGCTTGCAGGCCGGGTTGGGGCACGGTGGTATGACAGCTGCGGATTTTGGACAGGGAGGGTTATGGGCTGGGTGGGTGTAACGGGGAGGGAAGGGGCGGGTTGGTTTTGAGCTCAAGGCCTCAAAACGTTGCTTCACTCGCGGCTAACACTACGCGGCTGCCGGAGGAATTTGTCACATTGTCGCGAAATCGGCACACGCAAACCTCACCACATGCAAGAGTTGACCGATCCCACTGACGCATCCTATGACGACGACTTTACAGTAATAATTACGGTAAACAATCCTGTTGCGCCGATAAATTCTTGCACAAATGATGGCCCTCTATCTATTAATATTTTAAATAAATGTTTCCTAATCCCGAACATGTGTTTAACTTATTTATTCAACATTTCAAATGCCTCCATTCGTGAATGTCGAACTTAGAACTTATGTCTGAGGGACCTGCCCCTGTCGATTTAAATGGTATGTGTAGAAAATTTTCCAGTTACAATTAATTTTAATTACATAAGAAACTACGCATTCTTAGGCTTAAATATCTCATGCTTATAAACTACGAAGATTTTTTTTTCATTGTAAACGACGTTTGCAAATTCATTTCTTCCGTTTCGCTCCGACTGCAGGAATCGGCTTAGTCAGCCCGGTGGCTTCCGCGTCGCATTGTCCTTCGGCGCTGGGTTCGTGTCCCGTTCGCGGCAGAACCGGTCTCTCCTCCCCCCCTCCCTCTCTCTTCCTTCCCCTCTCCGATGCAGCTCCTTAACAACCACGCGCTCATGTAATTATCGCACCACTCGTTTTTTAGGCGTGCGCTGCAAGCGTAGTTGGAAAAATATGCAAGTAATATCGCGGAAATCTCAGGGTGTAAATGGAATTATTCCTCCTTTACGATGGCACGGAACGAGTCGGGTTGCCCTGCAGGAATGCAGGAGAGGCGATTGTCCGCTGGGGTTGACTGCCATGAGAACGTACAATTACAGTTTAATGAAGAGTTCTGGTCCAGTGTTATGCACCCATTCTTGGTGAATATAGGTCAAGCAAAGAATGATTCGTTAGGATAAAGTAGCCTCATCAAATCCTAGAGGTTGGTGATCTTTATGCATTTACTCACCAACCTATTCCACGCGTGCTTTAGCCCACGGATTCTCCAACCGGCTCAGATACTCACCTGCAACAAAAAAGGAACGTTTACACTCTGAACAAGGTAACATCATAAAATAAAATGAAACTCAATAAGTACTTTTATTTTTAATTATATGGTAAATATATTATTATTAGAACTCTATAATTATGTTACGTGCATCTAGACTAATGGAACACGGACGTATCACGGAGTGGGCGGGAGGAATTTGACCTTACCAGGGGTGATACGAGACCAGAGTTTGATAAAACAACTTGATTTAACTAAATAAAAACTACAAACTTTACATTGTCATTTTAAAAAACTGAACGAAAATTCGAAGTTACCCTCCATTTCTAGTCCTGTCATGTTCAGCTTATCTTTCTACTAAAACATTGAAATTTTAGCAGCCCATATTCCAATTTTAAGACGAGTTTGTGGAAAGATCAATCTTCTAGACCTATCCATCACACGTC
Organism: Gryllus bimaculatus; assembly: GCA_017312745.1. Lineage (NCBI taxonomy): Eukaryota > Metazoa > Arthropoda > Insecta > Orthoptera > Gryllidae > Gryllus > Gryllus bimaculatus. Next base: position 6,072,987 of record BOPP01000016.1, read on the forward strand.
ACAATATTTACAACCAAATGATACAGGTTATTCGAAAATCCATTACTGACATTTTAATCACCTTGATAAAGAATTATTCTTTGTATCAACACCTACGCGAAAGTAGCGGGTTAAAAACAACTTAACAATGTATTTAAATAAGTGAACTAAATACAGTATTGGGTGCTCTTTCCTCGAGTCCACACTGAAAAAGTTTGCTATTTGTCTTCCTGGACAAGTTAATTAATCGTGCGACATGTCAAGTCTAGTATTCAATCTACATTAGTTCTATAAGATCTAGATTAGTAGATTAGTAATTTCACACTACAAGTATTCACACTAGTTTTTTTTAATGCTGTAGCAATTCAGAGACTAATTTTTCAGCTGTTTCCTGTGATAAAGTATAAAATTTAAAAAAATTAAATAATGTAAAACATCAGTTACTATCAGTTGGTGGACTAAGCTAATTTTAAGGCATAAAATCGAGTTACATAACCATATTAAACTGTTCTCCGACTTCCATAGATTTTATACAAATTCCTTGATTTTTTTCAGGGTATAGAAAGTCCCTCATTTTTCACGGTTTTCCAAGTTTTCCACAATGTGACCACCCTGTTCAATATCAAACATTAAGTAACGCAGCTCCCGGGCGTCCCAGGTAATCAAATGCCAGAAGTCACTGTAATTAAATCGGAGGGCAGGTCACACCCTGTTAAAGGGACCTCTGGGCACTTCCTTTGCCGGCCTGAGACTGGCGCGAGTGGCGGTGCAATCGAGAGATGAGACGAACGCCCGTCGACGCAACGCGATAACGCGATTAATCTCCCACGCAACTTACGCAAGTAATATGTATGGAAATGCGCCGCTGCCCATGCATATGCATACATTTCGCACCAGGAAATTTCATTATCTACAGATTGTTACACACTCGAGAGCGTGCGGAGAAGATTCGCAAATTAAAGAAGTTTACACTTGCTGGCTCGTTCGGAGTTATAATTCTCCTCGGCAGTGAGACGGTTGTTCTTCAGAATTGTCTGAACCGTTGATCAACTTCCACTTCCTCTCGGCCATTCATTAATCGTTTGGAAATCAGTTTTAAGAGAAAGAACATTATTTTTACACATTTTCGGTCGTATGGCTGTGGTAATCTTCACCTGGAAGCTTTATATTAATATTTTTTACATTAATTTTATAAAAAAATAAATTGAGTAATCTTGGAATACGATCAGAGGGAAAAACACCTCAGAAAGAAAGTTGGATACAATGAAGAGCATTTTATTACTTAGATGGAATAGGAAAAAACTACTAACAGAGACCCTCGGGTCTTTAGAGCAGTCCTATGAATAAATTTATTTAGAGTTTTCAAAAGAAAGTTAAATACGTAAACACATATTGAGAAAATATTACAATCGTTGCAGGAATAAGTAAATTGCTAATAAAGGTTTCCACCACTAAATAGAAAACGATTTTTACAAAATTCAAAAAGTACAATCCAGTTTATATTGATGAATGTACTATACGAATTATTTAATTCAGTTTGATGAATATATAATCTAAACTGAGTGTCAAACCACAGCAGGTCCACCCAAAAATATCTCATAGATAAAGCGAGGGAGCCGACGTCCTCATGCGGCCTATTTCCGAGCATCCGCCGAGATTCGGGCTGTCTTCACACCCACTGGCACCCTCGCCAGCTCAGAGGGGCGCCGGCGTGACCCCGGGGGGGGGGCTGCCACGCCCCCGCGGGCCATTCACCGCCCCCCCCCCCGCCCAATAATCCCCGAAGCCGGGCGCGCGGTTCACGCCAGCTTAGCCGTCCTTGCAACGGGGCCCCGGGCCCCAGGACGTGCCGCGGCGGGAGAAGGCCAGCAGGCAGGCGGGCGGCGGCGGGCCAGGTTACTTTCTCACGCCCTCTCTGGCCCGGGGGTCAGCTGGCCTGGCTGAGCTTCGTCCCCTGCGACGTTTGCCATCCTCCGCGACGCCCCCCTTCCTCCTCCGCCGCCGGCCGCCACCGCCGCCCCCTCCCCCGCCCGCCCGCGTCAGCCGTTCACACTCCGGGCCCGCCGAGAACGGCCTTCCGCAGACACCCTCCGCGGCGCCGCGTTTCGGGAGCAGGCCCTTCTTGGCGAACCCAGCCAACTCGAGGAGATTCCGACTTCGGAGCACTGATCTCGCAGCCCGTAACACATGACTTAAACGTATTATGTCCGAGTGCATTACATTGCACTTCACGTGTAGTAACGCAACGTGTAGAGTAACGCAACACGCATAGTAACGTAACGTGTAAACAGTAGTAACGTAACGTGTGGAATTCAAATAAACGTAATTATGTCATTTTGGCACCATTCTTTTTCTTTGGTCTTATCTATCACATTCAGGGTGGCCACTCATTTTCTTAAACAAATTTCATTTTTTCCCCGGGTTTCCAGAGCTTTTTTCACTTATGAAGTATTTCACACTATTTAAAGAAAATATTAAAGCGAGCTTGAAAATAATGACAGCTCTAGTTTCACCGTGATGAAGTACAACTTTTAAAAAAATCATCAATTAGTAATTGAGCAACAAATAATGCTGCTCCATTTCTTAGCAATGTATTTAGTTTTATATCTACCACAAAATGTTCACGGATTTCTAACGTATCCACAAATTTCCTGATCTTTTGTAGAGCAATGAAATTCCTTGAGTTTTTCCCGGATTTCCTCGTTCACTAGAGTCACCATCTTCGCCTTCCTAACAAAATTTTTTCCTAAGCTTACGAAGCACGTATCTGGAGGCCGGCGTATCCTACAAAAGCACAGCGAAAAGGAGTGAATTATTATTTCAGTAGTTATTCGATAGGAAAATATTGTAATGGCACTAAACCAGTGCCATTGCAATCGGATGACATACCCTTGTGCAAATGAGGACACTAACAATGATGATTTAGGGTAGTTAAAGAATATTTTTGTGTAGTGAATCTACATGAAAAGAAACATACAGCAAAGAAGAGTCGGTAAATGACGTTTACATCTTAGGTTTGACAATTACTCCTCCCATTAACTCGAACGTTAAATACGTAGGTCATAAGCTTTACCATCTAGAATTGTTTTCTTTCCCTTCAGCTATAAAAAGTTTATTATAGGAAACATATCGTGATATGTGAAGAATGGATGTATTAATTACATGCATTATTACCCGTCACTTGTTTCATAAAGCAAAGAGTATTTCAATTCGTTCCCACACGGAAGGGCATAAAGTTTCACCTCTCCCCAAAGCCGATCACATATTCACAAATATGCATTTTACTAATTATCTAAAGTGACAAAAATCAATCAAATCAAAACAAATAAAAATAAACATTAAATTTAGCATTATCAAAAACATTATTTAAAAGAAACCATCAAGTCAGATGGACTCAAAATCTATACCCCCATTCCCACCAGAAAAATCTCGGTTACGCTATTGCACAATTTGTATTACACAATAACTGCTTAATGTGAACGGGAAATTTTAAAGCGTTGTCGGAACGTCTCCTCCGAAGAAAGCCTTTGTTGCTAGCGGCGCGCTAGCACAGCACGTCGGGATTTGTCGGCGATCGCTGAAGGAGCGCGGGTGGGGAGTGCGGCGGGGCGGAGCGGGGCGGGGCGAGGCGCGGGATGTTTTCGTGCCCGGAGCGACCTGCGCAGGTGTGCCGGAGAACAGCGAGGGGACGGTAAAGAAAGCAGTCGTATTGTCTGGCGGCGCGGTTGGGCGAGCCTTCCGTTCAACGAGGACAGTGGTGGGTGGAGGACGGGGTGGGGGAGGTCTGAGGGGGCCACGGGCTGCCAAAGAGGTAAAAACGCTGTGGGAGTTGGAGGAAAATCGGCAGCTCGGGGAGGCGACAATTGGAACAGGAAGAATCGACGATACCATGGTATCGAAACTAAAGTAAAGCATCGCTGCTCGGTCGGTTTTAATAGATTTCAGAAACAAGAAAAAATCGCATGCTCACGTTTACAAAGAGCGCGGCGGTGGTAGCGTGGTTACTACATTGAACGTGAAAATTTACACGATCATGTTCAAATGCAAGATCAGAAAGAAAAAAAAACATTTTTGAGGGTTCAGATCGCACAGAGGCGTTGACTGGGTCAAAGCGACTATCCGAAGGACAGTAATCCATCGCAGGCAAATAGAATATACGTAATTGCGTTCCAATGGGCAAAATTGTCGCAAGAGTTCATCTAGTGGGTAAATAAAGTTTCGAAACGATGTCACTATCACACGCAATATTCGATGAATTATTATTTTCAATTCAACAAGATACAATGCTGATCCATACAGTGCAAAACGTGGAATTGACCACACAATGAAGGGAGGAACACTGCTGTATAAATTACCTACGTAATATTTAAAAAAATATTTTTTATCACATTTTGAAATTGGGAGTATCCACATCTTTGTCTACTTTAAAATATCGTGTATAAAAATGGATAAGTCAATATTCAAAGTATCTTTTCAACAACTTCCTAGTGCGAGAGTAGGAGAGCGAAGACTGGCGCAGGGTGGCTTGGCGACAGAGGTGGGAGTAGGGGTGTCGGTTGAATGGACATCGAAAGCAACAAGAGCAATAGAGAGAATGGCACAACAGGAGACCCACGACAGGAGGGCGGCGGGGGCGGCCCGCAGCTGCTCTGGCCTCGCCGACCCCCGGGGCACGTAACGTGCGCTTGCGACGCCCTTTGCCGAGGGTCCCTTCTGCAGCGCAGCAACCGCTGAGGGCGGAGGAGGGCAGGACCGCGGGGCGGAATGCGTGTGGCACAAGGCATTGCGGGGCGACGGAAACAGGTGGAAGGCCTGGGGGATGACGGGAGGGGCGCGAGGGGATGGGAATGCGGGGGGCTGTGCGGAGGGCGGGATGCGAGGAAGACGGCAGGCGAGGGTATTGAGGGCGCGACAGGGAGGGTAGGCGGCGTGACTTGACGGCGGGGCGGAATGGCGGGAGGGCGGGTGCACGGGCAAAGGGCAGTTAGGGGCGGATGACAATAACGGAAAGGGCGGACGTAAGGGGGGCGGGGCGGATAGAGCATTGCGGGGGCGTTGGAGGACCGGGGCGGTGCGCTGCGCGGTGGAGCTATTTCGGCTCAGCGCGGAGCGGAGCAAGATGGATGGGGGCGGAGCGAGTGGCAGTAGGGGTGGGCCCGCCTGGTAGCGGGGCGGCGGCGAGCAGGGCGGCGGGGGCGGAGATCGAGGCCGAGGGTGGGAGAAGGGCGGGTGCAGGTGGAACAGGGGGGACGGAGCCAGGCAGGCAACAATGGTGGATGGGGTCGGCGGAGCGGGGCAGACGGGACAGAGTCGGAGGATGAGGGACGCAGCGGGGGCGGTGGGCGGAGAGGGGCGGGAGAGGGCCGAGCGGGAGGCACTGCTACGAACAGCGCAGCCAGACCCGCGCCTCGCAGTGTGGCGGCTCTCCGAGTGCACTTGTTGCCGCCGCGGGGCAGTCGCGCCTTTATGAGTCACCGGATATGATACAAGCGCGAAAGGTGCCGGTGTTTATTCCCCATACACGCGACTAATAAAACGTGTAACGGCCCTATCGTGTTTCTGCACTCTTGAGAATTTACCACATGAATTGCGAATTGTTGGGGAAAACAACAGCGAAGTATCATTAAGCCGACAGTAACCTTGTATTGTAGCTATTACTTCAAAAGCAATGCTTTAAACAGTAGGTTAAATAAAACATTTTCAACTGATGCGTGACAATTGAACGTATTATTTATTTTTTTATTTTCCCCCTTAATTTAACGGGGCCTTATCATTTTATAGATTAATAATATTATCGTAATTTATGTTCGATGTTTTTTCATTGCCGAATGATCTGAATGCTATAAGTCCGATGCAGTTTTTCAATGAATGAAACAGTTTTTCAGGCATAAATACGACTACTGTTTTTTCAAATTACTGGTATTCTTATTCTTTTACGCAAGCGAGGAAGTTCATTTTTGGTATACAATCTAATGATATTTTTGTACAATCTGACTAGCAAACAAGAAGAAATTTAAGGCCCGCATAAGCATTTCGTAAAACTAATCCCGTCTCCCTCTTCCTTAAAAGGAAGACTTGGCGTACACTCTTTCCACTGAGGTAGAGTAAGGTCGGATGAGACGAGAGAAGGAACGCGGCTGTACAGGCCGGGACGGAGAGAGACAGCAGTAAGGCGAATACTTGTATACGGAGAACAATTTTGAACATATTATTTTTTTCCTGCCTAACAAGTCTGTGCAATTAATAAAAAACAAAACCCAACGCTTGGTATTTCAGCCACTTATTCAATTATACTTAACCATAGAAACCTGTCCTAAACGGTAAAGATTGCCTTGCCATCATCCCGTTGTAAACCCATTAGGTGTTGTAGCGTATACGTTCCTAAATAATAAACATTGAACATGAGATTATTGGACAATCTTAGACATAGAGATTCGAAAGCGCTTAGAAACCGTGCAGCCGCCGCTATTGTCCACCACGTTTCCCTAAAAAACGCGTCAAATAATCCCGCCCCGCCCTCAATTTGGCGGGCAGCGGCGTCTGGAGGCGGCGGCGGCGCGCGGCGGCGGCGGCGGCGGCGGCGGGCGACGCGCAGCTGCCGCGAACAAACCAAGGAATATACCCGGATCGTCGTCTGCCGAGTTGTTTACGAAAGCGCACTCTGCCGCGGAGGCGCGGGTGCTGGTCCTCCCAACCGCCATCGACGGCCTCGCGCGGGTGCGAGTTAAGGGGAGCGCAGTGGGAGTATGAGGGGGATGTAAGGATGGAGTATGAGGGAACCGGGTGTGGAATACAGGGTGAAGCGTGTATGGGGGGGGAGCGGGAGGCGCGGAGGGGAGTATGAGTGGGATGTAAGGATGGAGTATGCCGGGACGGGTTGTGGAGTACAGGGTGAAGCGTGTTATGGGGGGAGCGGGGGTGCGACGTGGGGAGTATGAGGGGGATGTAGGATGAGTATGAGGGACGGGTGGGTGGAGTACAGCGGTGAAGCGTGTATGGAGGGGAGCGGGGGGCGGCGTGGGGAGCTATGAGTGGGATGTGAGGATGAGTATGAGGGACGGGTGTGGAGTACTAGGGTGAAGCGTGTATGGCGGGAGCGGGGGGCGGCGGTGGGGAGTATGAGTGGGATGTGAGGATGGAGTATGAAGGGACGGGTGTGGAGTGTGGAGTACAGGGGGTGAGCGTGTATGGGGGAGAGCGGGGGCGACGTGGGGAGTATAGGGGGAGTAAGGATGGAGTATGAGAAAAGCGATGTGGGAGTACAGGGTGAAGCGTGTAGGGGGGCGGGGGCGACGTGGGGGAGTAATGATGAGGATGTAAGGATCGAGTTATGAGGGATGGTGGGAAGTACAGGGTGAAGCGTGTAATGGAAGGGAGACGGGGGGGCGGCGAGGGGGAGTATGAGTGGGATGTGAAGGATGGATGATGAGGGACGGGTGTGGAGTGGTGGGCAGTAGCAGGGTGGAGCGTGTAATGGGGGGGGGAGGGGGCGGCGAGGGGGAGTATGAGCGGGGATGTGAAAGGATGGAGTATGGGGGGGGGGAGGGGGGGGAAACGAGGTGTGGGAGTGTGGAGTACACGGGTGAAGGGTGAGAAGTGTGGAAAATAGGGTGCGAGGTGTGAGCGTGAGGGAAGGTGTGTAGAATGTGTGGTGTGGTGTGGAGTACGGGGTGTGGAATGCGGAAAGTGGACAGCAAGGTGCGGAGTATGAAGTGAGGGTGTGGAGTGCAGGTTGCGGGGTGCATAGTGTGGAAAATAGGGCGCGAGGTGTGGAGGGTGAGGTGCGATGTGTAGAATGTGTGGTGTCCAGTATGGGGTGTGTAACGCTGGGAGTGGAGTACAGGGCATGGAATGTGAAGAGTGGAGAGCAAGGTGCGGAGTACAGATGCGGGGTGTAAGGTGAAGGTTGTAGAAGGTGAAGTGCGGGGTGTGAGGCGTGAGTTTCGAGATGTGGGATGTGGAGTCGAGCGAATCCAATGCAGGGAATAGGGTGTGGGGTATGGAGTAAGAAGTATTTGATGTACAGCTTGTAGAGTGGGAGTAGCAGAGCGAGATATGGGATAGTTCATGTGCTGGACGGGAGCGGAAGCGTGGGCGGTCGGGGCGACGCGACGGGAAAAGGAATCGGGAGAAAGGCGTAGCATAGGCGGAGAGAAAAACTGTGAAACGGATAACAAGAAACCGTAGAAGATGGAAACGCATGATGGGTAATACTACATAAAAGCCATGGACGACGTACGGGAAGAGAGGCCAGATACGCGTATGCTCCAATGCAGCCAAAGGAAGCGTGCGACTACTACGTGAAAGAGTGGCCCATGGATACGAGGCAGTGACAAAGTGGCAGGTGATAATTTCACTCAGTCACCACTCACCAACAGCTACGCAACACAGCGCGTTAATACAGTCGGCGATTAATTCCCCGATCACTTCGGGGAGAATATCTTTAAGAGCTTGACTCAGCAGATAATGTACATGTTAAGCGAACTTTCGGACGAACTGTGAAGTAAGAATGCAACATGGATGACAAAGTTTTCCAAACATCTATGTGCTTGTAGAAAAGTATATTTTGTAAACACCGATGTTTTTTTTTCTTTTCCGGTTGTTTTGTTTTTGAAACTTCCCATAATGACAGTACTGTAGCAGTTACAACATGAAATAACTGATAGTAACATAGTTATTTATGTGTTGGCACTAAAGGAACGCTATTTGCCCTACCTTCATCGCGCAAACTCTCTCGCTCAAGATGACCTCCATGCCCTTGTGTTTCCTTTCTTCATATTGATTTCGCACATTGAGATAAGCTCAACAAATACGCAGTGGGCGTAGGGCCCCTTCTTCTCGTAGCTTTTTTTGGCGAATTGATAGTAACGAACACTGTCAAATTGAATTTTAATGCACACGAATGTAATGTTAGGTTACAAATCCAGTCTAAAAAAAAACATCGATGGTTTTTAGTTGATGTATTTTTAACAGCGATGATTGATAACATGGAAGTTTTGTTATCGATGTCGCATCACCAATGTGAAGCAGTTTGTTTGTGGGCGATGGTATCGGGAGACGGATAGATGGTACGGGTGAAGGGCGATGGTCAAAGAAAGTAGACGAGGAAATTGGCGATGTTGTTCGGAAGGCAGAAAGACAGCCGGAGGGAGGGGAGTGCAGGATGGTGGACAGAGAGGCGACAGAGTCGACGGCGAACAAGTGCCGTAACGAAATTAAGCCTCGTTCCGGGAATTCTCACAAAACACAGACGTGCGACCGAGCGTGGCTGATTGGGTCAAGTTGTAAGTGCGTTATAATTCCCCAAGAGGCTTCGGCCGACCAGACAGTGTCGCTTCGTGTCCCGAACTGCTCTATTGGTTGCGATGACCAAACCACTTCAATGGAAGTAGAAACTATGTGAATAGAACTAAAAAAAAAAGAAGAAAATGTATGTTCCAAATTCACATGCTTTGCCTAATAATGTTAAACTATTTATTTACTAAAACAAGTTATATTCTTTACACTAAAAAGTTAATTGTAAGTGATAAATATTGTAACTTATCTTCAGTCAGTATGAGAATTAGACGTCGTCGAATACAATGTTGTTGCGAGGACACCTGTTACGAGCAATTAGCAAAGTCCAGACAACTGTCTAACATTCCGAGTGTTTCATTCGCGCAAAAAAACCGGATTCCTCCCGCCTGTTCTTTGGTCGAATAAACGAGCTCTCTGAAATCCGAGATGGAACGATTATGAAGCAACGCAAGGTTACTGACTTCAGCGAAAATTTACAAGCCTCCTCGGCCACGAAGACCGGTAAGTCACACGCACAGTCGGCGGAGGATGGACTTGCCCCCGCGCCCGTCTGCGAATCATGAGGCTGCGCTGTCGTTTTTAGCCTCATTTACCCCCTTGCGCAACAGTTTAGCTTCTCTTAGCGCTTGCGCACTAACAGACACCAATTCAACGGTTTAGCACTGTCCAGCAGAGCATCAGCGGCGAGTACAGGCAAACTCTGTAGTTTTCCTTCTGAATTCTGGTAATACTCGGTTCTAGCAATACGAGACTCACAAAACGAAGAAGACGCGGCAGCAGTGAAAAACAAACACGAACACCGATGATACATTCATCAGAATCACCTCTGTTATAAGTGAAATTGTTGTTTCGAGCTGATCTACAGTGTTTCGTTCCACTTTTATATGAAATTAGAAATTAACATAAATCAATTCAGCCGTGGTCAGAAACAGTAATGTACTTTGTTATTTAGCTGAAAGGAAAATGTAAATCTCAGCAAATAATGATATGAAAGTTTATTTTGATTTATACTGATTAAGGAACGATCTTTAAAAGGGAACGAGATATACTACTTTTATATCTCTATACATATAGTAGTAGCAAATATAATGCTTTAATTCATCATCACTTTTCGAAATATTGACTGCATCAAAACGCGATTAATAAAAACCAAATACGCATTGCAGCGTGAAATATCGAAACCGTAAATGAATAATTATTCCTCTCGACAGTTTGCGACGTCTCCCCAGAACGGAAACCACGCTACGTCAATTTCTTCACCAATTCCTGGCGCCTGAAGGATCCCTGGGGCACGCCAGATCCACCGACCGACGCGCGAGGCGGAAGGAACTTCTTCCGATCCGAGAGAAGATTCGCCGGCTCCGAGGCGTCACCTCTACTGAGCGTCAAGACGGGAGGAAGGGGCCACGTGGGGATTCGTTCGTTCGCTCTCGCGCCCACTCGTTCCTTCGCTCGTTCACCGAGTCTCTGGGTCTCCGCGGGGGAAGAAGAGGTTCTCCGGCCGGCGCGCAACGCAGAAAAACGCAAATATTTGCCTCCTGAATGGAGGGAAGCTCGGGGGAAGAGCAGGCAACGAGAGAGAGCGATATGGAAGCTAACCTCGTGTTCGGCCGCGCCTCGATGCGCGTTTGTTTGCGGAGCTCGCCCGCGGCAGCGGCGGCGGCGGCTCTTGTGGGCAACTGCGACCACGGGGAAATCAAGACTCATTCTCGACTGGGCCACAATTTGTTCTGAATGAAGAAGGAAAACGTCACCTGTGATACATTTGCTTTTGATTCGCATTTCATTAGGAAATCTACTCGTCGAATGAATGAATGAATGAATACTAGCTAAGAAATTTTAATTTGGAAACGAAAATGTTTGATGCGCGTTGAAACGGAGTATTCTGATATTGGAATGGACATGTAGTAAAGTTTTTAAAGTAACATAAATATTCAAGACACCTCAGATTCTAAAACAAAAATATAAAAAATAAAAAAACAGAAAAAAAAGAAAAAAAACATTACAGCACTTTCTTTTAATTATAGCGAAAAGTGATTACTGTTCCGTAGGGAGGCGTGTGGTCTGTGGTGCAGTGGTCTGTGGTGCAGAAAGAGGCGAATGCCATTCCGTGCAACGAAACAGTGAAGGTAATGGTAGAGATGGGAGGAAGTGGTGGTAGAGTAGAAGGTGCAGAAGACGGTGGCGAATACGTATGCGATAGTGCGGCGGGGGAGGCTGAGATAACGATGGCGGAGGAAGTGGAGGCGAGTGGTATGAGTAGTAGTGGTGGTGATGGTAGTGGTGATGGTGGGTGATGGTGGTGGTGGTAATGTTGGAGATAGTGATGATAATGGCGGAGGTGTTGGCGGAGGAGACTTGTTACAACGATGATTGTTGTAGTTGTGGTCGTTGTGGTAGTGGTGATAATGGTAGGTGGGGAAGGCAGTGGCGGCTACGATGGAAATTGTAATGGATGGTGGGTAATGTAATGGATGAGAGAGGGTGGCGGCGGTGGTGTCAATGGCGACGGCGGCAACGGTGGCGGCGACACGAGATTCCGCAGATGACGCAGCTCCACCTCACACGCGGAAGCGCCTGGCAATGCCGTCCACACCACCCGCCCCTCCCCTCCAGGCTTCCGTCTCGGAATATCGAACGTAACAGGCGGCTTATTAGGGAGTTTGTGCACGCCGTAACTTAAGCACTATTGATCTTCTGTGAATGCGCAGATGCACCATAATGGTACGAAACTGAAAAGTGCGCATGCGGAAAAGATCGACGTGGGAGGTGGCACAATCTCCCTATGAGGAAGTTTGTACACGCCGTAGCGTCTGCACTATCGATCTTCTGCGCATGCGCAACTGCGCCAAAGCGATGCGAAACTTAAACTGCGCATGCGGAAAAAATCGATAGTGCTTTAACGTTCGAGGTGGCACAAACTCTCTATGAGGAAGTTTGTACACGCCATAGCGACAGCACTATCGATGTTCTGTGCATGCGCAGATGCACCATAGTGGTATAGTGGTGTGAAACTTAAAAGTGCGCATGCTGAAAAGATCGTTCGAGGTGGCGCAAATTCCCTACTACCTATTGTCTGTTTCGCACACTGCGATAAATTTGCGATCGAGAATTGAAGAGCCGTCAACAAACACACGACTAAGAACTACAGCCGTAGTTTGGCGTCAGGCATCTTACCAAATATGGCCCCTTTCTCCAGAGGAGAATATTTATCCGCATTTCGTGAGTCGCGTTTCGCAACAAAACCGAGAATAACGTACACCGCCGGAAACGCCGGGCCTGCCTCGGGGCTATGTTTCGCCTTGCCCTCCAATTGGGATCGCATTCTGGCTCAGTCTGGGAAGCCACAAACCCGCCCAACGCGCCACCGCCCCCCTGCCAACGCGCCACGCCGCGCCCCGTCGGCGGGCCTGCTCCTGGGGCGCGCCCTCGGCCGGCCGGGCGTGACGCTGTTAGTGTTCCTCGGCGCAGAACCCTAGAGCCATCGGCTACAACACGGTGAGGTTTGGTGCAAAGTTAGCGTGGGCCTGCGAAATGGACGTTGTCCAACCGAGAGAGGTCTCCACGCGGCAATACAGGACCTCTCGAGAGCAAGGACACTGCTCAACTAGGGAGGGGGAAAGGGGCCACGCCGGCAAAAAATACCACACTATCTGCTGTCTCCTCTTAGGCGTCAGGACAGTTGGTTTGTTCGGCACGGGACTCCGGGGGACTAGTGGGGTGGGGACTAATAAAGGTGTTGTCTTGGCATGGGAATTGTTCGGGGTGTTCACCTCGGCAACGCAAACGTTGGGGCGATCCTTTTGGCCATCAAGAGGAGGAGACTAATTGCCCAAACCCGCAAGGCGTTTCGGCTCGGGGCGAGGCAAAGTGCCTCGCTGCCGACGAAATGCCGAATGTGGGGCAGGCCGGTCATATGGAGGCCGATTTTAGGCCGAATTTCAGTCGGTCGGGGATAAAGAGTCCACGCTTAATATAGACGACAAAACTAAACGAAGCAGGATTTTCCTGCTGACGAACAATATTTTTTGGAGAATCTTGTGAAGATGGTATCGGGTGTCCACTGAGATTTTTTCGTGCTTACTTACATCACCGGTTTCAAGTATACCTGCACGACGACGCCGGCCGCAAAATGGGCAAAAATCGGGCACCAATTGTTTACCCACGCTTACTAACGAACGGCAGAGCCGGACTTTAAGAGCTTGCGCTGCTCAGTGAGTAGTGTGTAGAGGATCTGTAAATAGCGCGGTGACGGCATCGGGGCCGGTGATAAGGCGCAACGGGAGGAGCGGGAATGATTCCGAGGCGTTAGGGAAAGGCGGAGACAGAGATGCGGGGACAGCGAAGGGGGACTGCGTCAGGGAGGGGGAAACGGCTATCGGCGGGTACCAGAGTCGGGGGGGGGGGGGGGGGGGACTGTGGCGGATCCTGCAACCGGCGCCCCGTCGGCGGCGGGGCGGGGCGGGGCGCGGCGGCGGGCACGAGTCAGCGGCGGGGGCGGAGACAACACTACTCCGTGTCGATCGGTAAGGTTCCACCCACCAACGCTTCCTCGAACGAAAGCGGGAGCGCCGTGCCGTCCGAAACACGCGTGGTTCCCTAGGCGTCCGAAACACGCGTTTTCGCCTCGCCGCCCGCCTTGATTTCGAGATTCTACGGCGTCGGGGACGTCGCGGAGAGGGCGGGAGGGGAAAGGGGGGGCGAGGTCCGCCGCCGCCAACACTGGTTAACGAAGCGGGCTCCGCGGCTATTGGACTTATTATAAAAGCTGCGAGCCAGTCGTTCTGCGCCGAGATGGCGCGACTTAGACGCGGCCACTGCATTTACAACATGCAACCGCGACACAGCGCGTGCGGATACATCACCGGCCGACGTTTATGGCTGTTGACACATCTGAACGGGAACATACAGTGCGTGCGGTGCTGTAGAAACGGCGAAAGATTATATTTTCAAAAAAGAAAGTTTTCTTCCTCGCACTGGAAGCGGCTGTTGTTAATTGGCTCGAGTATACCATCGCCGACATCGTCATGGTCTGATTTCTAAACGCCAAACGCGCGAACAGCAGCGCAGCGAAAACATCTAGCGATTATTAGCGCTCCGTGCGGGATGAAATAGTATAAACTACTCGTTTCACGCAATTGCCGTACCCCGCCAATAGGATATCCAACAGAACATCGCGGGGCCCGTTTACGGAAACCTATCGACCGCTGGGTGCTTCGTCTAGCGCAGCTGTAAGTAACATTTTGTCAACGGCGGCGGGCCGCACGGGCGAGGTTGGGCCGGCCGTCGCGATGGGAGTTCATACTTCGTAAATAACGGGACTGAAATTTTAGCGACGTGCGAGCCGGGAGCGTGGACTTGTTTTGCCGCGCGGGGCGGGAGGGGTTCGGGGGGAGTGGGGGTGGGTAGGGGCTGAGACGACGGCGGGGCAGGGGCGGAGCGGCGGAAGATGGGCGAAGCGCCGCGGAAAATCTCGAGTTCGATACCCGAGGGAGCGGGTCGTGCCGGAAAGGTG
>BOPP01000016.1:6097012-6108702 GCA_017312745.1 Gryllus bimaculatus
GCCCGCTGCTATCAATCCTATCAGTCGTGTGTGTTGTGTGCACAGCCCGCCAACGCAGCCAGAATCGCCCACGAACGTCGAATGCCGCCGCTATAGAGAGTTAGCGCAGAGCACCTTACGCTGTACCAGTTTTGAACATCTGCACTACGCATTAGGAGCCAGGAAGGCGCACAGGCTAATAAGGTCTATACCAGGGTGGGCACTCATTTCCTGAAACAAATTTCCCTTACTTTTTTCGATTTTCCAGAGTCTTTCTTTATTTTTTTACTGATAAGATTTGTACATTTTTCTTTGACTTTTTCTAAGCAATGAAATCCCTGATTTTTTCCCGATTTTCCAGAAACTAGCAATCTTGTATACGCCAAAGTGTTTCATTCACACTAAACAAAAAGTTTAATATCGGAAGTATCATAACCTCCGTACTATATTAGGGAATAGAGATTGTGATACTTTCAACACTTGACGTTTCGATACGCGTGAATAGGTATTATCGAAAAACAAATATAGGCGACAAAAAGTAGATTACCGCCGAGTAAAACCCGATCATACGGCGAATGTTAATAGTCTTAAAATAGGCTTCAAATATTGTCTTGTCTGGCGAACGAAATATTGTCGAGGAGGAAATAAGTGGACATATTTCCTATCCATTCGTTAAGTGAATGGAATACATTTCGGGAAAATGTAAAGAACAAGTTGGGAATATGCATTACAACTTAGTTTAGAATATTCAAGGCAAGAAAATAGTATTACACATTGGATGTATATTCTCAAACAACATGAATTGTTCTAGCCAAATGTCTAGCAAAATGCTACCTGAAAAAAAAGCACATGGCTATTGTACACCTTACTCTGTGCTCAACTATCCCCATTTTAAGTGTGAAAAGGATCTTTCAAAAAAGAACGTACCCCAAGAGAAGACTCAAAAACAAAGACTTCTTCATTCTTAGAAATTTCAAGATAAAAATATTATAATCCCCAAACTTCTAATAGATATAATAGGAGTGTAATCTCCCCTTCATAAAAACTGTCGGCGGGAAACGTAAATACCTTTGATTGTCATCACATACATCAATTTGTATTTATTACCAGCATCGCTCGTTTGTGATGGTAAAGAATGTCGCGCATATATATTGAATTCTGATTTTCGAGAATTCTAAATTCTTTAAAAGAAAATAGAACTAACTAACGAAAGACACGCGACCAAACGTCTAGCATAATCGTGATTTTTAGAACGGATAAATACTAATTAGAGTAGTCGTGTTTTTTATTCTCGTGTACGTTCTAGTATCTAGTTATTCATTAACGTTTTTTCTCTCGCCTATACACATAAGAAAATAATTCGTTTATCTGTTTCACTTATATGAAGATAATCGTTTGCGCACAAATATGGAAATAAATATGCATAAACTTATATAGTTTCACTCCAAGCAACGTAATGTTTACGCTAATTGGGAAAAATAAATTGCATAAATGCACAAGCTCTGCAATTAAATTCAATACGAGTCATGGTGCAGAAAGGCACTAGAAACATTACGGAGTAATTGGTTGAGTGATGATTATATTGTAACTAAATTGTTTTCACAGCTTAGAAGAAAATACACGAGAGCGAGAGATTATTATATAGAATAGCTCACAAGTCGAAAAGCAACTGTGGTTTTGATTCATCCTGCGCGCAATCGATCCTAATAATTCTATTAAATTTTACAATCTGTATAAAGTTGTTAAAGAAATACCTTGAATCGAATTTTCATTAGAATGCTTTTGAGTATGACTGAAACTTCCTGATCATGCGATTATGCGAATGTTGAATTTACTATGAACATTTCAAAGGAGATTTTATAAAGTGAAAAATAAAGACATTAAACAGATGAAAATTATATATTTTCCGAAAAGATAAAGATATGTTTTTGGATTGGACTCCAAAACTATGTCGCTTCGGAAAATGTGTATTATATTTACATTTTATAATCTCCTAACACTATTATTTTATAAGTACCACAATAGTAACAAAAAAGATCAAAGGAAAATTGTCAAAATAAAGACTTGTAAAACTCACTAGCTGGTGCTTCTTTTGGCGGCCTTAATTATTATATTGAACATTAATGAATTAATAAGGCACGTTTAGATTTATTTGAAGGAAATAACGATTCAAACATGATTTTCCTGTTTTATCTTAATGCAAAATATCTGAAACGCGACGTTTTACAAAGGAGGAAAAGTACCTGTTGTTGCTGAAAAACATTTAACGCGTCATTTGCTCTTTTAAATTCACTGTTACTCCACTGCACATCCGCCACCGTTTAATTTCCATCTTCTTGCACAATCGCTACGTCAGAGATCATACAGAATGTAAGGAGCTGAAATTATTATGGAGGTTTTCGGATACATTAAAATTGGCTTCGCGCAGATGGGGGATTCCCAACAGACATTACCGCACATTTCGAACGCTCGTGACTAAGAATGAAGATTCGTACATCAAGGTTCTTTAACTGCTCCAACTGTTTTTAAATACCGTTAATTCCATAGGATTGTGTCAATTTAAGATAATACGTTTTGGGGAACGAGCTTTGTTCCGCATCTTCTGGTCTGTTGTTTAGTGTGGCAAGAAGTATTCAGAAAATGAGATTTCATACACGAATGCTGTCGACACTATCATTCTGACCATGCGCGTTTTAAAAGGTTGACTATTCTAAACCGAAGGTTTCCGAAGAATCTGGTATACAAAAATAACTTAGCAATTTTATCATTTTAAAGAGCAACGTTTAAACATATTGTTACCTTAACGGTTAAAAATAATGTTTTAAACCAATGTTGGTTTTATTTAATAAGTGATTACGTACAAGAAATATGCCCAACTTGACAAACACGGCCAGCCCTTTTTGGGAAATTATCCGAAGATTTACTAAAAAGCACTGATTATAATATAATTACTTTTTAATACGTATATATAAATAAAACTAACAACCTGCCTACAGAATTCAACATATGTAGTTTGTAAATTTCAAATACATTTTTAATTTGTCTACAAACATATTTAGGGCTAATAAATGTTTTTAGTGCAGTAGACTATTTGGTTATCAATTATTTTTCAGTATAGAAGCATATTATGACATTTTAAAAATATTTTTAGGATTTCTTCTTCCAGGGCACGCGGCACCCTTACCGTTGGAAGCCTCAGGGAATTGGTTATTTCGCTTGCAGGTAAATCCCACCCAGACGACAATCACTGACCGGACGTGGCGAATCTCGGTTCGCTTGTTCGCACCGTGGCTGTGGCTGCGCGCGGGCAGTCACTTACTGCGCGCAGCTCAGCGGGCGAACGCCGCGCGTTATACTACCTGGCTATTTCTGGCAGCGATGCGGGCATGCAGACGGGCCTCTGCGCGCGCACACACATACACACACACATGTACACGAGCGCCCACGCGCGGGGGGGGGTGTTCACACGGCCGAGCACGCGAAGCCCCACGTCAGTGCACTACGCACGGGGAAAAAAAAAGAAAAAGAAAAACGCGCGCAGAAAATCCCTTACTCCGTCTCTTCTGGGGACAGCGTAGGGTCAGTGGAGAGAAAAGAGGGATACCGACCCTTTGGAAAGTTTAAATGGAGCCCAGATTTTCTCCTTTTAAACCAATCTGGGAAATTGCTGCACGTGTGAAGCTCTCTAAGTGTAACCTTGTGAATGGTTCTACATAAATTCAACTGTACTTATTAAATTAAATGTGTCATTGATATTGCGTCATTTACCTTGTACGTTTTATTCATTTACTCAACAAATGTCGAATGTAAAGAGTATGTAAGAGTTCTATGTTAAGGGGGGAATGTTTATTCACCCTCTTCTTTTGGGCTGTACACATCAATGAGTGGCGCGGGTATGAAGTGTGAATTTATGAGTTTTCGTCAAATGAACAACGATTAGTTACTTTTTAATTTGACGTCACTCACGATCTTTTGTATTAATGAAAATTATCGGTTTCCCGAAGACGTATCTTGGTGTGAACATCTGTCGGAATTTCTTACAATAAAGTAATTCTGTACTACAGGTAAAGAGTCGACGCTGCGACAAAGCGCGGAATTTTTGTTTGGATTCACACTTATACCACCTGTCTCTCAAAATTTCCAAAGACAACAGAAAAAAATAGAAAAAAATGTTTTGGAGGAAATGCTGGTCTGGAGAAACTCATGACAAGTTTTCCTTGGAAACGTTTTTCTCGGAAACATGCATTATTTCAACGTCAAACGGCTATCGTCCCATATTTACTGAAAATAGTAAATCTCATTATTATTTTTATCACTAATGTTATCTACACATTTACGATGCATTTAATCCTCTGAACATGCAAAGTTTGAATACATGAATGGTGAGTGCTGAATGACGTTTTTATTTTAAAAAAAAAAGCAATTCAAAAGCATTTCCCTGGCATATTCTGTCCCGTGAATAATACAAGATACAATGCGGACGCAACAGATACTATCATTTTACCTCAAATGTGATGTTGAAATTTTTGACAAGAAATATTCTATTTCCAACTTTTTTTTAAACAATTTAAAAAAAAACAAAAGCTAACAATTTTTTAAAAAAGTGACATTAAGTAATATTGTTTGAACCACCATTCACATGTTATAATCACTGACAGTTTACATAAATGATATTAAAATAAAATGTTTTTGGCATTTTGGCGCTTATCCGAAGAGAAAACTTCCGAACTTTCAAGATCAACAGACCACTACCCAAGAACGTAATTGCGTAAAAAGAAACATTTTCTACGACAGAAGATATATCCCAACTGATAACACGATATGTGAAGTACAGCTTTGTGAAATTTTATGAGAGAAGTACTGACCATTCTGAAACCTATAGAAGGCCCAATATTCGGCATTTGGTTGTCAAAAAGATGTACATCTTATGTTCATATACAACAAATACAGAATAATGCATACTACTGCGAAAAAATCTTTGAACATTTGTAAAAAAAGCCAGTTACCTGAAAAATAGTAGGTTTTGAGGGAAACCTGAATTTAACAGTAAACTAGATATTTTCATTAGGCTGCTATTTAAATGTCCTTAAAAGTAAAATGCCCAGAGGCTGACACTGCTACGAGCTAAAAACGAAACACGCTGCCAAAGATTTACGTCGTACGGTATTGATTATTCGTTAGCAGGCACGAAACAACCAATTCACAACCTGGGCGTAAGAAATTTCCCTTTAGCGCCGCCAGACGGCTTTTAAAAGGTTCGAAAACAACAGTTTCTCCTCGGAACGACGGAAAGCGCGTTCATTAGCAGCGCCGCTTGATTACTCCGTCCCGTTCCGCCCCGCCCCCGCCGCCGCCGTCCCCACCCGGCCGAAGCCCCGAGCACGTGCAGGGGCCTCGGCGGCGGCGGCGGCCGTGGCGGGGAGCAGATGGGCCCTTCGCGCACATGCGCAAAGGGCGGGCGGCCCACGCGGCTGCGATTCGATCGCGCGACCACGCGCGGGCCCTTCGCCCACAGCACGACGCCGCTCGCACTTCACACACACGCGCGCGCGCTTTCCACCACGACCATAAACAAACACGCTCCGCCGGCTCGCGGTTCGCACGCCACACAAGATTCTCACCTTACGGACGTCAAAGCAAACAACGCGTCGCGAACGCGCGCGGCCCCAGGAATTCGGCGGCGGGTTGCGATTCGCGGCGCGGAACACAGCGTGACAGCCCGGCCCCGGCGGGCAGGTAACCGTTCCGAGAAGCCGGCGCTCGAGGGGGAGATGTTGCGTGGCCGGAGCCCGTCTCGTGGGCCGCGAAGGCGCGGCCGTGGGCGGATCAATATCCCTCTGTGCGCTACGGCGCGGCACTGACGTCAAACGGGTGCTGCCAGCAGGCGGCCGGTTCAGCGCGGACTACGTTTCTGGTGTGGATGAAGTGAGGCGGCTGCGGGCGCTGGCCGCTGGGGCGGCGGCGGGCGCTTCGCCGGCGGGGGTGTCGCGGCGGGGGGCAGGGCGGCGGCGGCGACCGCGCTGCTCTAGGCCCAGGCGTCTTGTCGGCGGCGGCAGGCGCAACGGCTGCGGCTGTGGCTCTTCGGGCGCGCCCTGCTCGCATGGCACGGCCCACGCCCTCGCCGCTACTCACGGGCGTCACCGCCGCAGAAGTCACATGACACGCGCGCATACACACACAACACGCACGGCTCATCTTGCGTCGCACTGTCGCGTGGTGGGTGAACGACGGGGCGAGCGGGCAGGCGCGCCGCACGCGGTCGTCAACAAGGCGCAGCGCGCTCGCCCCCTCTCACGTCGGCCGGGTCAGCTCGCGACTGACGGCGGCTGCTTGGCTCGCGCCCGCTCCCGCCGCAGCCCGAGCCCGCGCGTGCGTGCGCCGCCGCGGCCCAGCACTCGCGCCGAGCTCCGCTGCCCCTCCCGCGCGCCGCGAGTCCGCCGCCACCAACGGGCGCGTGCTCCGGACGCGGCGGCGGCGCGGTGTCGGCGCTCTTCGTCGCTCTGCAGGCGCGCCCGCGGCGGCGACGGTTCGGAGGATCACTGGCGAAGAGCGAGACGGACAGACGCCCGCGGAGACTGGGCTCGCCCGGCCCACGCCTCCGCGCCGCCGCCCGATTTGAAACGGAATGAGAAATTTATTCGGAGGGAGGCTCCAAGGAACAGGCCACGTGTTTCTTCCTTTTTCTCGGGCGGCCTTCGGGGTCCGGGCTAGGAACGAAACACCCTCCCACAGGAAAGGGACAGCAACATAAGAAGAAAAAGAAAAAAAAGAATGAGAAAGGGAAAAGGAACTACCCGACATGGCGGTAATCTTCAAAGTTGGTCGGAATGGCCTCCGAAAGACACAGTTTCGTAACAACGATTTTAAGGGAAAATATAGACTCATATGGAGGTCCCCGCAATTATTTTAATGCGACTTCTTGTATTGCCCTGCTGAGGAAGGGGGGGCGGAAGGCATGGGTCGGGTGGCGGTAGCGGTCATAACGCGAGGCGGAAGAGCTGATAGGTTGTCGGAGCGGGGGGGGGGGAGGGCGGCCACCGGCTATAATAACTGCTCTTCGCACCTGCGTCGACACCCCCGCGCACCCCCTCCCCCTTCCCTTCCCTCCCTCCCGTTCCCCGCGATGCTTATACCCCTACACAACGGGGGCCTAATGCCCAGGACGGCTTGGTGAGAAAAACGTTTCTCCAATTCAACGAAAACATTCATTTTATCTCGCCAGCTTTTCCCATTTACTTGTAGTCATTTGTTGCATTTATCCTTTTGTTCTTCTGAATTAAATGTGAGAGGCGACAGGAGTTTTTGTATTGAGTCTCTTCATTTTCTTTAAAAGAAGCGTTTTCTTCATAATTTTGCTTTGAATGCCGCGAGTTCTTTGTTCCCATCTAAACAATATTTTGTAACGATGTATGCTTGTTATTTTTCGATTCAACAGTCCCCCGAAAACTAAATTACTTTTGATCGTTTGTGATTTCGGTATTCTAGCATGAGCTAGAGACTAAATAGTATAGTTTGAGACATTTTACAAAATAGGTAATAAGGCACATTGAAACAAAGCCCTTTCAATTTCTCTCCTAAAATTTGTCTCTGGATCAGCCCTCGTCATAAGTGACTATTCAACGTTTGCAGAATCATTGATTAACTTCTTCTTCCCGACTGACATTATTCCCCTTCAAACTTCCTAAGGATCTTTATCAAGATTTGAGACACACCATTAGTTACACTATGAAGAAGTTAAAGTTTTGACAAATTTCTCCAGATCATTAGATTTGTTTACATCATCGATGTTAACGAAGTTCCGAACCAGTTGCAATCATGTAGTATGTTATTTTATTAATGAAATGCATTTCATATTGTGGAAAAGCAAATTTTACAAAGAGTAGTGAATGATTAAAAGGAAATGAGATAAAAAGAAGATCAGTAAGGACGCATGGAGTGTACGTTTCAATTAGTCTATGGTTTTTATAATCGAAGAAACGGAATCATTCATTTTCCTTTTCCCTCTCACAATCTCACATTATTTTTATCTTATTCTATTCACAATGTCAAGGTAAGATAAAATATATCATCTTGTTCTGCCTTTTGGAGTTTGTTACCAAAACGATTTGGACTTCAACAGCAAATAAGCAGAGCGAACTCTTCGGTAAGAAAAATAGGTGATTCCTTGATTGTAAATGTGTGACTCCAAAAGTAGCGAAATAGATACAGGGAAACCTGATCAAACGGCCACCTTTCTTAAGCGATCACCTCAACTAGGACCTTTATTTCGTGGAACGGAATTGTTTTTATAAGACATTTGTAAATATTCACTCTTGCCAACGGTAACCATACTAAGCGGACAGCCCCCAGGTTCATTTCCTTGATTTACCTTTAAGCAGTAATCTCAAGCAACTTTGAACTGTATAGATTGTGGATTTAATATGACGGACCGCATTTGAGATTAGTTCAAATAATGACATCCAGAGTGCCTTATCTCGCTGGAAGTTACTTTCTGTTTCAGGTGACGACAGTTGATTTTAATAAATCTCTCTCTGAACGAAACAATAACGCGGTTTGTTAAATCTTTACTTCCTTTCAGTTGGAATCTATTAAGGTCTCGAGTATCGGAAGTCGAGGGAGCAAAGCGAGTTTCTTGACTAAGAGAATGAGGGACTAGTGAAGGGGGTGTTCTGCTATTAGCCTAGAAGAGAAAACTAATACTAAGTGTTCAAATTGTATTTGGTTATTTAGGGTAATTAAACATGTCAAAGAGAAAGTACTTCATTTCATACTAATTAGCACAATTTGATTTCAGATACTATTTCAGTA
The DNA here is from genome assembly GCA_017312745.1 of Gryllus bimaculatus. Lineage (NCBI taxonomy): Eukaryota > Metazoa > Arthropoda > Insecta > Orthoptera > Gryllidae > Gryllus > Gryllus bimaculatus. The sequence goes on from BOPP01000016.1 coordinate 6,105,800, forward strand.
ACCATATTAACTTCATTATGCCGCCTTAATTAACGGCCAATTTTTGTCGGAACCATTGGTGACCGCTTAGGTCAGGTTTCACTGCATCTCACCATCTCCCAAGTGAATCAATTCGCAAAGGGAAACCAGCGCAGCAGTAAGAGCGGCTCACAGCGCTATGGCAGCGCCTTCTGCAATCAATTGTGTGCGACAGTAGTCTATAATTCCTGTTGTGCGGCGTGAGCGCTTTGTTCCTTGCACACCGCTGTCGCAGGTTTCCATCCGCTAACTGCAAGACTGACCAGACAACAAGAGCCGCGCGACCGGGACGGGATGTAACGCGTTTGTGCAAGAGTCGTGTGGCCTGGTCTCCACGGCGACAGCAACGCCTGACGCATTGGCTGCACGCAACCTAGCGCAGCGGGGATTGGTCACTCAAAGGTCAACGTGTGTGCCCTTGCGTGCTATGTGAACCTCAGTGTGATACGGAGAAATCGTGCCAGAAGAATGGTAGTTCAATCACATCCAATTAAAATAACAACAAAGATAGAAAGAAAGAAAGGAAGAAAGGACGAAAGAAAGAAGAAAGAGGGAAAGAAAGAAAGAAAGAAACTATATGAAGGGAAGAGTTTACAGAAATATCTACGTAGTTTCTTATTATTATTTGAGTTCGGATTTGTATAATATAACAAACATACGATACATGGGTTACTACGAGACAGTCTACGTCACAATGGTTAAATACACAACTTCGTAAAATGTTCAATACGTGGGGTAAAATGGAGAAAATTTAAATAAAAATATATTCTTCAAACTTTCACATTCCATAAATAGAACGGTGAGAGCACTTAGTTTAAATTACAAGCATAAAATATTTAATTCCTTCTTGCATTCAAACAATTCGGTTATGTTTCTATTCCTTAAAGAAGGTATATTTTCTGACAATTGTCAATTTACGAAGCGCTAGGATGCAAAGCCCGCCCTGTCCTCCCCTATCCTCTACGCATCCCCAAAGCCCCCATCCTACTACCCCCTCTTCCAGCGATGCTTTAGATGTATTGCGGGTTGCAAACACATTTTAATATTCCTTGTCACTTCCTTCCCATCCCCACCATTGGGGGTCTAGGGGTGTCTTACCTTCGCAGTATTCTTTTCACATTGTAAGTCAAATGGGTCTCAAGTTCGGCTTTATAGATCCTGGCGTTATAAAGCTCTATATATCCCCCCCCACACACACACACACATACCCATACACACATATAACACACACACACACACACACACACACACACATATATATATATATATATATATATATATATATATATATATGCATTTTTATATTTAGGGCAGTTTGCTCGGACCATCAGTGGAATGATCAGATGACATCGTTATTGAAAATAAAATAATAATACTCTATGAAAAATTGAAAGAATAAAATTAAAAACTTTTTAAAAATGTAGTTCAAAAAAATTAAAAGAAATATTAGTTTTTCTCAAATATATGACATTGTGTACTACACCTGGAAATGTGGACAAATACAAATAATCAAATGTATTGAAAATCAATTCAAAAAGCCTAATTTGTGAACGTATGGCCAAATTTTGATTACGACTAATAAACGAACATGCATGCAATTACACACAAAATCTAGCCTTACTTATTATTCAAAATTAAGGGAATTCTTAAAAGAATTCTGTGTGCTTATGATCTGAATGGTTTCTATATTTCATGCATTTACCAGTCTACTTCGAACTATGAATGATATTACAGAAGTTTGTTGTTTAACAACTGTAATATAAAATATATGTACCGCGTGAAATCATCTCCTCGAATCCGAAAAAGAAAAGAAAACAACCAAGTAATCTCATAATTCTATATTGTGAAGCTTAAGTTACCAAATTCCTCTACTAATGGAATGAGAGGAGGAATTTACAACAAAATTTGTTACGGACGAATTCGAGATACTGACATTCCAGTTATTCCGTAACTCCATGGGATTTCTCATGATGCGAGAAAGGTGTAACATTGGCGTGTTTCGTTCACCAAATAAAGTATCTCGCACTAAATTAGTGACATTATTTCAAATATGAGTATCTATGAGAATTATTTGATCGTAATTTGGTCCATAAAAGCCAACCGTTAAAATGTTTCACTCATCAAACTGAAACGAACCAAAACTTTCCCTTTTCTATCAAGCCGACATGTAGTAATGTGACTGACTCTATGTGATTATTTCGTGCTATTGGGCGCGACAATTTCTAAGGCCATTATCCTGTACTGAGTGTAGTACATGTTTTCCCCATAAGGTGGCGGTGATTTCCCCCTGCTAGATAGAGATCCGATGCCAAGCTACACGTCTGATAGCGGAGTTTTCCCGAACCAAGTACCTCCTACCATCAGGGCAGCTCCCTAACCGAGACAAGCTCTACACTCTAGACTGGAGGGGGATTGACGAATGGACGGGAGTGGAAGGGACGTGGATAGGGCAACGAAGGGGAAAGGAGGATCGCGCGCGGCCCGTGGCCCGTTTGTTAGGGTACTGCTCCGGCATTCGCCTGGCGTTGATCGGAGAAACCATGGAAAACTACCGATCAGAGCAGTCGGCAGCTAGAATTCTCCTCCAGACAGCGACTGAATCCAACCCAGCTGTAAAGCTAGTGTCGAAAATACTGCCACGGTCGGCAACCCTAGGACCTCTCATTGGCACTGCCGTAAAATGAGGCCCTGAGTTACTTAAAACAGTTGAACCAAGCGAATGTAGATCCTCCATATACTCTGCAGCTCATGCATCGTGGAATGCGGTCAGTTTCGTTCAGATTAGGGTGTTCCACTCTCCTTCCTCCCCTGCCAGGCGTCTCGCGTTTCTCCCGACTGTCCCGCCGCCCCTACCGCCCCCGCTGCACCTACCCCTGCCGCCCCGC
>BOPP01000016.1:6115839-6167530 GCA_017312745.1 Gryllus bimaculatus
CGCTTAATTAACGGCCAATTTTGTCGGAACCATTGCGTGACCGGCTGAGGTCAGGTTTCACTGCATCTCAACATTCCCAATGTGAATCAATGCGCAAAAGGGAAACCAAGCGCAGCAGTAAGAGCGCGCTCACAGGCGCAATGGCAGCGCCTACTGCCAATCAATTGGTGCGACAGTAGTCTATCAATTCCTGTTGTGCGGCGGGAGCGGCTTTGATTCCTGCACAACCCGCGTCGCAGGTTTCCATCCGCTAACTGCAAAGACTGACCAGACAACAAGAGCGCGCGACCGGGACGGATGTAACGCGTTTGGCAAGAGTCGTGTTGGCCTGGTCTCCACGCGACAGCAAACGCCTGACGCATTGGCCTGGCACGCAACCTTAGCCGCAGCGGGGATTGTTCACTCATAAGCGTCAACGTGTGTGCCCGTGCGTGCTATGTGAACCCTTCAGTGTGATACGAGAAATCGTGCCAGAAGAATGGTAGTTCAATCACATCAATTAAAATAACAACAAAGATAGAAAGGAAAGAAAGGAAGAAAGGCACGACAAGAAAGAAGAAAAGGGGCGAAAGAAAGAAAAAAGAAAAAGAAAACTATATGAAGGAAGAGTTTACAGAAATATCACGTAGTTTCTTATTATGAATCTGAGTTTCGGATGTGTATAATATAACCAAACATACGATACATGGGCGTTACTACGCAGACAGTCTACTCACAATGAGTTTAAATACAAACTTCGTAAAATGTTCAAACATGGGGTTAAAATGGATGCAAAATTTTAAATAAGAAATAAATATATTCCTCAAAACTTTCACATTCCATAAAATAGAACGGGAGAGCACTTAGTTTAAATTACAAGCGCCATAAAAAATTTAATTCCTTCTTGCATTCAAACAATTCGGTTATAGTTTCTATTCCTTAAAGTAAGGATATTTTCTGACAATTGTTCAATTTACGAAGCGCTGGATGCAAAGCCCGCCCTTCCTCCCCTATCCATCTACGCTCCCCAAACCCCCATCCTGCCTACCCCCTCTTCCCAGCCGCATGCTTTAGATGTATTGCGGTTTGCAAAAACCACATTTTAATATTCCTTGTCACTTCCTCCCATCCCCACCATTGGGGGTTTAGGGTGTCTACCTTCGCAGTATTCTCTTGCACATTGTAAGTCAATGGGTCTCAAGGTTCTGCCTTTATAAGATCCTGGCTTATAAAGCTCGTAGTATATCCCCCCCCACACACACACACACATACCCGATACACCACATATAACACACACCACACACACACACACACAACACATATATATATATATAATATATATATATATATAATATATATATATATATATGCATTTTTATATTTAGGCAGTTTGCTCCGGCACCCATATCAAGTGGAATGATCAGATGACATCGTTATTGAAAATAAAAAATAATACTCTATGAGAAAATTGAAAAGAATAAAATTTAAAAACTTTTTAAAAATGTAGTTCAAAAAAATTAAAAGAAATATTAGTTTTCTCAAATATATGACATTGTGTACTACACCTGTGCGAAATGTGGAAAATACAAATAATTCAAAAGTATTGAAAATCAATCAAAAGCCTAATTTGGTGAACACGTTATGGCCAAATTTTGATACGGACTAATAAACGAACATGCATGCAATTACACACAAAATCTAGCCCTTACTTATTTATTTCAAAATTAAGGGAATTCTTAAAAGAATTCTGTTGTGCATATGATCTGAATTGGTTTCTATATTTCAGCATTTACCAGTCTACTTCGAACTATGATATGATAGTACAGAGTTTGTTTTTAACAAAAAACTGTAATATTAAAAATGTATGTACGCGTTTATGAAATCGTCTCCTCGAATCCGAAAAAAAGAAAAAAAAGAACAAGTAATCTCATAATTCTATATGGTGAAGCTTGAGTTACAAATTCCTCTACTAATGGAATGAGAGGAGGAATTGACAACAAATTTGTTACGCGAATTCGAGATACTGAACATTCCAGTTATTCCGTAAACTCCATGGGATTTCTCATTGATGCGAGAAAGGGTAACATTGGCGTGTTTCGTTCACCAAATAAAGTATCTCGCACTAAATTATGACATTATTTCAAATATGAGTATCTATTGAGAATTATTTGATCGTAATTTGGTCCATAAAGCCAACGTTAAAAGGTTCACTCATCAAACTGAAACGAACCAAAACTTTCCCTTTTCAATCAAGCGACATGTGTAATGTGACTACTCTATGTGATTATTTGTTGCTATTGGCGCGAACCAATTCTAAGGCCATTATTCCTGCTTTACTGAGTGTAGTACATGTTTTCCCATTAAGGTGGCGGTGATCTTCCCCCTGCTAGATAGACGATCCGATGCCAAGCGCTACACGTCTGATAGCGGAGTTTTCCCGAACAAGTACCTCCTTACCATCAGGGCAGCTCCCTAACGAGACAAGCTCTACACTTCTAGACTGTGAGAGTATGTCCCGGATACGAATGGCCGGGAGTGGAAAGGGACTGGATAGGGCAACGAAGGGGAAAGGAGGATTCGCGCGCGCGGCCGCGTGGCCCGTTTGGTTAGGGTACTGCTCCGGCATTCGCCATGGTACGCGTTGATCGGAGAAACCATGGAAAACTTAACCGATCAGAGCAGTCGGCAGCTAGAATTCTCCTCCAGACAGCGACTGAATCCAACCCAGCTGTAAAAGCTAGTGTCGAAAATACTGCCACGGCTCGGCAACCTAGGACCTCTCATTGGGCACTGCCGTAAAATGAGGCCCTGAGTTACTTAAAACAGTTTGAACCCAAGCGAATGTAGATCCTCCATATACTCGGCAAGCTCATTGCATCGTTGGAATGCGGTCAGTTTCGTTCAGATTAGGGTGTTCCACTCTCCTTACCTCCCCTGCCAGGCGTCTCGCGTTTTCTCCCGACTTGTCCCCGCCGCCCTACCGCCCCCGGCTGGCTCTATCTCTATCTCTCTTGCCGGCCCGCCACCACGCTCCCGGCCTCGGCCGTCCACATCCGCCCAGCGCGGCCCGCGCGGCGAACCATTCTGAAATCTCGCTATCGTACGGTGCCTGCTCTCACTCACACGCCGTACCTCCCCTTGCTGGAATAATCTCACCCGCACGAGCCACGCCCTCTCGCGCACTCCTTCAACACCATTCACAGCTACTTCCCTTGCGCGGCGAACCAAGAGCTAAGACAGGCACCCACAGCTTCACGCCGCTAGGGCACGGGTCCGCACGTTCAAAATCTTCCGTGCAAATTACAACACAAGAATGTCAAGAAAATGAAACACTAAACGTATTAACGATCATTGCGCTGTTATTAGGTCCAACTGGAACAGAAATCTTGCTAACACTAACTATGAGTACAGTAGCCAACAGTACTCATTTTAGGCTCACTATCTGTGTTGCCAAGTCATAACGTCTCCGTACCCAACTGTGCGAAATCATAATTCTCGCACTTGTAATTACCTTCTATGGCATCATTATTCATATGAATATGGCGCAAGCCATGTTGCATTCATGTCGCCTCGTTATTTATCCATGTCGACCATCGTAGACGCGTAGTTGTTTTATGGGACTGATTCGTCTTGTACTGTGGTGGCTTGTAAAATAAGACTTTGACTTCTAGCTGTCGGGGTGACGCGCGTGATCCCGACAGCACTAGAAAGTCATGAACTCGAAACCGCGGAAGCTACGTGTACATAAAATAGACTTTGCCGTATGTAAACCGCATATTTACACTTTCCTATAATAACAGTGTAACCATAAGTAACTAGCTTCCATGCATTAGTGGCTAAAAGGATTTTTATATTTAGCAGCTTCAATTAGCTACTTTTTTCCAAGGTCAGAAGGATCCAACAAAGCACTAATTCACTAAAATATTAAATTCTTATGTATTTCTTCCACTACGTTTTACCTTTTGTCAACCATATCAACGGATTGAAAATTTATAATACATCCCCTTGGCCAATTAAAATCGCCAAAGAAAAGTGAAACGTAAATGTGGGCAGCTCAGAAAACGAAATTAAACCATTAGGAAATAAGTTGCTCACTTGGCTTTTAAAATCATTTTTGTACATCTGTTTAACTATCACTGGCCAAAATGTTAAGCGCGATCACTTATTCAAATTTATGCTTTTCCTAAAAAAAAAAGAAAATAATTCAGAGATTCTAATAAAAGCATCATTTCAACTAAAGAAACAAGTGATTCCAGTTCAGTTTCTATCACTATTTATTTAGACATTTTATGTTAAATGTGAGAAGATTCTCTCAGTATTTGATATTACATACCACCCTTTTTGCATCTTTTGTATGTTGAAATTGCATTCACATTTCATAAACAATGAAAAATAAAAATAAACACTGAATGATAACATTTTCTGATGGCGATGAAGCGAGATGAATTCGAAAACTGATTTACGACCTTTCTTACGCTACCAGAGGGATCTAGTGCGTTCCATTTTTTCTTTTGTCAAAAAAAAATTCGTAATTAGATGAGTACGTAATATTTTTATATAACAAATACAAACATTAATTTTGTTTATATGGAAGTCACATTTAGCATTTGATTTATGAAAGCTGCATGTATTATAAAGAAGATCTCTTAGAAATTTGGAGTACATTGTTTTACAGATATTCGCTCAGACTCATTGTGAATTTCCTATTGCTGTCTTTGTTTTGACTGATAAACACTCGTTATCCAAGCCAAAGATAAAAGTGGTGCAGAAGGACAAGTGAACAACGAAATGTCGGAAACGAAAGTGGTAAAAAAATTATTGATATACATAATTTGAAAAAGTAGAAAAGTTGAACTTAAAACGTTTGATTTAGTCATAATAAAATGAATTTCGTGTGTGACGGCAGGGACATTTTTATAAAAATGAATCATTCATTTACAAAGAAGTTTATTAAAACAATAGTGGCAAAAGCAGAGCCATTCCTCTTGCAATATATATAATATTAGTTAATCTTTTTATTCCTATCATTTGTTATTGTGAGGAAAGCATAAATTAATTACATTCTATTTCTTTCCGGGTTCGCGCAGGCCTTTACTGCACTACACTGGCATGTACGCACTGCTCTACAGACTTACGCTGGACGTACGTTCAGTACACAGCATTAGAATATTAATGTTCCATTCACAAATGCCATTCATGTTTCAGGTAGTATTGTTCAAAAAGTGAAAGACTCAAAGCACTCATAGTGTTACGAACGTGCACTTTGCTAATTTTCTGAGCATTACACAGACATTATGTTTTTCCTACAGAAGTGACGCAAACATCGCTCAGTGAAGATACTTCAAGTTCCGGTGCTTTTTACAACATGCCACCATCTTCATGTGCACATTTTGCGGCCAATAAATTTTAAAACTTGAATCACTTAATGTTGATTCAAATTTCAAAATCGTAGTATTGCAAGAAACTCATTCACGAACAAGAGTCGAAAAATCATAAAGGAATAATAGGAGGCACGTTCATTCACGCACGACGTGAGTCATCTGTCTTTCCACTCGTACCATTAGAATGTTTGTTTCCGTTTTCTTTCAAAAAATCGTGACTGAGCCTAACATTTGCGCCGGAAAGAATAATGAAGAACGTGAAGAAAGCATCAAATTTTTCTTTTAGACCAAAACCGAATCGGATACAACGTGTACAAATTCTTCCCAAACCGGTGAGGGAACCGAACTTCAAACCTCTCCGTTCCCATTTGTTCCTGTTCGACACAATCCCCTTTCCCCCGAGCGGCTCGTTTCTTTCTTTCCGGGATTCTCCCTTAACGCGACGCTGCCACATGAATCACGCCTCCCGGGATTCGTTCCCACACGCCGGCCATAATGCGCCTCGACCATGCGGGCGGACCGCAGGCGAAGCAGAGGCCATGCGTTCCGGGCGCGGGTCTCCTCGGTCCGAACGAGCGAGCGCTGGGGCCTTTTTTGGTTCGCCGGACGTTCCACACAGAGGCGTTCCACTCCGGCGCCCGGGGCCCTTTGTCCCCCTCCACCCACCCTGTGGCCTCGCGCCCCGCCCCCGCCGCCGACCCCGTGGGCTGGCGAACCAACCGGTTGTTCTAACAATCACAATGCTCGCGTCGCGTCGCGTCGCGCGGCGTCGGGGCCGACGAAAGGACCCTGAAGAATGCCGGACGTTGGGAGGCGGTGCGGGTGAGATGGCGAGGGCGGGCCGTCATTCGGAGAGGGCGACAGAAAGACGATAGTGGATCGTGTGGTACGAGTCGATTTGTTGCTTCCGAAGATGAATATCTGATAAAAACATAGTTCATAACAACTCTAGACATAGTACGTAACATCAGGCAACTCAAAATGCGCAATACGAAATAAAAACACACTCCAGAAATATATTTTAGAAATAAAAAATTCTCGCCGACTGCAAAATTAACATAGTTAAAACATACATTCTTATTAAATAAATGAAAATTATTACTTAAAAATTTACAAACTATTGTCGTAATAAAACATTAAATGCCATATAAACTATCTTCTACTTAATTTTTATAGTGCATTTATATTCTCTCCATGTAAACATATAATCATGTAATTTACATTTCATAATACTATACTGCACATCCAAAAGCTAAGAATAAAATAACGGTTTTTATTTTAATAGTGTAATGAAAGAACGTTAGTTGTAGAAACCGTCGTTAAAAGTAAGTACCTAAATTTTGAACTTTTCCACAAGAATCATCGTAAAACCGCGGGGGCAACGATATTATTGTTACACGTTCGTGTCCGCGTTGAAAGGTGCGCGAACGCGCTGCCGTGGTTAGTGCGGGAGCGGAACGCAACCGGGAACGAAGCGGGTTCTGTGGGGGGGCGGAGGGGGGGAGCGGCGACCCGCCTTGATCCTGCACCTCGTCTTCGGCCTTTATTTATTTAAATCTCAGCACACCTCCGGCGGGCGTGCCGCGAGAATACGAGAGTTATTTTCTTGGCCTTGTGCGGCGACCGGGGCGCGGCGCGGGGCGAGGCGGCGGCGTGCGGCGGGGCGGGCGGCTGTGAAAGGGGACGCGGCCTCGAGGGTCGCCCCGCACGCAGTGGGCCCGTCCGCGATGGCACGTCATGGGTGAGCTAATCCGGCGCACCTATGGATGGAAAGAAGAAGAAGAAGAAGAAGAAGAAGAAGAAGAAGAAGAAGGAGAAGAAGAAGAAGAAGAAGAAAATAACACGGAAAATTTTAAAACGTCTATATTTTCGAAGAGATATGGATTAATGTAGGGTGTTATTACAGGGCATTAACTGATGTCGTTGCAGTGCCTCTGACCGGGAGGTCCTTGGTTCGAGTCCAAATTTACGTTACGAGACAGCTCGTTGACACCGTGCTGAATTCATCATGAGTTGTAATCTAGTATGTGGTCTTCCAAAGTTGACCAAGTCTTAGAAAACCGGCGTTAAATCTCAGAGACTAACGCAAATAATAATGCCAATCATTACTGAAGATACGTTTGTGGATGGGCGTTGCAATGCATCTCCGATTGCGATCGCCGCCAGAGCTAGTTGCGCGGCGTTTTCCTCCCACTGTGTGCGCGGCCGGAGGCGGGGGCGGGGGCGAAGGCGAGGGGCGTTGGGGCGTCCGGGGGCGCGGCCACCGCCCACGCGTCCCGCCTTGTGTGGAGAGGCGCGCGGGCGAGCGGGCCATTGTGCCGTGGACGCGCTGGCGGGCGGGCGGTCGCGGGGCGCAGGTGGCTGCCAGCGCCGGGGCCCGAGAACGCCTTGCCGGCCGCGCGGGGGGGATTAAAAAGAGCGTCACCCGCTATGAGGGCCTCTCCGCCGCCCCTTTGTGATTTCATTCCGAATCAGACCCCCGCAGGTAGCGGCGGACGCCCCCGCCTTCGCCCCGGGGGCTTCCCGGCTTAAGCCTCATCTCCTTCAGGTGGAGCAACGATTGTTGTTGGGTGTGGGGAGGTTCCGGGGAGGGGAAGGGAAGACGAGTCGACGAGGGGTTTAAATGCGGGGATCGTTGGGGGCTCTTTTGGTGGAAGACGAGGGTGATGGGAAACCGTACCGTAAACGGCTGGGAAATGAATCAACCCAGATATCCAATGCACTACCTTCCTTGAGAGGTTCACGGACAAAACTTCAACTAATCTTATGAAGAGAGCGAGGACGCCATAAAATTCCTGAATTTCTCTTTCCTCTCAGAGCTGCAGACAATTCATCTGGCTCAGTGTAAGTCAGACTTTCGTTATTTCATTATAGTTAAGAGACTAAATCAGAAACGAAATGAAAGTAATGTTCTTCGGAGATTATACGAGTAAATATTCTGAAGGAGAACATTCTGATTGGAGAACGACATGAGTAAGTGTAGAAAAGAGATTTTCGTCCAGAGTCCCTAATCCTCGAGAAATGATCAGACATCACCCCTTTATTTGCTTTTGGACATAAATGTAACTTCAAATTAACGTCTCCCCATAGCACGTCACACACAGTTTTGAACTGTTTTTGACGTAAATAAATAAATAAATAAGTGTAAATGAGATGAAAAGTAAAAAAAAAAACACTCCACCACGGAAGTTTTTTAAAGTGAAGACTAAAACACCTCTTTTTCTTATTTATTGTACTGAAACGACTCACTGAACATCATATTAACATTTTTATCTGCTCTCACAGTAGTGATTTCAATTTTTGGTCATGTTTTCTCCATAAACGGGAATACAACGTGTTTTAAGCTTGTTTGTGTTTCCGGAAAGTACTACTTCGTTTCCTCTCAATCATAATAAAATCAAACAAAAGTAATTCTTTTTCTACATATAGATTTTCTAAGTAAAAAAAGCTCACTCATTCTTCGAAAGAAAAAATATCCCCAGAAATTATATACATCACTCCTTTTGAAGTGTCAAATTCTCAAATATTATGAGAGTGGAAATGTAAAAGTGGTCATGAATATAGTTCTTCACATGGAACATCACTTTATCCTTTATACAGATGCATTCACACTTACTCCCAGTATCATTAGTATACTTTACAAAGTTTTTTCGCGATCATGCGTCTCGTAACTGAAAACACTTGTACCAATCAATAGTTTCTACTTTGAATGAACTAAGTACGAAATATTTAAAAAAAACTTTATAAAATAATGTATCTGAACGAGAAACTCAATATCTTTTACACATGTATTTTTCTCTTTCGATAGACGCAATACTTGATATCGTTGGTGAATAGGTCTCCATCTAAAATTTAGTGACGTGCACAACGTAGTAATGAACAAAATTCAATTGTTCGGATATACTAACCTCGAAACACTTACATGGTAATAAAGTCAAACATGCCATGAAGCTATGAATCGCTAACATTTCTCGTTTCGGGCTTACATTATATTTAAAACTGAGTAAGCTCGATTGCTGATCCATCGTTAGCAAAAATTACCGAGTGACTGAATAAGCGATCACAATTTTTTTTATGAACACCACCACCATAAGAAAGGATCTTTAAATATTTGTTCGTGTAAATAATTCAGACCAAGACAGTGTGAAGAGAAGCAAATACAAATGTGGAGTCGAGCAGACACGAGCATGAAGTCGAGCAAACCACAGTGTGAAGTCGAACAGACTCCAGTGAAAAGTTGAGCAGACCTGAGCATGAAGTCAGGCAGACTCCTGCATGAAGTCGAGCAGACCCCGTGTAAGGTCGAGCAGACCCCGTGTGAAGTCGAGCAGACCCCGTGTAAGGTCGAGCAGACCCCATGGTAAGTCGAGCAGACTCCGTGTGAAGTCAAGCAGACCCCCGTGTGAAGTCGAGCAGACCTCCAAGTGAAGCCGAGCAGACCTCCGTGTGAAGTCAAGCAGATCCCCGTGTGAAGTCGCGCAGAACCCGTGTGAAGTCGAGCAGACCTCCGTGTCAAGTCCAGCAGCTCCCATACGAAGTCGAACAGACCCCCGTGTGAAGTCCAGCAGATCCCGTGTGAAGTCGAACAGACCCCCGTGTGAAGTCAAGCAGACCTCCGTGTGAAGTCAAGCAGACCCCCATGTGAAGTCGAGCAGACCCCGTGTGAAGTCGAAAAAGACCATAGCGAAGGGTCCGTTGCACCCCAATGTTCGGGGCAGTACCACAACCTTCGGACTCCGGCCCTTCGCGTGGGGCTGCCCTGCACGACGTGCGTGTGCGTGTGCGTTCGCGTGCGCGCGTGAGAGAGCGGGTGACGCGACGGAGAGAGAAAACGGGAGAAAGAGGGGATTACGTTTCCTCCTCGGAAGAGGCCGAGCGGAAAAATACCGAGAAACAGTCATGCATTTTTAATATGCTTAGAGATACCATCACACGCCTTCATGAAACAGTAACACGTGGTTCATCCTGCAGCCCCCAGAAGCGAGACGATGGTTTTCTTCCCTCGCCCGGAAGCGGGAACGCACGAGTGGACGACGTGCGTCTCATTGCTTCGTGAGATACGACGAGTTCAACGTTCGAGCCGAATGTGGTTGCCTTATTCATCGAAAGCGCGAGACACGTTATGTCTCAATGCATAAGGGTATTTTTGAGAATACGTTGAACGTAAATTGTAAATTTTTTAAAAAGAGAAAATACGATGCTGCCTTTGAGTGTTTGATGAATTTATTGCGGAGGTCATTTTGAATATTATTTATTGTACGTGAATGGTGTGTTTTTGTTATAAGTACAGATGCACTCACTGCCACAGGTGAAACAGGTGAAACTGGTGGGATTGTTGGATTTCACTAACACTACTTTAAAAGTCGCGCCACTAAATATTCCATCGTACCGAAGTGTTTCACCGTTAGTTTTTGATATATCATATATTTTTGAATATGCTACATTTACAAATCAGTGAACCTGCATACGATGTCGTTTCCGTCATTTCTCACGATTTGACCACTTCCTGTCTACAACTTGGAACAGGCGAAGAGTCATTCGACACATCTCAGTCTACTTGTGGGAAACTGGCGATTTGTATCTGGATCCCTCAGAAACTTTTTTTTCAGTTCTCGTATAAAAGTATGTTTCGGGAGATTTTAAGCTTATAAAATACGTATAGGAGGTTTTAAGGGACATAAAGAAATGATCAGTGATTGAAGTTTTCTTGTCAATACCAATCGATTTGTATTCGAATACAGTTAGAATTTTCTGGAAGAATTCTAGAGAAAAAACATATATTTTGGGGGATTTCGAGGATCCTACAGTGTAACTATAATTTGTACACCGCATTTCTGACTTGAAACTTGAAACTGCATGTCTTTATCATTCAGTTTAACGATAATTAACCTAATTTTAAAATTATCTTAAACAATATTTAATAAGTATTTCTATCGGTAGTTTATTGATTTATTGATGATTCCAAGCCCGACAGCTGTTATGGCCATTAGTTTTATTTTCTGGAAGGTGGCGGTGTCCCTCCTCCACTAGATGCTGAGATCCGTGGCCGACCTACATGTTGGCTTGAGGGAGATTTTTCCCTCTAGGTTTTTCCTCCAACTCAGTACAGCCGCAGCCGCGACAAGCTCTAAGCCCCCGACACGTCTCCTGACGTGAGGGGTTGTATGTATGTGCTTGGCGCAACAGCCCGTGAACAGGCCCTGCCTCGCGGTCATGGGTTAAGGGGGTACGTGTGGTTAGCACGTAGATATCCCCATGCCGTATTCCGGTCTTCTCAACATCAGTCATTGATAACTGGGACATTGCGAGGAAAACGCCACTCGACAGGGAATCGAACTCGGGGCCGCACAGTGGAAAGTCAGTACGCTGACCAAGAGTTAGCCACGAGCAAGTGACGTGAGGGCTAGTGTCTAAATGAAATTGCGTGTGAGGAGTGAGAATATAACTAGGAAGATGAAGGAAATATCGGTCCTTGGCCCGCTCTTTAGGATACTGTTCCGACATTCGCCTGGTGATGCTCGGAGAAACCACGGAAAGCTAACAAGCAGAGCGCTAGAATTCTCGTTCAGACAGCGGCTGACTTCAACTTATTCCTAGTCCCGAAAATTGAATTTTGAATTGAATTTAATTTTTGCCTTATTTTACGTGGCGAGACTCGGGCTATCTGGTCTGCTTTTCCGTCTGACCATGCAAATTTCGCTACGCTGCTTTCACCAACTAGTTGAGATAGGAGGTACTTCTTAGGTGACGAAACAGGCGATTTGAATTTAGCTAAGAAGCTCCATTTAGGTTTGAGGATCTTTTACACGCAAGAATCTACTAACATGGGGCAGACGGCTTTACTTCTCCGAAAGAAAGCGAACGAGGGATTTTTTCGCCCTAAAAATCCATTAGGTCTCGAACATTGTAACCTCCCAGAGTGAATGCAGAGAATGTGGCAATGAGCTACTGATAGTTTGTGAAGTAAATTTTTATTACAAAGAATGAATCAGGGGGAGGTAGAGCTAAATGGAACAGCCGACCACCGTTTACTCGCACGATGTCAAATACCCTAGTCGTCACAGGGAAGTTGTTTCACAAAATTACGTTTAATTTTCTTATAAATGTATAATGCTATTATACAAAAAAATATAGGTTGTAACTCGTTGTAACAAAATGTTGCTTTATTACATTCGTAAAAACTTGAAAACTCGCTCCTAAAGTCTCTCGTTTTCACAACAATGTACTCATGCAATAATGCGTAATATTATAAACTAATTGCATAAACTACTATTATCATAAAAATTCTTGGCGGAGCAACGCCAAGCTAGAATTCAATTTTCGGCAAACGGGTGTATAAAACCGGGGACCACACTTTTTCAACTTTCCCCCCGCCAGTAGCCCTGGCGAGGCGGGAGTTTATTTTCATGTTGGGGGACATGCGGCGCCGCTCTTTGGCTTTTGCGGCAAAGAAGGGAGCAGTGCTTACTTACTAACTTATTTCTAACTTAACCTATGGATGAAGCCGGCACTTAAGTCGACAACCTAAGATTTGCAATAAACCGTATTGGTATTTTATTTCATGACTTATTTGATTTAGTTTTCTTGGTTTTGTTTTTTTATTCACTCGCACTTTCACACTGGGTTCTATTTACAGTTGACACACGCACTTTCACACGACACTATATACACCCTAAATGGACCACTCTTTTTCGACGCATATACGCCCCTCCGCTTCCCGGAGCGCCTCAGCCAGCGAGCAAACGAGCTTTCCGTCTCCAGGCAGCAATCGCCCCTCGCCCGCCCAAGCCGCCCAACTTCATCGCCCGGCGTCGTTGCCGCCCCTGCGCGCCTGGCGGCCGGCTGAGAAGCGATTACTCCCCAGCGACTGGCAGCGGGAGGATCGCTATCCGCAGGGGGCTCTCTGCAGAAGTGCGTTGTTTCAGAACTACGGGAAGGGGGAAGGCCGGCGAACGGTACTGACGGACCGCAAAGCGTAGACTTTCGAGTAAAAAACATAGTCGCTCTTTCAATTGAAATGCAGGAAACGAAAACCAAGTAAGTGATATTTGGAAAAAAAAATAGATGAATGGAGGTTGAAATTCCAGAAAAGGGGTCTTTTAAGGATAGATCCAAGAAAAGGGGATACAGTTGGCCATCTCTGGCATTTTAGGTCAATTCCTAATTCTATTAATAATCATCAATATTAAATTAATCTTTGGTCTCATTTCTCAGTTGCTAATATTTATTCTTTCAAGATACTGACACTTAATTACTCCGGGGTGCTCTCTATTAAAAATATGTTTAAATATAAAAATATTACTATGTGTAAGTGCTTCAGACATTCCGGATTCAGTTTTGCATCTTCTCTCTGGTTTTTGCTTAATTTTATAAGAAATCTTCACACATTTTCATGATTATAGCTTTATTTTAATAATTAAATTAGTCTACGAATTCCCAGTACAATGAACGTCTCGATTTGTTGACAATGACAATAAATTGTTTTGAGTTCTGGAAGTGAAAATATATTTCCTGCGCCTATAGTAAGAATGACAATGTCACTTAAAACGGCATTACATACAATAGTCACTCACCTAGTATGGCTACTGCGACTTTGAAGTGTTCTGCTTACCTGAAAACAATAGAAAAATATATAGGCAATTGTATCATATTAATTTCAAATGATTAGTAAACTAAGGTAACCAGGACCATTCCCAATATGGAAAGTAGTAATGAAAAAGAGGTCGGGAGACATGTTTGCGACATTTGCATGTATCAGAAAGTACTCGAATAAATATCAATAGATATTAATCATGTTATAAATATTTTAATATTTTGATTCTATTGAGTGCATCTAAAATATCCTGAGTATTGATAAATTACAGTAACAATATTGCTTGGCGGTAGTCGCCGAAATACGTAGGGTTGCCCACTATTTGAGCGATAATCTCCTAGTAATTTATTTTGGTGCCTACAAGCTCAAACGCAATTAATGTTATTAAATTATTTTCCATTACAGGAAAACATATTATTCGAAATGCGACTCCTTTGCAGTTAATAATCCTGTTTTAATTAGCATCGAGAAAAACAGTCACAGGAATTTATCCACAATGAAATGGATAATCGCACAGTCACGCGGAGAAAATGCCCGGAAACATAATGCATGTTGGGAAGCAAATAAAGTACAAGCAAATTCATGTGAGCGTTTTGAGAATTAATTTTTTCTCTCGTTGTTTCACCTTGAATGGCAACTTTCTGATATCCTAGTGCATATCGTAATTAGTGCTAGTACACTAGGAATATATGTAATTAAGGGAGGCGGGCGCGAAAAAATTGTGGCCTAAATGGAAAGAGGAAGAGAGGAGTATAGTGAACGATGGGAAGATAGATTAAAAGTGATTGGAGAAGTGATATGATGTGGGGAAAGATCCTTGACTTCCAGGCAGCAAACTGGAAGAGCGCATACAATGCACAAAATCTCGGAAACTCGGAAAGAGGAAGCGCTAAAGACACACGAGAAGGGAAAAGAAAAATGCGTTGAGAATGGACATGGAAGCGAAGCGGAAAGGTAGACATCAACACAGAAATATAAATAATTAATTTGGTGAGAGAAAGTGGGAATATTACTGGAATATTTCTCCTTTTTCCACTTCATTTTCATGTATTCCCCTTTAGTCTATTTTTCTCACTTCCTTGTCATTTCCTATTTTCCCTTTAGTTTACTATTTTCTCTACGACCATTCCTCTCTCTTTCTTTAACTTACTTTATTGTTTCCCCAATACCAAATTTTACTAGGCAAGTCTCTTTTTAATGTTTTCTTCTTTCACTTTTTCATCCTCCTTTTTTGTACCCCACCATAAATTCCTTAAAATTATTTATCCACTTTTTCTAAATTCAAACCTTTCGAAACTGAAACCTGTGTCGTTGTAAGAGTTATTACGAATCAAGTGGTTTTATCATCCTCAACGTATTTGTCCTTTTCGAAGGACAAATGTGGAGTTTAAAACAAAAATTAGAATTCACTGACATTCTACAAAGTGGGTAAGACGTTGGATATTTGTATGATAACATCTTATTGTAATACTAGATTGGTTATCAAATTTGACGGAATCTCTAATATAGTACTCCGTAATACGATGTCTTACGATTATTATTTCCAAATATCTATTCCATATTTTCCCGTCTTTCTTTCTGTCCTCCTCACATTGACTCTTCATACATCTTGTCTTCCGGAATGAAAGCACCTCATTCCATCATATTCCTCCCTCTTCCTCTTCCTTTCTCCCTGTCATCCCCACTTCCCCGTCCCAGCGTGCAAGACGCGTGGCCCCCATAACTTGAAAGGCGGCGGCCGCGGCGACGCGATGGCGAGGAGGGGTTGGCGTGGAGGGCGGGGCGGGCGCGGGCGGGGCGGGGCGGGGCGGGGCCCTCCTTCGCGGAGCCCTCAATTTGTATCTCATTGTCGGCCGCTTCTACGAGCAGTATTTAATTTTGTTCGCCTCCTCTTCTTGTTGGGTAGCACCAATCGCTTCATTCCCGCACAGACACAACACACGTGCGCTTAAAAAAGAGAGAGAGGAGAGAGAGAGAGAAGGAGAAGATAGAGAGAGAGAGAGAGAGAGGTGAGATCGGAGTGGATGCTGAAGGCTGCAGAGGGACAGAAATCTTCGCCGTTATGAAGGCAGGAGACTTACGCGCTGGACAACAAAGACAGTAGGGAGAGAAAAGCTTTCGCTGAGTAAAACAAATAAGTATGAAACCCCTCGTTTTGGGCAGGAGGAAAAAAAGAATAAGGAGTCTGTCGTCCCTTAACGCGGATGGCGCCTTGCTTGTCCTCGTGTTCTTGGTCTCGCCCCGGGAGGGGGGGACAATGGGTGACAGCGTATGGGGCCCCGGCGCGGTTGGCGGGGGTGCCGGCTATGTGGGGTAGGGTGATGCAGTCCGGATCGAAGGCTTCATGGTTAAAGTGGCTGCATTGTCTCCCGTTTGCCGTGGGGAACTCCGCGTCAGCTAATTGATGATTTGCCCCGCAACGTTTTTTATCGCTCCCCGTCCTTCCCCGCCATTCCCCACTATTCCTCGCTATTTCTGGTTATTCGCCGCCATTTCCGAGCTGGTTTAGGTAGCTCAGTGCGTAACTGTGGTCACTGCTGTGCCTCTGGCAGGGAGGTTCTATAGTTCGAGCACCGACGGTGGCAAGATTTTCGAACACTAGCTACATAGCTAGGTCGAGTTCAGCCGTTGTATGGTGGAGAATTTCGGTTGTTTTGATCGGTAGATTTCCTTGGTTTCTCCGATAAATGCCAGGCGATTGCCGGAGCAACACTCACAAACCGGCCACGGAACTCACGAGAACTTTCCTTCCTCTTCCTTGTACTTTTCTCATCCCTTTCTTACACACCATTTAATTTACATGCATTACACTACCAGACATGTTGGGTGCTTAGAATTGATTTAGCTGGGGCGGTGTTCCGCTGGAAGGAGATACCTGGGAAAAGCAATCCCCTCTAGCTGACGTGTAGGTCGGCGACGGAATTCACGTTCCTGCGGGGGAAGAACACCGCCACCGTCCTTGATAAAAAGCACTACACTTACGGGACTAACGAGCAAAGCAGTTGACTCGACCGGAAACAGGAAACAATCCATCAATCAAACCCTCTATTCCTGGTGATTCACCGTTAATCTCTTTTTTTTTTAACGATGCCATATTGTGCGTCGAGAGACTCGGTCCATCAGGCCTGCTCATCTGTCTGACCACGCAATAAATTTCTCTCCTTCCTTTTACCAACACCTCAAATCACAAGAGGGGAGTTGCATTTAGCAAAGAAGCTACTTTTAGACTTGAGGATCTTTTGCATGCAAGTAAATCTAACATGGGACAGCCGGCTTTACTTCCTCTCCGAAGGAAGGCGTACGAAGGATTTTTTCGCCCTTTAAAATCCACGGCTTCGATCGGGTTTGAACTTGCGAACTTAAGGTATAACAGTCCGACATGCTAACCGTTACATCATCGCCGCCGCTGATTTTCGCCATTCTCCGTTAAACCCATTTAAATTGAATTGAAATGAATTGAATTAATGCCTTGTTTTACGTGGCAAGACTCAGGCCATGAGGCGTGCTCTTCCGTCTGACCACGCAAATTTCGCTACGCTCCTTTCACCATCTAGCAGAGGAAGGAAGCATATCCTGGGCGAGAAAAGGCGATTTTGAATTTAGCTCAGAGGTGTCATTCAGGCTTGAGGATATTTTGCATGCTGTAAATGTACTAACATGGGACAGCCGGCTTTACTTACCCTCGAGAACGCGTACAAAGGATTTTTCGTCCTTAAAAATCCGCGGCTTCGATCGGGTTGGAACCTGCCAACTTGGGTTCAACAGTCCGATACGCTTTGCTCCTCCCCGTTCCTTCTATTCCCTTCTCTCCCCGCCACTTTCAACCGCTGCTGTCCGATTTTCTCGCCATTCACCGTTCTTTACCGCTTTTCGTCAACACCTTCCAATTTCCACCATTCTCCACCGCATTCTTTCGCTCTCCGACTTCTTCCGAAGCTCCCCGCCCCTTCGCACAACACTCTGCCGTCTCCCTCCGCGTTCCTGCCGTTTCCCGCCACACTCCTCATCCCCGCCACGCGCCAGCGCTGCTCTCCGTGCGTGTAGAAGGATCTCATCTGTTTTTTTATCTTTCCCCTGGAAAAAAAGAAGAGGAAACAAAGTCCCCTGATGAGCTCTCGCAGCGGTGGCGCCAATCGATCAATGCTATCGCCTCGACTGCGAAGCTGCAGACGAACAACGGGAACATCATTTCCGCCTCCGATGCGATGTGGATCATTCGACGGTCTGTATTGATAATCTTAAAAGCTGGTCCCATGCGGGAACCATATGCTGCCTGAATGAAAAAGGGAATCACACTGGATGGCCTGAATGGAAAAGGGAGATTCAAAGAAGTGGAGAATGGTTTACTGGAATGGTTGAAAACAAACCAGTTACTGTTCTGTAATGACCAGTCATCAGCTATTCTAATTAGGGAGCGGATTTTAATAAAATGTTATTTTTTCCTATTTACTAGAAAGCCTACATTACAATGTACATTAATTTTATGTTATGACAAAAGAAAAATACCCATTTTTATATGACAGTTTTTACATTTTTCGTCGATTTCGACTTAAAAGTTCTTTATTACCTTTTCTCGTTATTTTTAATGCATTTTTCGCTGGTTTCATTGATTTTAATATAATTTTAATGATCTTTGCTTCAAATAATATTTACGAAATGCAACAAATGTTCTCCACAACATTCCTGGGTAGCCTATTGGATTTCTTCGCTCATAAATCGTAATGTCAGACGATGTATATAATCTACGGTACTTGTGGCGCCACCATTTTCAGTTCGGCCCATGATTTTTCGTCTATGGTTCAGCCGGTTTTGGGATAACTCAAGACAGATATTTCCCGGTAAAGAACTGTCCAAACCAAAAGTTTGTACGCTGAGTTCACTTTAACGAAAGGAAGAAGCCTCGATTACATCAGTAACGTATCCGACAGTTTGAGATGTTCAATTTAAAAGGTTCTGATCACATTTTTTATTTTTTATTTTTCTTTTATTTACAGAGCATCTTTAAAACATTTTAAGAGAATTTTGTTGATCATTTTTGGTTATATATTACGTCATCAAAGTACGCCCCCTAATTATTATGATCTCAAATTATATATTAGTAACGCGTTCATCGATTATTAAACTATATAAAACTTTATGTTTTCAATGTAAAATTTTACAATAATAATAAAAATAATGTTTTTATTACATGAAATTTAAGGCCTCCCTATATAGATCCAATGGTGCTAAAGTTCATTATGAAAATACTCGCAATACACAATGAGTGCACCAACGTACTTTTCCTTTTATTATTTTTTCTTTATCCAATACAAACGAAGATAAATTACATAACACTGCAGTATAAAAACATCATGGACTTGTAAGAACGTTGATGAGTCTCCATTGCATCAAAGATAATAAACCATAATTTGGCTTAAAAAGACTAAAATTGCTTGTCCCAACAGATGCAAGTAAACCAACATGCTGCTCTCCGAGTCAGAACTTGGTGTATCTCCCGATCTAATTAGGAAGAATTTTAGTTCGCGAGTTCTCCATCCAAATCTTCAACTTAATGACGGGAAATGGTCATATTTTTCGAGTTGAAAGTGAAGAAACAGGGAGGTGCGATATTTGATAAACAACTTGCGCTCACTTACTCATTATGATGTATGTTTTGACAGGCAGATTGATACGCGATATCGGCACTTGGACACGCAGCTCTCCGAAAGCCGCCTAATTTAACGAGCAGCTGTTTCGCCGCTTCAGGGTTTCGGTGGCCGTCGGCAATTACGCGTTAACGAGTGGATCGACATCTTTCTGTTCCCGTTGGCGCTCAAGAGGCAGGGAGATTGCACGAAATGCGTCGAACAGATGCCTGAGTGACCGCGTCAGCTGTAAACTGCCGAAACTGTGATAAGACGGAATAGTCGTCGTGTGTTTGTCAACGCGGAATCAACGCTGTTGATAAATTCATCGAAATAATTCTATGGTGGAAGCGGTAAAGTAGAACATAAACATACGAGTCCAAGGAGTATTGTATTGGATGGATATTGTATAACTCAATATTTGAAACTTAATTTCTTTGAAATATTAAATTGGATTAAGTTTTAGTTGTATTGCTTGCAGCCACTGGTTCTTCTGTTTCTGATTCTTAATTTCTGTAGTTTATAATCAGGCCTTATTAATATGTTAGTTATTGAAAACTGAAGTTACAAATAATCGAGAGATTTCTCACAAGAACCAGAAAGTCCAAAATACCGTATTTTGAGATATTTCGCTAAGTTATTCCCTACATTTGGCACTCTCTGCTAGTATAATTCCTTTCGGTAAGTGCCAAACACACGAAAAAATACAAGACGGCCAAACTCATAAATTCTTTAATACGCACGTCTAAGCTAGGTTTTGGTGCCTCTTGAAAAATTTTGATTTTGGAGTAGTTTGATTCTTTTAACAAACCATTCAACTAATTCCTAATTTTGGAGATGAAATAAAATAAAGTTTCCAACATACTCTCACAAAGCTATGTTCTTGTTCTTTTGATTTCATATATCATAAGAATATTAATGAAGTTTAATTCCAAAGTAAACACCTCACAAACACGTTGGGGTGGAGGAGGGGGAGGGGGCTCTTGGGGCTTCAGCCCACTATTCTCGAGGCCGATGACACACATTTACAAATAGAGTTTTTACTAATTTTCTGCAGTACGAAAAACCATTCTATATTTCAATTGAATGCATTGTACATACGTAACAATAACTACATAGTAAGAAAGCTGAAAGTACGTAAAAAATAAACAATAATTCAATAAACAAAAATAAATTTTAATTTCAGCTTAAATGAAAACTTCTTCATAAGAAAATATCATGTCGGCTAGACACCACACCTGTAGCAGCTCTCTCCCCGCCCATACATAAAGAAAAATCTTAGTTTGCACCACTGCATCCAACGATAATATTATAAAATACCTTCATTTAAAGAATGAAAAATGATTTGATTCAATTTTTAAACAAGATAATGTTTCATTATTGGTATATATAATTATTTAATTGTTATTTTTAATTAGTATCTGCATAAATAAGAACACTAAGTACAGTATTAATATAATATTGATGTATTGTAGCTCCAAGAATCGATTTATCCTATTTAAAAAAAAAGTTTTGTACTCTATGAATCATTGTACGTAGTAATGGTATATTTTATATTCAATCCAGAGCATTCGTGAGAGAACAAGAGAGTACAGACACATTTGCAACATACATTATTTTATTCATTAATCAACTCATCATGAAGAATTCCTAATAATTATTTTTTGTGGCCGTGAATTTCACAAGAATACTTTTGAATCATCAAATAGAGTACCAAGGCAACTATGCAGAAAATAATCTGTACGCATCTCAAAAAGTGTGAAGTTGCGTCAGTTAAAAATATATTACAACATTGCAGTATTTTCTCAGTACAGGGTTGACATTTTAATGTGACATACAAATAACAGGCTGAAAGAACCGCAAACCTCGATGTGCCAAAGTCAACAGTGAGAGCACGTTCGGAGGAAACTTGAAAGAGGGGGCCGTACATTTGACGTTCACAAATGAAGTGTCTCTTGTTGACGTGAATGTTCCGAATGTCGCGGACTTCGCTCTTTGGCACGTCACGTGTCTCACTCAAGGAGACAAGACGTCGCCCAAGATACAAAAGGCACTCTAGGAAAAAAACACTTGATAAAATAATACAAAATAATGTGACCTGCGGAAATTCCTTGAATATAATATTTTTATGTGGGTGAAAATATGACAACAAATATACATCCACGTACTTTGGATCATATGACTACTCAATATCGTTTGATCAATTGCAGAAGTGAAATAATAAATACGGTAAGGAGAGCAAATTCGGTTTGAACGCGTAAACTCAATTTCAGAATACCCAGAAAGCACGCTTAGGACTTAATGTACAGTGAGTAGGTAGTCATTCATTTACTTGCAGACTGCTCGTTTAGTTTTTTGAAGGAGACGTATGTTTTAAAAACCGCCATGATAGGATTCAATTCAAAGAATCTTTAAATTGAAAATATTGTATTTCAACTTTAAATTACTATATTTCATCAGATATGTATATAAAATGTGGAGAACATTTCATTAATAATACAGTATACGTTCAAGGAATATGCCTATATTAGGGTAACCTTCCTCTCGTCTAAGAAATCGTAATGTTCTCACTTCATTTTCTTTACCCTTCTATTTTCGACTCATCATTCAAAAGAAAAAAGAGGTTAAGAATTGATGATAATCCTTTTTATAATATAATATCCCTTTTTTCCCTTTCCATATAACACACTAAGTAAAGACGTTTTGTACCATTCACGAGTACAAGAAATCATAGACACAAATACCTCCTAAATGTATTTTTGCCAGACAGCAAATTACTTTCTAGTTCTGCATCAAACAGATTTAAGGAGAAAAATATATAAGCATTTGCAGATTATAGGGAGAAAATAGGCACTCATGTTTCAACACACCAACGTGCACAACTAAAAAACAATGGGTCCTAGTACTTTAAAACAGGTTTGGGTAAGGTTTTCCCCACGAATTAATCTACAAAATGATAAGTTTGAACTTACTGTTTCATTAATTAGGTCGCTGGTGAGGTACATAGGTCTAATATTTAAGTGTGATAAATAAAAGATCTTGTTTGGTATCAACAATTTCTGTTTCATTTTTTAAGATTAAGCGCTTCTGGGTTACCCCCTCACTTAAGCCCATTTTATATGATCATTTTTTGTCATTTTTCATCGGTATAGAAAATAGCAAACAAGACGATGTGTAATTTGTATAGAAAAACGATGAATGCTTAATTTTTGTGTTCAGATTCCATCCAGTATGGCTACCCCACGCGTGGCGAAACTTACAGAAACGTTTACTCGTTTACTATGCTTGTGGAGAGAGTTGTTTTGTGCAGTTTTGAGAGCGTTTTAAAAGGTTGAACTGCATTGTGTAGTGATTAGTGCGGTGAGAAATAAAAGTACTGATTTAAAGTCCCTTTTTTCTGTACTCAGTTCTAAAATAACCTAACTGAATTAGGAACCAAATATGCTAGGGGCAGCTGTTTTATTTTCAGCGCTTTTTGCGGCGTCCAGAAGAAATACTTCCTTCACGACGTGCAGAAAATGAAATGTCCGTGTAAAATACTACATATTGGTCCTCCAGTTTCGATACTGAAACAAAAACATACTAGAAACGAACATTTCATTTCATTTTCTGTATAAAACTAGTGGTGTTAAAACAGCACGTACTTTCTCGCTATTTTATTTTATATGCAGTTTTATCACGAAGCTCAACAGTATTAGATTGTGTAGTTAAGCACAGAACAGAGCTTAAATTATTGTAACGTACAATTCATGGGGTCTGATTTTTCGTGTTTGGATTCTAGTTTGAAGCTACTTTCGCTTTAAAATATATTTACAAATTGCGGTAAGTTCCACTACCGTTAAATATCCACTACCGTATAACAGTTTCGAAACTCGTTAGTAATTTGAATTGAATTAATATGGTTGATTCAATAAATATCAGTATGAGTAACTGTATAGGATACTAACCATCGATGCATTTCAACAAAATTTTACAGGAAATTACTATTAACTACGTACACTAACAAAACTGATTATAAACATTGACTGTTTTACATACTTGCATTTATTACTGTTTTCCTGAACAAGTTCTCAGTTACATTTTACACGGGTTTTCATTATACGAGACGTAAATCAATTCAATGAACTATTCTTTTAATCTTTAATCATTTAAATTTTAAGTATTTTCAATCCAATTTAGTTGAATTCTATTTCACTCGCTGTGAAGCGGGGTAATTTCTGGAAGGCGGAAATAGATCTTTAATTCGATATGAGGATCGAATTTGTGATGAGTTGAGAAATGGAAGTCGCCGCGCGAAGCAATCGATTTTAGCAATTTGCAATTCAAATAATCTAATTGTGATTCTAGATTCATTCCTCCATTGGGCAATTTTACACTTCACGCTTCTTTAGATGTTCTCCTGTAACTGATTGAAAGAATCGATTGGCCATTAGAGAGAAAAAAATGAGTTGTCGTTAATTGGAGTATTTCTCGGTATGAGCGAATTTTATCAACTACCCAGAAAGTGGTAGGCAAGAACTCCTAGATACAACGGGGCATGTCTATAAAATTTGAAGAACAAATTGGATTTCCATTGCATCATAATTGGAAAAAAGTTATAAATCAGAAAAATAAATTATCTTACTTTCTTATTAGAGCAAAAATAGTTCGTAATGAAATGAGATGTAAAACTCATGTACAGTAATCATATTGCTACGAATCACTTGCGTACTTCTAGAGTATGAAACGTAAATTTTGTAAAAGGTGTGTATATCATAAAAGAATAATTAGTAAATAAGGATTATAAATAGTAATTAAATAAGAAATATTAAATAAAAACACAAAAGTTTCTCTGGAATCAATTTTCAAACAGTTTACAAGAAATGTATATGCCATACAATGTAATGTGTAGATTATAATTCGATGAATCACTTCAAATTATTATAACACATCAGTCTTCACTGAGAATATGTAATATTCTGAAGTCCAACATTTTAAGATCGTTATACACGCATTATAACTTGAATATATAAAAATTGGCATGTAGAATTCAGGAGAGCGTTTTCAACATTCAACTTCAATACCTCATCATCAGCATAATACAGGACGCGTAGCCAAGTAAGCAGAGAGTACCACTTACAACACTTCTACCGCTCTTTATTTAGAAGTACGGTTTCGCGTCCGTTTACTCCTGCAACGGGCAATCAATATTCAGCGATGCCGGTGGCACATGCGTGGCCTGCCTTTGCGATCGGCCTGATGCACTGCGATCGCTCGCGTTCAAGTCACGCGTGCATGTTGTGCATGCACCGCGCAACATGGGAGCCATCTGCAACTGGAGGCTCTGCACACTGCATCCGAGAACCCAAACGTCGCAATCGGGTTCAAGAACATCTTTTCGAAAACGTTGTTGTGTTGGCAATTGCGAATCGTTTAAGAATCATATAGAAGGAGTAAAAATCACTTCACTGCACGTAAGTCAATTCCACAACTTCGGGTTCGATACTCGTACTAATTGTTTTCGCTCACACGAGTTCCTGCATACCCGTCTCATTTTGTAACATTTCACTGAAAGAAAATACTTCATTACGAACGTAATGTGAAAATGGTAACATACGAGAGGTGAACGCTTATGTTAACGTGTAAATTTATCAGCAAAGAAATTGTTTCGTTATGCTGAATTTACTATCGAATATAAGAGGACATGCATTGCGTGACATTAGAGAACCGATGATTTCATTGTGTATTTCAAAAACTACGGTGGATAGTTAAATATCCAAAATAAACTACACAGGCAAAACTATTGCAGCCAACACATTCATATATGCTGCTTGTAGGCTGGTAGTAAAAAACGGCCCAAACTAGTTTGCAGTTTGCAGAAGCAACGTGATTGTTTAATACAATATTTCTCTGCTTTCATCAAAGACGTTCAATCTAACTAGGTTAACATAATTTTAAATTACGGTTACTTTTTTCATTGTAGTTTTTTTGTTGCATTACGAACGTTGCCTTTTATGTTTCGTGATTTGGCAACCCTGGTGTTGCAATCTGGCAACTGACAGCTCTATCGTAAAGTTGGATGTTTTGAGGTTTTACGTACTCAGAACGTTTTAACATACGAGCGCTATTTGTGTTGTTTACAGTAACGTAAAAGATTCATCTTGGGAAAAAATGGAATATCGTGAACATTTTCGTGCGATTATTTTTCACAACTTTCGACGTGGTTTAACTCAGCAACAGTGCATGGATGAACTTAATTCAATTTTTGGCGATGAAGCTCCATCAAAGACCAGTGTTTATCGATGGTATAGTGAAGTCAATCGTGGTCGTAGTTCACTCCAAGACGAATTTCGCGAAGGTCGTCCAAAAGCAGTCGTTGTTCTGAAAACCATTGATGCTGTGCGTGAACTGATATTGCAAGATCGTCATGTATCGATGCTGTGCGTGAACTGATATTGCAAGATCACATGATCGAGAAGTAGCCTTTGTGGACAGAGGCGACGTGTCTGTGCCGTGACTCCTGCGCCTACTGAAGAGTCGCGTGCTTAACGGCGAAAACATTCTGCGCAATTTAGACGCCAAAATGAAGTGCGGAGGCGCACATGCGGCTCGGTGGGTGGCGTGCACACGTGGCGTCCTGCGGCGCTTCACGGATCATATGGCTCTCGCCCTCGAGTTGGTGGGGGGCGGCTGGGCGCGGGGCACGAGGGGCGGCGGGGCGGCGGCGGTCGGTGTGGCGAGCGTCGGGGCGGCGGGTGGCGGGACCTTGAGAAACAACAGAGGCGGCAGGGAATGTGGGTTTGCAGGGGCGGCTGGGGCGCGGGGCGAGGGCGATGGGAAGCGGGGGCGGTGGCCGGGGCGCGTCGGCGGCGGGACGCCGGGGCGGCAGGGCGGCAGGGGCGGCGGTGGCGTGGGATGGCGGAATGGCGACATGGGGGAAGGAGGAATGGCAGGAGCGGTTGAGTGGACAGATGGCCGGGGTAGCGGCAGCGGAGGGTGGTGTAGGTGACGCGAGATGAGGGACGGTTGCGGAGGAGTCAGAGGGTTGGAGGTATGCGGAGAGGATGAGTTTAGCAGCGGGGTCGGCAGAATGGGCGCGGTGGCAGGGCAGCGGGGCGGGCGACGACAGTGTCAAGTACAGCAGGGGCGGGGACATTTGGGAGATGGAAGGGTACGAGCGGCTGAGGCCTGAATAACGACAGAGGGCGCGGGACGGGGTTCTGCGTGTTGGGAGTACGGTAGGGGACTGGGCGACGAATGGCCGCGGCCAACATAGTAGAGATGGAGCAGCAGGCCGGGTGAGGCAGCGGGGTGACGGAGGCAACGGGGGCGGTGAGCACAGCGGTGGCTGCGGAGGTGGGGTGGTCGCGAGGACGACGGAAGTTGCGGACGTGAGGGATGGGTGGATGGCGGTGGGGGGCGGCGAGGGCGGCGGCAGTTGAGCTGGGCGGTGTGGGTGGCGGAGGCGGCCGGGTGCGGCGGCATGCGGTCTTTTCCTCAGCAAAAGCCGGCCTTGCCCTTCTGCCCTGCCCCACAGTGGTTGATGCCCATTTTGTAGGTGGACACACGCTGTGGAATAATAGTTATATTATCTTCAGACGCTGATTGGTCAGAAAAAAATATCGTCTTCTTACTCTGTCCTTCTACGCGTCTTAGAGATCACTACCTATTTTGCAAAAACAAATTGAGCCATTCGAAAGCAGGGCGCTTGTAATCAATAGTTTAAAGGAAGTGGTTATTTAATTTGGTAGTACATACTTGAACGAGTTCCCATCTATTTTATTTTCTACTATAACATTCGAGTAATTATTTTCTTAGTGCAATTATTTTCGTAGCAAAATATTGTGTGTCAGAGAAATAACTTATCCAGGTCATATTCTATACATGTCACAAATATTGCCAAATGTATAAATATTATTAAAATATTTGCACAGTGGCTACAACCGCCCAGCTACAACGAAACGTTCCGACATGCTACGCATATAGGTGTTGTGGTGCGTTATCGTTGGCATTTTTTCATGAAATAATTATAGACTTTGTCATTGCCAACAGTATTTAATATAAGAGCAGCTTTCGATGGCTTAGCCATCATCATCAGTTGTCTGATACAAGACTATGCTACGCATAGCCCGAAAGATTTCATCTGGAAGCCAACGGCAATTTCCATGTATTTCATATTCCCGTTCAGGAGAAAAACGTAGGCCGCTCGCAGCTGTTTGGCGACGAGCACTTCCCGCCGCCGGCCAGTGTGCGTTGACCGAGGCCGGGCGTGGCCGCGCCGCGCCGGCTGGCCGTGCCGGCGAAAGGCTCCCGGCCGCAGGCAGCCTTTGCGAGGCTTCCCCGGCTGGCGCTCTTCGCGTCCTCGGCCGGCGGGGGGTGCGGGTGAGGGTGGGGGCGGGGGCGACGCCGCAGAGGGCCGCGGCCGCAGCCGGACGCAACGCTCTCGCCCTCCGCCGCCAGCTGCCGCGGCTGAATTTCGCCGCTCTCCCCGGAATCC
This sequence comes from Gryllus bimaculatus, assembly GCA_017312745.1. NCBI lineage: Eukaryota > Metazoa > Arthropoda > Insecta > Orthoptera > Gryllidae > Gryllus > Gryllus bimaculatus. The sequence goes on from BOPP01000016.1 coordinate 6,143,893, forward strand.
GTGCAGCGCGGTCGCAGTTCGCTACTCTGCCTTGACTTCCGCGAATATTTCATGATCTGCACAGTGAAGCTCGTCCGCGCAGGACGATATTGTCTTCTTTTTCGTGACTGCGCTGGGGAACAAGGGCTGTTTTTAGACCGTGAGCTTTGTGAGATTCTTATCGATCTCATAACGTAGACAACCTTAACCTTAAATTGTCTGTAACCTATGCTCTCCTACAATAGCCTAATATGGGGTGCCAAATCTAATACTATATAGAAACTGTTAAAATATTAAATATTATCTATTAAAATATTTTTTCACATTCTTAAAAAAATAAAACAACAACAAAAAACTTGGTTTGTACCGTAAGACCTATTTCACTGTGAATTACGTATATCCCAAATGCACATCCACATCAAACTGCCAGCTATAAAATTCTAAATCAGTATATTCCGTGTCTACCTCACGCTCTTCGTTTCCAACTTGCAAAACAATATCCAAACAAAAATCAAAGTTGTAAAAAAACTCCCAAAAAACGTCTTTTACCCTTTTTGATATAGCCCCGCTTTACACATTACACCACCCAATTAATCAACTAATCAATAATCCTGTAATCACGTCTCACAAATTCTAGGTATTGTCATTGAAAACCGAATCTCTTGTAAAAAGATGGTTAGAACGAGCAAAAATAGCTTAGTAAAAAAAATTAACTACAAAAAAGTAGATTATCATATTACAGCTGAATCCTGTAAACAAATCAAATTTCACTGCGCTTACGATAAGCATTAAGCAGCCTGCAGTATCTCCTCTTCGTGCACTGTCTCCTCCTCGTGTATCGTGAAGTCGCTACGCGTTCAATATTCGATATAGTATTTGATCTTGGAGCACGATTGCGCTACATGCATCGAAGTGGCAATCGCATCGCCGACTGTTGCACAGAACCAATCGCTCTTGGATCCGCTTACAAACGCCCCTGCTCGTCCTTTAATCGAAGGGGGAAGAGACGGGAATAGCAAGGGGGAGTTTGAGTTGACTGATTTTCACCAAAAACAGTAAAATGCGGGGCGAAGAAATATAATCCAATACCGTAACGTTAGGGCCCGGGTAAAAGAGGGCCCTTTTTTAGGGAATATTTTTATTATATAAGGTACTAACACTTCTTGTGTTAGCTTTACACTTTTATGAAGGAGGATAAATGTTTTGCAGGCGGACCCGCACTCATTTCGTTACGCTAGTGGTATAATCCTTCCTCTATGCTTCTTGAGACGAGTTCCGTCCTCGAGATCTTTTACTAAAAGCGCATCTATTTCTCTGTACGTTCAGTTCAATGCTATTCAGTGATGCCTTATTTAAAGTGGCGAGGCTCAGGCCATCAGGGCCATCTGTTCATACGCCTGACCACGCAAATTTGGTTTCGCTCCATTCGCTAACTTGCGTAGAAAGATCGATATTGGTCGCGCGACGAAACAGACGATTAGAATTTAGTTCAGAGACATCCTTTGGGCTTGATATTTTTCATGCAGTAAATTTTCATCAGAAACAGCCGATCTATTTCTCCTCCGGAGGATTTTGTCGCCTTTAAAAATCCACCTCTTTGATCGGATTTAAATCCAGAATTTTATTTTTCTTCTTATATTGTGTAATACTGAACGCTCTCCTCTCTCTCCTATCTATCTATCTCTATCTCTACTATCTATCACTATCTATCTATTACCATCTGTCTATCTATATATCTATCTCTCTTTGAAATGATTTTGTGGACTCACTTCAGAATATTGAATTGGCAATACTGAAAACGAAATCCTATTTTTCTTTCTTCATACTTGTGTAATAGCCAGAACTGAGAACGGTATATCATACACAGATAGTTGTCCTCGGAAAGGATCCGAGGCCATACACAAAATAGGATGTGATTCCTCATGATGGAACGAAGACTGTCAGCATCAACGAAAAAAATCAAAACATCTTGACTTATATCCTCTTCTTTTTTCATTTAATAATGCCTCTGCTTCGATAGGGAGTCCGCTTGATCAAGATCAATGAGAGGAGGAAAAAAGCAGAAAAAGGACGTAAACGAAAGAAAAAGGCAAATAATGCAAAGTGACAAAAATAGGAATCAGTCACTGAAATAGGCAAATAACGGCAAAATGAAAATATACTAAAATAACTAGAACCTGAGTATCCGATACGCTAATCGTTAAACCCCTGAAGCCACTGTATGAGTTCTATAAACGCAAGATCGCTGTTTGAATGGATCTTATTGATTTTTTTTAGTTCTATTTCTTAGTTTTATCATTTCTAACAGAAAACTACTGTCTCCGGTGCGTGACACAGCCATCTGTTCGGTCGTCAATACTTTTTATTTTGAAGCATAACGATTTTACATGCAGTAACTTTTGAAAAATCTCTCCCTCTTTCGAAATGATCCCGCGCCTCTTGGTCGACTCTCAACGGATTTCAGTTTCGATTCCTCAGGTGGCTGCTCTCGATGAAGATCCGTAAGTTACAATTTTCATTTACCATTATCAAATACTACACTTATATGTTAATGTTGATCACTAAAAGTATTTTTCTAGAGTTGATGAAAAGACCCGTATTAATTATTATGTTGCCCTTCGGAACAATTTCAGTCGAATACTATACTGTGTACGTTCTATGTCCATCGTTCGTGATTTTAAATTACATATTTTTTTATTATTGAAACCACGACATGGGCGAGCGCTATGCGCACAAAGTAATTTGGGCGTTGATGAGATAATTTTACCTCTTAGAAGAACGACAATGTTCCTTTAAGTGACGAGCAATCTGCAGAAAAAGGCAGGGCCCCTTTCTATTAACCTATTCGTAGTGTTTAGTCGTCGCTGACTAAATGTGCCTTCTTCCTCAGCTATCGATTCCTGAATTTACAGTATATCGACGAGCACGCACATTAGCGTCCGCAATCGAGTTTTGTTTTTTGTTATTTAAGGTCGCATCAACTACTAGGTCATTAGCGACCACTATTGCTTGTAACGGTATGGTAACTGTGGGTTGACACGATAATGATGATGATAGAGGGTGAAAGGACGAAACACAATACAACCATGCCCGAGGCGGGACTCGAACCCGCGATCCTTCGGTCCGAGTTCGCTACGGCACTACTGCCTTAGCGATCTCGGCCACCGGATCGGCGCAATCGAGTTGTAGTTTCATACAAGTATCCTCTCGAAATAAAGGCCGATGACAAGATGTGCCATAAATCAATCCGGCACAGCAATCTATGCTCAGTTACATGTTCTTCACTTTTCCTTGCTGCTTTAAAACAAGAAGTGCAGTATGTCTAGTAGAAACACAGCCATTTTTCCACAGCAATCAGCTGCAACATGTATTCATGACATGTGTCGCGTCAAGAATAGACTACGTGAGGCAAAAAGCAATGCAACGGAAATGTGCGGGGCAGCTGTGGAGAGTTGCGGATCCGGAGAAGAATCTCCTGTGTCTTTTGGCTGAAGATACAAGAGCGAAATTTGAAGCGAGAGTAGGAGTTTGAATTGTTTCTGAAGATTCTGCCAACTCATCATATTTTTCTACTCTCTTAGGCATCTTAATATTGTATCTTTAATTTGTGTTTTATTTGTGTTTAATCAGCGGAATGTATCTAACAAAATATAAACTAATAGTATCTTTGTTCTCTTTGAAGTTTTGGTTGCATGATTTAGATCAGATTATTTTACTTTTTAAAGATTTTTGAATTCTGGGGTAATAATGTAAACAAATTTCTATCACGTTACTAATTACTTTTCAATTACTACTTTCTAAATTGTTTTCCGTAATAAAAATCGTCACAAAAAATTGAAATCAAATGTTTTGTTTATTATTTTTAACTAATTACAATAATATTTATGAAATTTAATCTTCTGATATTAGAAGAATACATAATATTATTTTGACCTATCCACCCTAAAATGAATAATCACTTAGACCATTTGTTGCTGCATAAATGGATTAATATAATCTCGTAGGAAGGGGTATTTGGAAATGACAACATTCAAATAGGATGCAAAGTCATTAGCCCATGCAAAATGAGAATTTTTTATGGTAACGGCTCTCCCTCATTTAATGAATTTCAAAACATTTGCGTTCCTCTTCGCTTTATACAACACGGCAAATCATTTCCACTGTAGTCGCTGTTTTTATGATCTCCGCTTATGGAGAAATCTAACAAATGCATATTAATATCACGAATATATGCTGTGATTTTCTTTGTTATTAAGGAATACTACAATGCTTTAGTGCACGCGACATCGTAAGTTTGAATTTATATGTGAAAGGTGAGAGAAATTAAAAACAATTCGTGCCGTAAACAGCACCCCGACAGAAAAGAAATCAAAAACTCTGATAAGAAACCACAGGTTGAACGCAGTGTGGACTCATGTATTGTATTAAGCAATCATTCTTTCAAAGAAACGCTTACTTCTTGGTATATTAAGAGGAAAGGATCTCCTGAATGTACCTGCATGACAATTATAATTACTCATCAAGTTTGTAGAATATATTAAATAGCTTTCGAAGGTGACTAGGAAAAATATTTTTTGTGTAAACAACATGACATTTATGATTAAAAAATTTAAGAAGTTTAAGAAATTTTTCCAAATTATCCCATTAGCATGATGAACAAAATGTAGGGGTCAGCGAATACATTCAACCATACTTAATAACTACATTATTTTCTGAACGACAGTTTTGCTATTATCACTCTTGCCTACTCTCTGATTAAAATGAGTACGTTATTGAAATGCATACACCTTAGGTATTGTGATGATTCAACTCAATGTAGACGAAATGTGAACAAATTGCGTATAAATTGCAAATATACGATACATCAACAATGGAGAAACGTAAGAAATTTATGTTGAAATGTATATGTCTACTCAAAGTAAAAATGTCCTTGTATTTGAGTTTTATCTTTTAATTATTGACTTTTATATAGATATACATGCAGAAAACCTCAAATACCATCCCATTTTTTAAAATAAAAATTACGTTTTGAGTTACTCGAATTTTTTACAATGTTTCACTTGTGACGCAGTATCGAAATATCAATATTTAACATATTTTCATAACTATTTTTTCAGAATATTAAGAAATCACTTTTGCATTATGTAAACCTCAATGTTTCGTCGGAAATAAAATTTTAAAGAGTTAAAAAAGCAAAATTTGAAAACATAATTTTTGATTTATTTCCTTTTACTTTCTTTTGAATGCATTTTGCCAAGTATTTTATAGTGGTACATTATATCTGGTCCACTTAATAACGTGAAAAAATAACCAGTAAAATACAGAAAGAATCATTTCAGTATCTCTTATAGTTCCTAAGTTATTATGCATTTCGTTATTCAATCGCAAGGCAAATGAACTTTTCAGGATCATTAGTTAAAGTTTGCATATCAGTAAAATGCTTTTTAAGCATCAATTACATCTTCTTCCACTTCTTTGTCTCCTCCCTTCCTTTTCCTTCCTCTCAAATACTTTCTCCTCTTGGTGTTTTCTGTTGAATAGCTAGTTTTTGTTTTTTAGTTTCACTTATTACACTCCCACAATCATATTTTTTCCTGATTCAATGCGCATCATCTTGAACATTTCTTGTTTCACTTTAGATCCAACACTGAAGTGACATACAGTACCCATTACTCCGAATTTTACACTATTTAACACTAAACAAGTTTGTTTTGTGCATCAGTGTCAAATTATTCTATTGAATGACTCGTTGCAATCCCAAGGGGACATTGACATATCCAATGCGGCGTGGCAGCGACGCTGTTTTGGAAACAACGTATTATATCCCAGAAAATATTGCACGTAGAAAAAAAACAGATTTCACCACAAGAAAGTGTAATAAATAACTCATTCAGAATGTCAAAAAAGCAAAAATATAAAATTCCACCATTTTTGGGCACATATGAGTAAACATACTAATCGTAACCCTCAAACTCTGGACTTGAAGTCTTCTGTACTGGGTAGTGGCCGTTGAAATTCCTGAGTGTCTCACGTATGTCAATCAAATGCTTATTTCAATCGAAGCGAACGTCTTTGTATACATTACCAATCTCGCCGTAGGACGGAACAGCCTTAGGACCATATGATCCCAGAAAAGACCGCCAAGCAAACACAAGCCGCGCAGTCCAGCGGAGCGCACGAATTCTCTCCCAGGCGCTTCCCAGGAACGTGGCTGACGCGGACGTTTGAAGGGCTGTATTAAACAGATTCCCGAGACCAAGAGATTTGGGTCCGATTCCGAAGCAAATACGTGGAAACATATTAAAGGAAAACGACGTAAAAGCTAGCAGGAAATGGTATCGGGTCGTTTGACGGTCCAGAAGTCTGTCGAGTGAAGTTTCTCGTGAATATCGCTGTCCTTTCCTCTACGAAGGGTTGTCAACTTTCTTTAAAGCCGACGTTCTCTTTGTATCTTTTTTTCGCAATGTATAAATAGGTCAAGATAAATGTTCTGTAAATTCATGGATATTTGATGTGAATTAATGAATCATGTCGAAATTATTAACAATCAATACTTAACTATATTATCTGTTAATTGATACGATACTGTCAACTCTTAAAAAATATTAATATTGAAATAGAAATTGATTTTTGATTCATTGATGCTGACAGACTTTGTTCACTTATGAGGAATCCCAACCTACTTTGTGTATGGGATCCCTTCCGAGGGCAACTATCTGTGACATACCTTTCTCAGAGCTAGCTATACACAAGTATGAAAAAAGAAAAATATAATTCCGTTTTCACTATTGCCAATTCAAGATTCCGAACTGAGTCCACAAAATCATTTCAAAGAAAGAAAGAAAGAGAAAAAGGAAAAAGGGGGAAAGAGAGAGAAAGAGAGAGAAAGAGACGTATGGTAGTGTAGTGCATTGTAGTGTAACTGTGCATAAGGGGAGAAGATAGGGGAACTAAGAGAAAAAAAAGATCGCGCACTGACCGTGGCCCGTTCGTTAAGGCACTGCTCCGGTATTCGCCTGGTGTTGATCGGAGAAGCCACGGAAAACTACCGATCAGAGCAGCCGGCCGCTAGAATTCTGCTCCGACCAGCAGCTGAATTCGACCTGTGTAGCGGAGAAGCTAGGCGACTATCTTGCAGCCGTGAGGACTGAGGACTCCTTTGGTGAAGGCTGCCTTCCGCTCCGCCGAGCGATCCGTGGGGGGCCAAGGGCGTTCCAGGAAACACGAGCGGGGGTGGGGTGGGGGCGGGGAGGCGACAGGGCGGGGCCAGTGACAGCGCCGAGCAGCTGCGGGGAGGGCGGAAGTGGAAACAGAGTAGGAAGCGCCAGGGACGAGGAGGACGGTAACAGCAGCTCTATCCCTCGTGTCTGCCAATCTTTCAACATTAACAGACGCTTGCAGGTGATCACAATAAAAAGAGTTTCTTTGAAGCTGGACTGGTAATAATTTACAACAAACGTTACGGCAATAATTTATTATTTCCTGATTCCGGGTGCGTCAACTTCTATGGTCATTAGTTTCGGAAGTGTAGCGCACGATAGACCTTAGGCCGTGACAGTGTTCTTCCACCGCTGGAAAGTGAGATCCGTCGCCGACTATTCCAGGTTACGGGTTTCCACCACGATGTATCTCCTCCAGTGAGACGCCACTTCAGCAGCAATAAGCTCAAAGTTCCCGACAAGTCTCCCGACTTGTGTGCTCTTAGCGGAGTGCAAGTAATTGTGTGTGGGTGTGTGTGTGTATAAGGCGAGAGGATAGGACAATGAAGATGAAGGAAATATTGCGCGCGGCCGATTTTAAAATACTGCTCCGTCATTCATATGGTATTCCTCAAAGAAACGACGGAAAACTACCAATTAGGTACCACGCATGGCATCATTTTGTTTCATTTATGATATAAATTTACAGCATTTTATAATTATTAAAACCACGAGATATTATATGTGATTGTTAATATACTTCATTACATAATTGCTCTAATGAGCTCTTTACTTTTGCTTGATCAAATGGTGACGACCGGGAGAGATTGCTCAGGGAATCAACTGATATCACTGCAGTGCTTCAAACCGGGAGGTCGTAGGTCCGAGTCTCGACGGTGGCACGATTTTCGATAGTCGCTACATCGTTAGGTCAAGTTCTATCGCTGTAGCCGCCTGTTGCTCTGATCTATAGTTTTCAATGGTTTCTCCAATCAGCATCAGGCGAATACGGGAACAGCTTAAACGGGCCATGGACCGCACGCAATCTTTCCTTCCTATTCCTTGTCCTATCCTAACCGCTTACATATTCAGTCATAAACTCACATTCACTAATCTACCACACACGCAGGGGGACCGATCAGAAGCTAAGAGCTTGTCCCTACTGGGGCAGTACCCCGCAGGTGGGAGATATCTGGTTGAGGAAAACTCCGCCTGCCGACGGTAGGTCGGCGCTGGATCTCGCCATTCCGCCGGGGAAGGCCGCCGCCGCCTCCCGAGCAAAAACATGAATCGAATTGAATTAATGCCTTATTTTACGTGGCGAGACTCGGGCCATCAGGCCCGCTCTTCCGTCTGACCACGCAAATTTCGCTACGCTCCTTTCACCAACTAGCAGAGAAAGGAGGTATTTCTTGGGCGAGAAACAGGCGATTTTGAATTTAGCTCAGACCCGTCATGTAGGCTTGAGGATCTTTTACATGCAAGTAAATCTACTAACATGTGACAGCCGGCTTTACTTCCCCTCCGAAGGAAGGCGTACGAAGGATTTTTTTCGCCCTTAAAAATCCACGGCTTCGATCGGGTTTGAAACCGCCAACTTGGGTACAACAGTCCGAAACGTTAACCGTTACACCATCGCCGCCGCGTAACATGCGTTACACTTACGCGATAAACAACCTTAGCAGTTGGCGGAATCGCTGACAACCAATCGAAATCCAATGGCGACGAGGCGACAGGGCGATGTGTAATGGCGCGGGGATCTGTCGGAACACAGGAGCGGGTGCCCGGCGCGCGCACACGGGGCCCTTGGCCGTGTTTGAGCCGCGTGGGCGCGCTCTGTGATCGCGTGAAGCCACGCGTGCGTCGCCTCAACGCCCCCTCCCCCCGCGCACGCTCCTGAGCCCCAGCACGCACGCGCCGCCGCCGGAGGGCAGGCGCAAGCAATGCTCAGTCACCTGAGATGCTCAGTCGGGAAATCTATTGATGGTCAATTTTAGCACTTGCGAAAAATGCGAAATGTTACCAAACGCTGAAAAAAAAATAGTAATTGTAAGTGTAGCGGTCGGTGTAGTATATTTCTAAATGTTTTCAATATGCGGTAAAATGTGAAACCACCTACAAACTGCGAAATGGTCGTGAATTTGCGATATAATGCTTTTATTGCGTTTTATAATTTCCTTTGTGTTCGCTCTGTAACTAGGGACGCATCGACAACACCACAACGATGTTTGAAAACATTTAATTTGCTGCATTTATTAATTTACAATAAGAATTTAACTGACGAAACCAAATTTTAAAAATGACAATTTAAAAAACACTGATCCTGGAGGCCTCAGCGCTCAGGGTCGTCTTAAAAGGTCAGAGCTTCCTCAATTCGTTGTACGGAGAAGAGCTCCGGAAGATGAAAGCTGTATGCCTATGGTTTACTTATTACGCTTCTTGCGCTTTTATATTTGTTGAAGTGACAAATGTGGAAATATTAAATTAGTTTCCCTTATTCCCTGACTTTAATGAGAGTATCTAAAAAACAACAAAATTATTTTATCTTAATGTGCCCTTCCTTAATAATAATTTTCTCAAAAAATGCGACAAAATGCTGAATCTTCATTTTTATGCCATAAAATGCTAAAGCTTTGTTTTCAAAATGCGATTTTTTAAAATTTAAAGTGCGTCATTATCTACAGTGTTCAGGCAGAACACGATTTGTTAAAAAAATGTTATTTTATTATTAATATTTTCATTGTCCAGTAACATTTTGCAGTGTCTTACCTGACAGGACGAGATTGTTAGTTGTGACCCACTTTAATGGACTTACTATATTATTGTAAGTAAATAATCTTAATTTTAGCGACCCAATGAGCTTTGAAAAGCTTCGACTGAAAAATCAAGTTTTGACATGTGGGGTTCTGCTTTGTATCACAGAAATAATTACTTTATTATTAGTTTTTTGGGCGAAGATTGTAAATATGATTGACTATCTCGTTATGAAGTATTTTTCACATCTTATGTATTGGATTTGGGAAAATTAAAAAAAAAAGCAATTGATGATAAGACAAACTAACCAAAGGAAAGTTTATTGGTAAATTGTTTTTCATCTTAATCGTTGTACTCATTATTTTACAGGAATTTGTAAATTAATTTTACGAATTTGACAGTTGTAATCAATGAGAAATAGTTTATTTTAAATGTTGTTTATCTATTATTTTCAATTCCTTGTATTGATGATTTTACTTAATTTTACTTAAAGATGTGAAAATAATAACCTTATCGATGCGTTGCGTACTGAAAAAAGGTTTTTAAGAGACTCGAATGTATGATTAAAAGAAAAACATTTTTATTAATTAACTTTGTCTTTATCTCGTAATTGTTCCAAATCTAAGAGAACACCTGTAACATAATAATACCGAATCTCTCATCAAATGAACTCACGTTTGAGTTACTGATTGGTATGCTCATTTGAGGACATAACACGCGTGTTATGTCCTCAAATGAGCATACTGGGAGGACGGTTAGGAGGACGCTAGCTGGGATGTTGGCAGAGCGATGCTAAAGAGCGGGTCTTTGGCTCCTTTCGAAGTCTGAAAACGTGGCACAGAAACAATTGAACAATTTTGATATGCTGCACATGTCAAGATTTGTTGGACTTTCATAACCTACACAGGTTAGCAGTCATATTTTCTGCACATTGTGACCGTTGCAGGTCAATCTTTGGGCTACTCATCACTACCCAACAATTGGTAGTGTTAAGATAATTCAGTGTTGCATAAGTTAAAAATATATTATTTGTTCGTGTTAAATAAGTTTTCTGTCGGAGTATAATACTGATCTAAAGAATTTTCCTTCTTTTGTTGGTGTGGTTTGACGTTCTAAAGAGAGATACTCGAGGTCTATGGAGAAGAATGTGAATCTCAAAGGAGGGATCACTTCTCACACAATTTTTATCAAACAAAGAGATTTTTCAGACAGATCAATAACTGATATGCGTGGTCCGTGTCGTCCCCTGACCTTCAGAAATCTTCTGAGGTGTCGGTCTTCGTTAAGTTTTCAATTGTGTGGGTTCGTGATCCATTGAATCATCAATCATCCAATGGAGATACGTCATTCGCCCGACGATCAATCGTAGGTTGGAAACGGAATGAACAAGAAAGGACTTCCAAAGGCCCATGAGTTGATTTTGATTTCTGAGGTAGTATTGTGACATCTCGATAGAAATTCACTGACTCCTTCAGAGAATGGATTTCATAAGCCTTTACAAGGTGAGATGTCTTATTTAATTACGAGTAGGGCACATTTAATTTGGGATTTCTAGAAGCACTACCAGAGACATATAATCTAATGAAATTATCTAAGTCCATTACAGGACAACGACCCCCTCCAAACACTAGATATTCTACTATATAACGCTACTTTTATTAAATTTTAAACAATCATTTTGAATGTAAACAGGAAATACAGTTTCTAATAAAGTTCTAATAAAGTTGCATTGTTGTGACGTTTAGGGATTCTAAACATCAGGCATAAATTATCTTCATCTATCCTCAGGAAAACTTTTATTCATTTTATTCACATTCACTCGTTGCGCGTCCATGCTAGACCCTAGAAGCAAGAGTTTAAGTATAAATTAGGTTTATTTATGTCTGAGGATGGATCCCAACTAGGAATCTGAAACGTAGTAACAACGCAACTTTTGTAATGAATTCAATAGATGTAAGACTTTTTCGTTATTTGCAAAATAATCCTTTCGCCTCCTAGCACTTCAGCTTGTCATCTTTTCTCCGATTCTCCCCAGTACAGTCAGACGGAATTAGAGGCCTTATGTTCTGTGTCTCGACACACAATGAATAAAGTTAATAATAATATAATAAAATAATAATTATTATTAAATAATAATAATAATTAATATAATTATTATTCTTTTTATTGTTGTTGCTGGCATCATGTTCACTACAATGACCACTGTAATAAAAACTGTATGCGAAATGTTTTTAAAAAAACTTCCAGTTAATTTGTTCAGCGTTCCTTGGGTAAGTTTGTATTGTAGGAAATATGTTTTTAAATTTTTAAATGTTCATGGTTAAACTCATATTAATTCTACTGTAAAACACCTTACTATTTTATTAAGACTAGTTGCTTTAAAATTTCATCAGGTTTGAATTTAAATCATGATTTATTTTGAATCAGTATAAAACCTCCGAAAATGAGGAAGAGAATTCGTAAGAATTATATTCTTCTTTATTCCATCACCATAAATTCTACAATATTTCTGTGGATGTCATGGAAATGAAATATGAAATACTTTTCTATTCCCAATTTCTTCTGATTTACTTTTAAAATATTTAATTTCTGGTGCCATTTTCTACGTTCATAACTGATTTTCAATTCCTTTTGCCATTTTCTCTACAAAACACTGGAGGTGATGCGTCCTGATTCAGCCAGTGCCACTGATAACACCTCAGGCACGAAACTCGAGCAACCGCACCTGTCAAAATGTTTGCGTCGCAATAGAGGTGTTTGTGTCCGATAAAAACTTATCAGCGATGATTAAATTATGAAGAAGGACGCGATCGTCAACAGTTGCGAAAGAAGATACTGGGATCACTAGCTGATTTGAAAATGTCACAATGCTTACCACGAAGGAGATAACTATAAATAAAATATCCGTGAGATAATAGATTATAATATCTTATGAAAATAAAAATTAGAGTGTGTATTGTTTCAATCCACATATGTCAATACATTTTTTTGTCGCTTTGCCGAATCACGACGCCTTAAGATAACATGCTCTTTCGTTGAAACACTGGAACATCTGCCTTTCCACCAAATTTGATACATAATTTATATCTGGTTGTCACTCGCATTTTCTGCACCTTTAAAAAACATATTTTTCAAAGCAGTTCAGACTGAGCTTTCAGACGTTGCCATAGCGAGATTAGAGATTCCAAGAGAAATATTTGAAAATTTTAAGATTAGGATTACCACTACTGAAAAATAAGCAAACTACCTATTTTAGATGGGCAGAGAAGAAAAATCGACATGCAACAGCAGATCTACAAACGTTGTTTTGTTCAAGTTTCTTGTTTGCTAATAATTCATAATAATCGACTTCCGAAAATACTTCATTAGAACCGCTATCCTCAGCAATTCAAGTTCCCTGAAATTTCGAATTTCAACTGTTTATACTTCTAATATATGCGGCCTTTAAAACCTCAGCATATCGAAAAATTAGAACACTCGAAATTTATCTTTCTCCTCTAGATCCTAGCGTCGAAATTCCATCGTACATTGATGCAGTTATGCATAAAGCATGCAACAGAGAGAAAATGATTCGGAATGTCAATGAATTCGAATGAATGAAATTACTAATAACCTTTAAATGCTTACATTCTTTTGTTTTCAAACTTCCTGAAGTAACGTGGCATTGCTACAATGTTCCCTTATCATAATATCTTAGAAAGCGTAAGGAATGGATTATCTCCATAGAATGAACGGAGGTAATTCTGTTTACATTTCGCCCCGCCCCGCCATGCTTTTCTTTTCTCCGTCCCGCAGACAAAGATTGCTCAGGGCATCAACTGATGCCAGTGCCTCTGGCCGGGAGGTCCGGGGAGCCGAGCTTGTCAGCAAGTGTATGTCAAAATCAGCTGCTATCTGGAGAACTGGGATTTCTAGCGGCCTGCTGTTCTGATCGTTAGTTTTCCGTGATTTCTTAGATCAAAACCAGGCGAATGTCGGAGCAGTACCCTAACAAACGGGCCACGAACCGCACGCGATCTTTCCTTCCTCTTCCTTGTCCTATTCTAAAAAAATTAATTACACACACCGACACATCACATGCACTACACTACTTCACTTGTAGGGACACCAGTCGGGAGCTTCCCGGCTGGGGCGGAGCCACGCTGGGGGGAGATACCTGGTAGGCGAAAACCCCCGCAAGTAGATGTAGGTCGGCGCCGTATCTCGGTATCCATTGGGGGAAGATCACCGCCAACACCAGCAATAAAAAAACATGCAACACACTTACGGGACTAATGACCTGAGCAGTTGACGCGGCCGGAATCACTAATCAATCAGTCAGTTCTCTCCGCTCCGCTGTTTTCTGGCCCGAATCGCGTCGCTTCGTCCCCATTGCTTTAATGCGCTCACTCCTTTTCCCGCCTCCGTCTTATCCCGTCCCATCCCGTCCTACCCTTCCTGGCCATAATCATGCTCCGTCAACGCCTCTTAGGGATGCCACATCGATGTCGATATTTTCAAAATATCGATGTTTTAACAAACTTTCCAATGGATATAGCATCTATTTTTTTGAAACCGAAGTTTCACTAATATCGATGTTCTGTGTTCGATGATTTTGAGTGGTTGATATTTTATTATTGAAAATAAAAAAAAGTATCACAATGAAAAACTGATTTTTTTTTCAGATATACGTAAATTGAACATTCTTGTGAATGAAGTGCTCCGGATGAAAAGTAATGTAAAGTCCAGTTTTCGCCGATAAGATAAGTCCATACAATTTTTTAATAATTCAATCAGATAATAATCGTTTTGTTAAATTCACTGATTTTTCACTATTATGCCATTATATCTCAATTAAAAACAATAAACGCGACTACTGCCAATTAAATTCCCCCCGCATGAATATTAATGGTTACTAATGCATTTTTAAAAACATGGATGGTTAAATAAAGAGGACGAAAAGGTCTTGGAGTTGGGATCTTGGGATGTTTTATTAAATCGATGATTAAATTTTGAACACCAATGTTTACAAACATTGATCTGTTGTTGACGATGTCGCATTCCTAGCCCCATCGTGTCCACACAGCAATATTTACACGAAATATAAGTTGCATTAAATCAAATTTTGTAAAAACCAGGGCTCTCATTTTAATGGCATTTCATCTTTTCATTGGTACATTCTATGCGTAGCTAACTTGTAAATTAATGTTTCTCACGAAAGATATTTGATAGTCATTTTTTGCTATTTTTCAATTTGTAGATAATTTTGGTCCTTTGAGTCATTTTTGTCACTTTTTAGCATTTTGTTTCCTTTTCGTGTTTTTTAATTAATGTTTCATGAATATACAATGGTTCACTCAAAGTTTTTATTGTATCATGAGTTCATGACGAAATTCACTATTGTTGTGGACTCTGTTTTTCGAACCCTCAAATTTACATTGATCTTCGGTAACTTCCTCGACCTTTCAAAATCGACGGTTAGAAGATCAGAGCTAAGGATCACATTTCTTCCTTATATAAACACTTTATATTAAATATAATTTTATATAAACAAAATTTAAAATTGTAAAATTAATTGAATAAGAAAAAAAATCATACAAATTTTTAAGTATTTATTAACAAGGTACGTAATTTTCTCCTTATTTTTAAGTAATTTTATGGGTCATTTTCCTCTTACTTTTTAAGTCGTTTTAGATCATTTTCAAAGGACATTTAGGTCATCAGAATCCGTGTCTGGATAATAACGTTATTGATGGTTTTCGAGGTGAAAGTATCACGTCGAAGAGTAAAAGGTTCATAAAATTTTCTTCATGAAAATCAATTATCTATTAAAACTTTTTTGCAGCACAGACAGTTTGATAATACTATAAGATGATTAATATATCGAATGCAAATTATAAACAAATGAATTGTAATAGGTTCCATTGGACTGAGAGGTGAAACGTGGCGGTACAGCTCTCCGAGGTGAGCGCTACTGGCCGTCTGGACGAGAAATCGCCACCTCGCCCTCCGTCGCCTTCGGCAAGTGCATCGTCTGGCCCAGCGCAAGACGCGGCGCCAGGGCCTGCTTAAAATGGAAATGGCATGCAGGCAGGCAGGCCCCAGCGGTGGACCGCGAGCGGACGAGCGGGCGGAGGGCGATCGGAGGGCGATCGGAAGGGCGATAATGGCGGTCGCCGCCGGCACCGCAGCCTCGCCCCGCCCAACGCTCGCCGTCTTACGTGATAAAGGGCCCCGTCACCCTTTTCGAATCTCTTGTACAGCACCTGCAGGCGCTGGCCTTTATAAATGTCCATGGCCGGGCCGGGAGCCACCCACCGGGGAGATTTTATAGTCCCGAAATTTATTGCTATAAATGCCGAGCGTTTTACGTTCCGTCCCGAGGTGGCAACGATAGCATCCGAGGATGCAGCATTCCCATCGAGGAGTATTCGGTGGATGGGCGCAAGAAGAGCGAGACGGCGAGGCGCGGCGCGGCGGTTCGGCCCCGCTTGGCGTCGTGGAGCTCCATTCTGTTGCTTCTTTGTCGCTCGGCAATCGAAGTGGAAAGAAGCGCAGTCAGGTGGAGGATACTGCGACGTCTCCAAACTTCTTGTTTCCAGGTGAATGCCTTGAGCCCTTATAAACTGTGCGTGAAATTAGTTCTAAACGGCTGTACGCGAATAAGAAGCGCAAAGAAATGTCCAACTTACGTAAATCCAATTAGGAAAAACCTTTAGGACGAACATTCGGGCAGACTCAGAATATGCCTCAAATTCCAACTCCATCTGACCTTTTGAAAGAGAACGTGCATTTAATTTAGAGAAGGCGAATTATTTTCCAATTGAAATATAATTTGGGAAGTTGAAAGGCAAACAAAAAAAATAGTATATCAACAGCTCAAATATGGCCCCAAAATAACAAAACAATTCACATGGTCTTTTTTTATAAAAAACAGAAATAAAGAAACCTTTAATCGATGTGATCCGGATGCGTGTATTTATATGATCCCAGGCTTTGAGGGAATCAAACCCGATACCCTAATTTTGGTTTGAAACGTATGATCAAAGTAATAAAAAGAAACGAAATGTTTAATCACTGTGCCTAAAAATATTTGAGGGATTAAGATGGTAAATCTATATCGCGAGTTTAAAAAAAAACAACGTATTTTTATTTAATCAAGTGTAACCCAATTGGATTCCATTCTCCGAACTCGGTTTGTGTGGCCCTTCCCAGATTGAAAGGGAGAGGGCCAGTCCCCTAAAGATCAAAACCCATTGACAACTTGGCCAACCCAACATCCGCCATCTGCACCACCTGCGCGGCGACAACACGGTCAAAACAGCCTCAGGCCATTCAAGGGGAACCGCGAGGGGAAGAAAAGGGGCACAATGGATGCACAGTGTGCACACAAGCACCTGGGACCGCTTTGTCCTTTTTTGCATTTCTTTCGTACTTAACGGAAAGACGGAGTTCGTGGGAGCGCAGAAGAAAAGGAATGGCGAACGAGACGAGGGAAATGAATGGAGAACGAGAAGAAAAATACTATGGGTATTACTTTAAACGTCTTGGATTTTTTCATGAGGATTTGGTCAATAACTAATAGTTTAGTCTGCGAACGGTTCTGAAGTTGTTATTGACCAACTCCTCGAATAATTAATTACTCGTTGGTCGAGAATTCAATATTATTTTAATTGTTCAATTAACGGTCACACACCTTGGCTATTTTTTAAAAGATAATACCACGCAATCTTAAATTTTCTAAAACTATATTTGTTGCCAGTTTGAAATAGACACCATGCAATGAAGTTTCTCAATCTGCACATGTTTGAATAAATGCAATATTCAAGAAGTTTTACCTTTAACAATTCCTTTGTATACATTTACTTAACGCATTAGTATGTGTGCCTGAAAACGTATGAAAATTACCGGCTCAGCAAGACCCAGATTCTTATTGAAAAAAAACCTTAGAAACAAACAACAACAACAAAGAAGCGCTGACAGCACACCTGTTGAGAGTATTTTGTCAATGAAGTAAGACTGACGGGTAAGTGGAAACATTGCACAATGCTACATTTATTTCGATAAATTAACTCTCTATTCAGTTGTTGCGGAATATAAAATTGTTACGGAGATTTTTAACATTAATTTATTCTTTTTACATTTTTCTTCTTGTAAAAAACAGCGAGCCAGCAGGTACAAGCTCTAGTTCTGCCACCGGTTCCCGAGATAAGCCTGCGCAGCGATAGCGAGCGACCGGCGCGCGCTCTGGTGTCGGCGCGGCGTGGCGTCTCGGCGGCCATGTTGACGCCCGTCGGCTGGCGGGCGACGCCACGCTGTCTCGACGTGATTTGTGGGCCCGCGCGCCGCCGCCGCCGCAGTAAAGAACAATTTACAGCGAGCCGTGAGCGCCGTGTCTCTGGTACGGCCCCGCCGCATAGCTCCTCTCGAAGACACCACCACAACGATCGCTTCGGACAAGTGTAAATCGATAAATCGATCCACCTGTGGGGATGACCTGCGTGGGACCGGTTGGGTGTGGTTGGATTGCACTAGCGCGCATAGACAGAAAAAAGTTGTATCTAACGTATCGGGCGATCAGAGCCGCGTCAGGAGATTCCATAAGAGAGTTTCATTGAGCATGAAAAAGTCTTGCAGAGTTACAGAGCATGTACTTGTTATGAGATGCCTTACCATGAAGTACAACAAAAAGTTGTAAAAGACGTATTCCACTAAATTCGGAGAGCACATGAGAACACTACAATTAGAACCAGCTAATTATTTAACATAAGCGATAATACTTATATCGTTTTATTTGGAATGCGTAGAAACAAAGGGTTTACTCCTGAATCATGAAAAATTAATCAAAAAACTAATTAAAAATAGTAAAAATTTATTAATAAAAACTCTTCAAAGGTAATAGCAATAAAACATGCACAAAGTGAAAAAAACAGTCAAATTTTACGATTCATTGGTTCACATTTTATTTATATATTATGTCGTGGAGAGGCAATTCAGAAAATCGTGCGCTAATATCTGTGGAGATCTCTTGCTCAGGAATACAAATCGTGTTAAATCGTGGAGATAAATCACCGCTAATTTTTCCTACTCGACAAACCAAAATTCCGAATCATGGAGAGGCAATCGAGACGCGAGGAAAACATCGCCATCGTGCAAGCAGCACTCATTTTTTGGATTCTAGAGAGAAAAAAATCATTCACGACTTGGCGCGTGCGCTGATTAAGGCCTTGCAGAGCTCTTGTAAATCAAGTGAAGCGCCGATCAACCTCTGCTCCCGGCAGCATCCTCAACATCCCTTGTGCACAGCTAGCTTCCGCTGTTTTCCTCAGCTTTCGCACTGCAAACACCTCCGCCTCCACCTGAACAGACACCATCTACATCACAGCCGATACCTCCGCCTTCATTTTAGCCTTCACCTCCACAGCAGCCTTTGCCTCTCTCTCCACTACCATTACTTGCGTCACCGTCACTTTCGCCGTCTTTGCCTTCCATGTTCTCCTCTGCCGTCACCTTGTCGTCGGTAACTTGCTGCACCCTCCACATTTGCCTCCCCTCTCCTCCACGTTCACTGCCTCATCCGTTATCTTTTGCCCTCTAACGCTCTATCTTCGCCATGTCATCCATGTCAACCCAACCTTTTCTGTCCATGCCAACCATCTTCAACTTTAACCCTTCCGCGAACGCAGAACCATCCCACGCCAACCATCTCTGATAAATCTAACCATCTCTAGCCACTCCAACCATCTTCGCCAACGCAATCCATCTCCGTCAACCCCTACCGTCTCCGTCAACCCCTATCATTTCCGCCAACACCCACATTCACCACCAATGCCAACCACTCCCCCAACGTTAACCACCTGCGCCAACGCCAATCATCTCCATCTAATCAAGCATCTATGCCAACCCCAAGCATCTCACCAACCCAACCATCTCCGCCAACGCCATCCATCTCCTCCAACACCAACCATCTCTATCAACCTCACGCATCTCCCCCAACGCAAACCATCTCCACTCCTCATCTGCACTTCCTCCGCAATGACCACTCCCACCACCGCCGCCGCCGCCACGGTCCAGTGGCCCCCGAGTCCTTCCCACCTCCGCCTGTCGGTGCGCGCGGAGCGCTGGCGCGGCGCCAGCAGATGAGCGATAAGTTAATGTTTCTCACGTTTCGGTCTGAATATTTGTTCGTGCGCTCGTGGAATTGCTCTTCGTGACGGTTCGCGGAACGGGTCGCGCCGCGCTGGTTCATTTCTTGCGCCGGTTCCTTGGGAAGCCACGTGGAACAAGCGTTGTGGCCGCTGCGCCCACGAGACGGCCTTTTGTCTTTTCTTGTCTTCTTGCTGACACGCCTGGGGTACCTCAAGGACTCTCTGGACGAACCAAATATTTTGGACGCCTGTGGACACGGCTGGTTTTGGGTATCGCAGTTTTTTTAACTGTTTAGCTTGATTTCTTTAGTGGTATCGATTGGCGCTTTAAGAAAATATGAAGAAATTGCCGATGTGTACCGGTAATGGTTCCAGTGTACTAATATCTTAGCGGAAAAAAAATATGAAGGTGAAATCTACCAACGTTACTTCACCTGAAAATAAATGTTCACTGAAAATGAATTATAAATACTTGGTATATTTCAATCAATATGTTGCTTTAAATTAATCTATTAAGATTGTTGGTTATTACGATTACGAACAAAGTGAGCTCATCTTTAATTGGTTTTGAGGTATAGATGTTATTTTCGTAATTTCCGGCAATTGAAAACCGAAGCCTTTCTATAGGTTTCCTCTGTAGATCAAAAGTTAACACAATGAAGTTGAGATTCTTAGGATGTTTATATAAATAATCGTTTAATTCAATTTAAGAAATAAAATGAAGAAACAGGAGTAGGGTTGAAGGTTAGTTACAACAAACTTAATTAAAGTATGCATCAAAGAGAGTTTTTTCATAAAAACAAGTTGATAAATTTGTGTTCTCTTGCACCGAATATTGCTGGAAAAAGATAATTTAATGATGAATGTTTCTGCTATGTGTCATAGTATTTGGAAGAAAACTTTAGTTACTCTGTGAGAATAATCCTTTAGGTATTCCATGTAACAACAAATGAACACAACAATCTATTTTAACGCTTGCAAGGTATCAGTGGTTCGGTAGAAATGTGGCAAACTTCGTTAGCCTTTTTGGCACGAGAGTTCTTCGGTTCTGAAATGAATTAATACGTACACTGCGAGATCTCGTAAGCGTGTTTGCTATTCTGAACAACGTTGTATTAAGCAAATATAATTCAAGAGAAGGGACCCGGTACATTTTTCAGACGAAAAAATACATTTACAAATTCATGTCATGGGCTTAAATAAATATTTCATTTAGACATCCTCACGTCTTGAATTATCTGTTGAGCAAACCATCTGACACTGTAATTAAATTCCGCTTCCATTTCAAAGCAATTACAAGTGAACCAGGTGGGAGAGAAATTAACGGTCTCGTATGACAGAACCCTCCCGCGCACATTACGATTGTTTGAGCCAAGTTCCAAGCGGAGTATTGCCGTCTAGCGCACATCGCTTCGGTTGAACAAATTTGCTCTGCGCGGGGCAAACGCCGTCGGGAGCCCTTTGTGCTCAGACTTGTTAAACTGTCGCCTCAGGGTCCGCTCCATTGCACGGCGCCGCCCCCACCGCCTTCCACCCCGCCCCTGCCCTCGCCATCGCCATCGCCTTTGCCTTAGAGCTATAGCTACTTGTTGAATACCACCCAGCACTCCGCTGAGGTTCTAACCTCCGCAAGCCCGATTAAAGAGACATGTGTTAGATTGGTGATTGTGGGGGCGCGTTACCTCCCGTAAGTGTAGTGCATGTTTTTATCGCCTGAGTTGGCAGTTATCTTCCCCCGCTGGATGGCGAGATCTGGAGTCGGCCTACGTCATCTTGTCGGGGTTTCTCCATCCAGGTATCTCTCCCGACACGTGTGGTAGTGTAGTGCATATGAGTGTAAGTGTGTGTAAGGAACGGGAAGGAAAGGATAAAGAAGAAGGGAAAATTGGGCACAGTCCACGGCATTAAGGTACTGCCACTAGAATTCTCCTCCATACACGTTGGCGGCGATGGTGTAACGGTTAGCGTACTGGACTGTTGTACCCAAGTTGGCGGGTTCAAACCCGATCGAAGCCGTGGATTTTTAAGGGCAAAAAAATCCTTCATACGCCTTCCTTCGGAGGGGAAGTAAAGCCGGCTGTCCCGTGTTCGTAGATTTACTTGCATGTAAAAGATCCTCAAGCCTAAATGACGCTAAATTCAAGTCGCCTGTTTCTCGCCCAAGAAATACCTCGCGTAGCGAAATTTGCGTGGTCAGACGGAAGAGCAGGCCTAGTGGCCTGAGTCTCGCCAAGTAAAATAAGGCATAATTCAATTCAATTCAATACACCGGATGAGTTCGTCACAGCTGAGAAGCTAGTGTCGAAAAATCCTACCGCTGACTCGAACCCCAGGACATGCCGCTCAGAGGCACTGAGGCAGTGACACCCGTTGGTGCCCTGAGGCCCCTTTGCCGATATATGTGACTTAACTCTACAATATCACGGAGTATTTCGCGAAATCGCGATCGTATTTGTTGGGCTATTGAGCTATTTAATCGTGTCGGTTGAGCGATTTAATGATTGCTACTGCAAATCCTATTTATTTCATGCTGACAAGAAACTTATATAACCTATAAAAGGATAAAATTAAAACATATAAATAAAACGTACAAATTAAACTTAGTATGAAGTAAAATAGTATGAAAATAATGACAGAGATATGAATTTTCCAGCACGTACAATAACAATTTAGACAGAATTATAAATAATAATTATTTTATATGACATTAAATTTATTATTTATTCGTTTTCAAAATTTCTTTAATTCTTCTAATCGGCACCTAACTCCCACCCCGTCGTCTCTTCCCCCTTACTACTTCCCCTTCGTCCTAAGTACATGCACACACATAGTTAATAATTTGAATATATGAATATTGAAAAATTGATTAAGTTTGCTTATACTTACCGTGACCACACTCTCTCTTTTCATTCTACGTAACTACGTACATTTAAAAGAATGTTAAATCAATAAATTGGCTATGGTATCTGACAGAAAGTTGCAAATAGTCCTCATATAGTCCTGGAAAATGAGACCATCCCTGAGCCTCGAAACGACTTGGAAATAAACAACTTAACATTATTCTATTTGAATTTATTTATATCAATAGTAGCTCCAATCATATAAAAAATTACGTTAACTGTCAATAAATGGGCAAAATAGAAATTTGAAATAGTTTTTAAAGTTAAATCAGATTAAAAAATATATTAGTTTACATTTTAGAATGTGAAATAATCAGTCCAAATAGTTATACATTTTATACGAGTAAGTGACTTCGGATTTGAATATGAAAGTGAATGGAAAAGAAAATAACCACTTGACAAAAAAAGTATTGTAGAGTTATGATTTAAATTATTATAATTCGTCTGCAACTGTGAAATTGTGATAATATATTCTCCCTTATGAACTAAACTACCGCCAAACACATCAGCTCTTAAGCATAGTTGATGGGCCCGGTTATTGGACACGATGCAAGAGAAATGTTCACAAGTGTAAACGCGTATCGCCTTCCAGAGTGAGGCCACCCCTTTCCTCGCTTGTTGAACAGCATGTCCCTGCAGATGCACCCGACCCTTACCCGCTCCCGCTCCCGCCTCATCT
>BOPP01000016.1:6169426-6191762 GCA_017312745.1 Gryllus bimaculatus
GTTATTTGTAAACACCTATACATGCTAATCGATCTACAACACCATATGATTATAGTTTTATTGAAATACATATACACTTGTGTATGTATTTAAAAAAATATAGAATAGATACGTTAACACTTACTTGATTGTTAGCACTTCCTTACGTCAGCACTTCCTTACGTCGTCCTTACTTAGCAGTTCCAGTGGTGTAACGGTTAGCCGACTGTTATACAACAGATTGTGGATTCAAATCCGATCGAAGGTGTGTATCTTCTGTTCGCCTTCCTTTGAAAGGGAAGTAAAGCCGGCTGTCCTATGTTGTAGATTCATTGCATTTAAAAGATCCTGTAGCCTAAAAGATACATATTAGCAAAATTGTAATCGCTTGTTTCGTCGCCCAAGTGATACCTTCTTTTGTTGCTACGGGATGAAAGTAGCGTAAAGGAATTTACGTAGCCAGACTGAAGAGCAAGCCAGATGGCCTGTAAAATAAGGCATAACTGAATTGAAATGCTACGAAGAAGAATTTGTAGTTCTTTCATTGCAATTAGAAAATATTCCACTCTAAATTTGTTTATAGGGACATTTTAGAGCCTTTCGTTGATATTAGAATTATAGTTGCTGTGAAATATATTCTTAGATCTCGTTAGTATTTGTTGAGCAGTGCCAGGCAACATATCAATTTCTAGTCGCTTTTGAATCGAAACTCGGCTTAGGTGGACTGCTAATAAATGTTCTGCCAGAATGTAAACACTAAAAATTGTTTTGTGTGTGTGTTTTTCATCGGGCAATGCGCATCATAACCTATAAACAAGTGAAACATTTCTTTCATTCTTCTTAGAAAGCCAGTTTGGGTCCAGTTCTGTGACTGTTTTGGATTTGGAAAACATATAGAAACTTCATTATTCACAAAACAAGAATTATTGATGCAATATTTGTGTACACAATGTGGATAGTTATAGAATCCTGGCACGTAACTCAATTAATGAAGAATATTCGTTGTTTTTTATTCGTATTTTTATTCGTATATTATTAACAGAATGTTGAAGATCAATGACCTTCTTTAAATTTAATATATAATAATACTTATTGAAATATAATAATAATTAATGTATGATTTAATTATTGATTGTGATTATTATTATTATTATTATTATTATTATTAATTCAGTTTAATTTTGACATAACCATTTTAGAAGCTATTCATATCACTTATTATTGTAGTGGGAGTTTAAGAATATTTTTCTAAGACTGTATTGAATTTCTGGTTTGCAACATGATGGTTACTGTATTTCATTAAAGCGAAACAGCCTTCACATCACTTCAGCGTTCCTCAGGTAACATGTTCAGCTACTTGGCATTGTGAAGCTTTCGGGAGTAATAATGTTACGAAAAGGACTCAGAGAGTGCGACTAATATCACCATCACGATGACTCTGGCTAACTCAGCATAGCCGTGACAATGGAAATTACAATTTGCAACCTGGAGACAACACTCTGAGTGCCACTGCCCCAGCGATTTAATTGTGTAACATCACCGGAACGTGCCAGTCTGCAAAAAGTGTCAGAATCTTCCTCTACAATCTCGAAAATTGAATTGATTTATCTATTTCTAAAAACTGGTAGGAACCAGTTTTCAATTCTGTTTTATTGCTTCCAGTTTACTTTATAAATGAAGAGGTCTGGTAAGTTTTGACTGTGTCATTATCGAGTGAATGACAAACGTGTTGTTTGTGAGTAATCGTTTCATGTGTTCAATCACACGAACGTATGATGTACATTAGACCGCGAGTGCAGCGGAGGTGTCAGTGAAAGCGAGGCGCGTGCGAGAACCGTGAGAGGTGGTGCTGGCAAGCGGGGGTGGGGGGCGTCGGATTGATTTGTGATTCGGGCGCGTCAACTGCCAAGGTCACTAGTCCCGAAAGAGAAGTGCATGCGTTTTTCCTCGCCTAGTCATCTTCCCCTTCTAGCGGGGTTTTCCACACGATTGATTAGTGATTCCAGGCGCGTCAACTGCCAGTATCACGAGTCCCGTAAGAGTCGTGCATGCTTTTTTCTCGGGAAGTGGTGGCGATCTTCACCGCCTAGCAGGGTTTTCCGCTCGATTCATTAGTGATTCCAGGTGCATCTACTAATCAAGGTCAATAGTCCCGTAAGTGTAGTGCATGTTTTTCGTCAGGCGGTGGCGGCGATCTTCCCCGGCTAGTGGTGTTTTCCCCACCCAGATATCTCCTTCAAATGGGGCACCGGCCCAGATGACTGTGGTAGAGTAGTGCATGCACGTGTAAGTAAAGGTTGAGGATAGGACAAGGAAGAGGAAGGAACGACTGCGCACACGGTCGTCGGCCGTTTGTTAGGGTACTGCTCCGGCATTGTTTTGTTATTGACCGGGGAAACCACGTAAAACTACTGATCAGAGCAGCCGGTGCTAGAATTCTGTACTCCAGACAGCGACTGAATTCGACCTAGCTATGTAACTAGTGTCGAAAATGCTACCACCGCCGGGACTTGTACCCTAGGACCTCCCGGTCAGAGGTACTGCGGTAACATCAGTCGATGGCTTCTGGGTTGTCCGGGAACTCGAGCCGCGGAAGCCTACGTGAACATCAGTCGATGCTCTGAGCCACCTCTCCCTGTCCACACGAACGCGTGATGAACATTTGACTGTGAGTGAGTGAGTGGGCGGCGGAGGTGTTGGTGGAAGCGAGGCGCGAGATCTCCGGGAGGAAGGGGGGGCGGGGGTACGAGGAGGGGAGGAGGGCGACACAGAGCCGCGGTGCGCGTTGGCTGACAAATGTCGCCTGGCTCCAACACCGCTCGGGCGCCGTAAAGTTTGTAAATACCTCGCGGCGGCTGGAGATGTGATGAATGTCGCTGTCGTGTATTCAGCCGCCACTTTTTTGGCCGGCGCCCCGCTTGGAAATAAGTTTTTAGAATGCGCCCTTATCACAACAAAGCCGTTCGTCATATTATATTTTTGAAGGGGCGATTTATGACGCGTGAGCCAGTTTCACACCCACGATCTGCGGGAAGGCGAGCGGGCGAGCACCTGCTGTGGGCGACAGGAATGTCTTTCTCTCTCTCTCTCTCTCTCTCTCTCTCTCTCTTTCTCTCTCTCCTCTCTCCTCTCTCTCCTCTCTCCTCTCTCCTCTCTCCTCCCTCTCTCTCTCTCTGTCTCTCCTTCTTGCTTTGCACACCACCATTTAATTTTTTAAAATCATATCGTTTTTCTATATTTCCGCTTATTCTCGCGATTATTTGACATTTTCTAACTCGAGTATATGCCTTTTCTACTTCCTCTCTTCAAACTCTTCTTTACTTGCTTCATTGTCTCGCCATCAGTCTTTTTCTCCCATCGCAACATTCTCTTCTTCCATCTCTTTCTTCCTTCTTAAAATTTGCTTTTCTATAGGAATACATGTTTCTTCCACTCTTCTAAAATTTCGTGCTGTTATTGGTCACCCTTCTTTACGTTTCCTCTTTCATCATTTCGTATCTTGCCCTCTTATCGTTTATACTCTTTCTGTTTATATCTCACCCTTTTCTTCCATTCTCTCTCTTAAGTCTCTGTTTCATTCCTCTTATTCCTCCGTGTGCTTTTCATTCCCTCTCCCATTACGAGCGATACCATATAGACATATGTTTTCAGCCCGTCCTTTCACCTACAAATCTCAATTCTGACAACCTCAATGCACGTTTCAATGTAACTTAATTTTCTGATATGGATCTCCCAAACGTCCAAGTGATGCAGAGGACGTTTCTCGGTAGAACAGAAGAGATATATGCGTCGACATTTCATGCTTCGCATCGTGTAAAATGCTAAATGAGATACATTGGACACCAGAGCCCATAAATGTGAAAAATGTATTACGGTGTTGTTTTCTATTTGGAGTGTAAGCATTAAAGTCCATTTACTCATTCTTGTGAGCGAACAACTACACTATTTTTGTTGTTAAATGGATGCATCACAGATGTAATTCCTGTACATTTTTCTTTGAAGTTTGTAAAAGCACTGAAAGCTTCGGAATTTTTGAAGTTATTATTTTTTTAAACTTACTCTTCGAAGGCGTTTACCCTTTAGCTTTTAATAAGCCTACCACATTACAAGTAAAAGAGATGTAAATTCCTAGCAAAGTTTTTACGTAATTGCAGAGGGTGTTCTCCATGTATTTCCCTTGCATCAAGAACTGAGAAGTTGGAATGAAGGTAGGGGAGATATCAAGACTTTGCTAAGGAAACATTTATTTGCTTAGACGTCCAAAATTAAATTTTAGAATGGGGAGACTTGTTTCCACAGGGACCTCGAAGCAATCAGTCAGAAGTCGCGCTCCCCTCCTCCGCTCTTTCCTCGTCGTTTGCAAGTCGGTCTCCCTCCTACGACCTCAGGAACTGCTCGCAACGCGTGAAATGCGAAAGAAATGAAAAACGGAAAGCTGGGGAGTGCTTGACTGATAGAGATTAAATAGACACGGTTTTTCATTAAAGTGAAATTCGAAAACATAATAGCAATCTTCCATTACGTCAAAGGCCGGCGCAGAATATTAGATTTTTGAAACTAGGGTAACTTGAAACGTTTGTTCCTGAAGCATTATTTAGAAATTATTAAGTGCATACATTACTATAATTAGAAAACACATTATACCAAATAACTAATTAATTTTTTCTTTATTTGTATTTGCGCTATTTGGAAACAAAGACATCCAAATTATGTTTAAATTAATTCATACATTTCATGCATAACATTGGATTGGTTATGGATTAAAAATTCTGTCATAAACTTCAGAGTAAAGTAAGTAGAATTAAATAAAAATGAAAATATTTGTTATGGTATTAACAGCTGCGGATGTCCCATTTAAGCTAATATGTTTCCCTTTTTAAACATGAAAAGGGAAAATTTCTTATCTACCCTCAAAGTATTCCTAGCAAGGTTCATTATCCTTTGGCGACAATCATAGTGGCTCGTTCGCGCCCATATCATAATCTTTAAGGCCCTAATAGTATAGTCTTTTGACCTTTCTATAAACTGTTTAAGTACGATCAACATATTGTTTTTAACATGCCGTGCGCGAAATGTGGTTTCTAGTGCTTGTTTTCTGTGTGAGAAACGGCTATTTTTTCGCAGAGTGCGAAACACCGCGAAGCGTGTGCGAAACAACTGAAACGATTCGCAATTGTCTTTCGTATTGGCGTCTTTGTTTATTATGTGCAAACTGTTACGACACTGACTAAAATCCAATTACTTTTGACGAAGCAAGGCATTTCTAGTTATTTGGTATATAATTTTCTTGACTCATTGCGTTTCGTTCTCGGGATGTTAAAATAGTAGTTGATGCAATTAGTTTATACTGTTAAGCTTTATTGAATGAGAACATGTTTGGAAAACGAGCGACTTTAGGAGCGAGTTTTCAAATTAGTACGAATGTAATAAAACAACGTTATAAACGAGTTGCATACTATATTTTTTTGTATAACAGCATTATACATTTATAAGAGAATCAAACCTAATTTTGCGAAACAACTTACCTGTGACGTCTCGGGTATTTGACATCGTGCGAGTAAACGGTGGTCGGCTGTTCCGTTTAGCTCTACCTTCCCCCGATTCTCTCGCAAAAATAGACTGAATGTTTGATAACACAATCATTCGTGACATAAAATCTAATACGTCATCATTTGTGCCGTAAAATACCCGAATTATGAACGATTTCTTGCAACAGAAAAGGTTCTTTTATTATGCTGGAATACAAATATATTATACGCAACACGAGCGCGAAGTGTTTTCCGCACTCGTCTCTTTG
This sequence comes from Gryllus bimaculatus, assembly GCA_017312745.1. Classification (NCBI taxonomy): domain Eukaryota; kingdom Metazoa; phylum Arthropoda; class Insecta; order Orthoptera; family Gryllidae; genus Gryllus; species Gryllus bimaculatus. Next base: position 6,175,203 of record BOPP01000016.1, read on the forward strand.
TCTTACGAGTGTAGCTCGGACGACGAACACGACTCGTGCGTGAATCACCTGCTTCGGGCCTTCGATACGTAAACTACTATTTATTTCATTCCCCAAGGGATTAAAAAAATGGCCAAAAACGTTACCTTTAGTAGCTCTCATATATCAGTTAGTGTATCCGTTTAAATTCTTTACCGACTAGGATGGCTTAGTGCAACAATTGTTGTTCCGTAGCATCTGTGGCCAGCAGGATTCGAACGACGACTGTGAGGGATTTTTGACACTAGCTAAATATCTAAGTCGATTTCAACCGTTGAGTTGTCTGGAGGAGAATTTCAGCGGCCTGCTGCTATGATCGGTAGTTTTCCGTGATTTCTTCGATCAATACGAAGCGAATGGCGGAGCAGTAACGTAAAAAACGGGTCGCAAATCGCACGCGAACTTCCCTTCCTCAACCTGCACCTTCCTCTCTTTACACACACACACACACAACCACGTTTATGCACACATGTTGGAAGACACATGGGGGAGCTTATCGGGCGTTGGGAGCTTATCGTGCAAGGATGGTGACCCACCAAGGAGATACCTAGAGGGAGAAATTCTTCTAGTCATCGTAGAGGTCGGCATCCGATCTCACGTTCCAATAGAAGATTACTATAACATGCACCACCCTCAAGGGAAAAATGACTTAAGTAGTTGACCCTGAAATACAAATTTCTTTAAATACACCTTAAGGAATTTCGCTTTCAAGCCCCCAGGTTGCGCCTTTCCGCCACGTTACATCGGTCGGTGATGGATAAACAGAACGTACTGTGCGATAGGTATGAATTAACAGAGGGATTGTCGGGGATTATCTCCCCTCTAGCGCTTTGAAGGTCCCCTTCTGGAATAGTATTAATTTGTCCCTGCAAGGAACACAATTACCGTAATCCATTTTAGGTACCTCACTAATGACTTTGGTTGGTAAATATGCGAATGTTTGTTGGCCCGTTTGCTTGGTCGGAGGGACTGCATAAAAGGAAATATGTTGTAACAGCCAGATTTAGCATATAGAAGTACTCAGAGGCCACTCATAAGAGCAGGTGCAAGCCACATGTATGTCCATTTATTCATCATATATCAGTCATTAAAGCGCTGGTTTCCGCTTGTCATTTCTGGTAGTTCACTACAATTGTAACATTGGACAATTCGCACCCTGATTCAGCGTGTGTACAAATGCCTGGTAATTTGTTCACATCCTTCTGGTCCAGGAATCTCAGAAGTTTTCGACTCACTATCCTTGGATTTATTTAGAGCTACATTTGAAGTAAATCAGCTCTTGTCAGTTTCATCCAATCGGGAGCTTGAACGTTCCCATAGTGACGACACTGTAGTAACATATAAGCTCCCGCTTGGATGAACCCGTCAACAGCTGATTTACTTTAACCGCAGCTCTAAATAAATCCTACTATAGTGGAGTGAGGATCGGGCTTATTGGCATATCTGCGTTCAAAGCGAAAGAATCTGCATGTTGTGGCATCCAGAGTCCAGATGTACTAGGTAAGGATTTTATTCATCGTATTCACTGTCAGTAAAAAAAAAATGAATACACTGGTTTCCTCTATTCACCTCTAATAAATCACTATTATTGTAGCATTTTGGGACGTCCCCTGGAGAAAAATTCCATTTCGCACCCTGACTGAGTATTCAAATGCCCGGCAATTTGTTCCCATTCCTTCTGGCCACAAATCTCGCCCGTTTTCGGGTCACTGTTGGAGTGAGGCGCGGGCTGGCAATCGGCGCGGGCAGTAAAGCGACAAATGGCGCCCACTCTTCTGCGAAATCCTAAGTGAGATGGACGGACAGATTGCCGGAACGGGCGTGTTAATGACGCGACCGCCGCCGCCGCCACGGCTGCACGCACCGCGCGTGGGCGGCAGGGGAAGAAGCTTCCACGCCTTCGCCGCCCTCCGGCGCGTTCTCTTCGCTGGAATCGCTGGCGGAGACCTTCAATACTTTGGAAGCATCTGCGGGGAGGCCTCGTTCAATCCTTTGGAAGCGCTGCGGAGGCCTCGTTCAATCCTTTGGAAGCGCTGCGAAGGCCTCGTTCAATCCTTTGGATGTGCTGCGAAGGCCCCGTTCAATCCTTTGGAAGCTCAACGGAGGACTAGTTCAATCCATTGGAAGCGCTGCGGAGGCCTGTTGAATCCTTTGGAAGAGCTGCGGAGGCCTCGTTCAATCCTTTGGAAACGCTGCGGAGGCCTCGTTCAATCCTTTGGAAACGCTGCGGAGGCCTCGTTCAATCCTTTGGAAGCGCTGCGGAGGCGGCGTTCAATCCTTAGGAGCGGCGGCTTCCGATGGGGCGGCCACGCTTTGCGCCACGCATCGGGAAGTTGAGCGCTTGAATGACGACGAACAGGAATTTGGTATTTAGTGTAATTTCGTTTATACGTTTTGTTCCAAATATCTGAAGAAATATTTATTTGGTGCTGTAACTTTCAGGTCTTTTGGGATAAGAAACAAACGTTTGTTGCTTTCTTTTTTTTACTTTTTTAAAAATACTCCCTCCCACCCCGCCAATTGCCTTGGTGGGAAAGGGAAGTTAAAGTGTAGAGGGTTTCAATGACCAAGAATAGGAATTTGTTATTTTGGATCAATTCGCATTTACGTTTTATTCCACAAAACCGAACAAATATAGTTTTTTTAAAATTTTTTTATTTATTTATTTACTTTTTTGTTATTTAAGGTTGTATCAACATCTAGGTCATTAGCGACCACCATTGCATTTGACGGTATGGTAACTCTGAAATGACATGATGTGATGATGAGAGAGGGTGAAAGGACACACACAAATACAACCATGCCCGAGGCCGGACTCGAATCCGCGATCCTTCGGTCCGAAATCTTCGACACAACAACTACCCTAACGATTTCGGCCACCCGTACCGGCAAATGTACCTTTAAGGGCTTGAGGGGTAAAAACAAAGGTTTTCATACTTTGTTTTTAATTATCCTCTCGCCAATGTGCTTGGCGAGGGAAAAAGGAAGTTAAAGTACAGAGTGCTTGAATCACAAAGAATATTTTCACTTTATTCCATGCAACACCAACTGCAAACCTGCAACGGCGGAAACTGTTGTATCAAATAATTTCACCTTATAAAATCATCCAGTCGGTGCTCGAATTTGATGTGAGGGTTCTGCGAATGCATGATGCAGGTTACATTCCAAGTCGACAGCGGTTCGGCAAGAAGCGGAAGTCGGAGCAAGAAACGCCCTTGCGTTTCCGCCCCAAAAGAGGGCATCGCTCAACCAGCACAACCATTTGGGGGCGGAGATCTGGCGATGCAGGTGGAGGCAGGAGCGGGCACGGCGACTGCAGGTGAAAAGGCAAAAGGGACACCGATGAAGGTTTTATTTTATTTTATTTATTTTTGTCAATGAACTGTTACAACTGTGCGTGACGCATGGGGGAGTAGTGCTAACTGCGCCCGTTTTCTTGAGCTCCAGAACAGCTTTCCCACAGTTTAACTATAAATAGCTGAATGAAGAATACAAGTTTTAAAAAAATATATAATAAACAAAAATTAAAAAAAATTAAATAAACAAATCGAGGGAGAAGCAACATTTGAAAACTGGAGATTTTCGCTCCCGTGTTATAGAAAACTTAATTATATCAGTAAACGATCTGCAGACTTGATTTTGTTGCATTGCTAACAAAATAGTAACACATATTGCGAAGGTGGCGGTGACAGAAGATGTTGAAGCGGGAACCGACTGATATAGCTCAGGGCCACAACTGTCTCCACTGCAGTATCTCTAATCGGTAGGTCCAGGAGTTGAGTCCCTACTAGCCAGATAGCTAAGTCGAATTTAGCCGCAGTAATTTTGTGTGAAATTTATGCAATGTTTGATCCATATTTTTTTCAATATTCATTATAGTATTTTTTGAGATTTTTATTTAATTTCCTTGGATAGCAATTTTTTTGCAACAAGAATAATATCCAGAAAGAAAATCTTAATCAATTTCAGGCAATGTATTCAACACTCCACAGGAATCTAAAGCATACATGGAGGATACAAATTAAATTTTGCAAGGTGATAGTGGCACCGATACTTGAATTTGGTTGGGAAAATTGGAGCACGAACAGCTCGAATAGAAGGAAGATTGAGGCTGCTGAAATCAAATTTCTGAGGTCTGTGGCAGGATATACGCTTCTATACGTTGTACCATTTTTCTTTGCGCCTGACAGTTGGGCCGCAGCAGAGGCAGCGTTGCCGCGCTTTACAACCACGTGGGCGATGCATAAACTTTCTATAGCGAATTCTAGATTTCTACCCTAGGCTTTTGATATTTTCTAGTCTGATACCTACATGTATACCACATATAATGACTGGCTACTTTGGTTTTGATGACGTGAAATGTTGATGATGGGAGACGTAAATGCTTGGCAGAAGCGTCCATTTGGTACGACGCTCTACGCATTTTCTCTAGGGTTTTTATGCAGCCGACAGTCGGCTACCCTTTACGTCGCGATGGGACTTCTATTCGACAAGACACTAGACACCAACACTTTCCGGACTTCTCTGATTTGCGATCAGCGAGGCCCTCCAAGACATAAACATTAGACAAGGGACAAACAAGGGCAGGTCTAGAACCCGCAACCCGTATCTATTTATTTATTTATTTATTTATTTATTTATTTATTTATTTATTTATTTATTTATTTATTTATTATTTCCCATTTGTGGCAATAAGGGAAGATGATGTCACTGGAGCTGTTGCTGTTGCACGACGCTAGGACACCACTGTAGGCGTCATCGTGAGTCTCTCAAACATCAAGCACAAAGGAGTTTGTCAACGTACAGACCACATAACAAGCGAAGATATTAGAAACCAATTGAACATTTTCAACCTTAATATGAGAGTTCAAGAACGAAAAGAGAAATGTTTCATCATATCCGACGAATAAACCAATAAATTACAACCGAAGACGTTCCTCCAGTATGCACCCAAAGAAACTCGCGAAGCAGGTAGACCTAGAAAAAGACGGAGAGATGATCTCCTTGGTGTCGGAACAGGTCAGTCGACCTAGACCTTGAAGATGCTGGCGGTGAATAATTTTTCGGAACTTGTGGTTCAATTAACCTTGAAGCTCGAGGCAACGCATTTCCTTCCTCAGCGTGCGCAACCAGCGCGCGCGTCGCGGTGCCTTTTGCAGCCGAGGCGGCGGCGGCGGCGGCGTGCACCGCGTGCGGTACGCGTCCGCGGGCGCGGGACAAAGAACGGCCAAGGTCTCCGCGGCGGCGTGCGTGAGCGGGGCGGCCGCTCGCCGTTGCCTTCCCGCGTCGACAAAGGTCGGTCTCGCCGCGCCGACCTGACGGGCGTCGCAGCCGCCGCCGCCGCCGCCGCCGCCCCTGCAGGCGCAGACGCGCGGAGCACCCAGCCGGCGCAGCGAGTGGCAGCCGCGCGGCAGTTGCCAGGCTGCCTGTGTTGTTTTTCCTCGCTGCCGCGCGCAACAGACTCCGGGCGTCTACCATCGGGAGAGGAAGCTCAGCACATCTACTCACACAGTTGCTCTGACCGGGACCTCCAGGTTCGAGTCCAGACGGTGACAGGATTTTCGATTCTAGTCAGATTACCAGATCGAGATCAGTCTCTGCCTGGAGGAGAATTCCAACGGCTTGCTCTTATTGTCGGTAGTTTTCTGTAGTTTTGCCGATCAACACCAGGTGAATGCAGGAGCAGTACCGTAACAAACGGCCCACGGAGCGCCCGCCCTCTTTCCACCTCTTTCTTGTCCTCTCCTCTTACGTACACACATCTTAGGCTTACATGCACTGCGCTACCATGTATGTCGGGAGATCAGTCGGGAACTTAGAACTTGTCCCGCTGGTGGGAGACACCTTGTTGGGGGAAAATCCGCTAGTCGACGGTAGGTCGGCGCCGGATCGTACCGCCCAGTGGGGGAATATCACCGCCACCTGCTAATGCAGAGCATGTTCTACGTTGACAGGACTAATGACCTTAGCAGTTGACGCGATCGAAATCACTAATCAATCAATCTAAGCGTCTATCAGAACTGTTGCTTTGAAGCGTCCGTTGCCGCTTTAACCTGCTCAGCAACCTAATGCATTAGCCAAAGTGAGCGTTCAATTGAAAAGAAGAAGAAGACGAATAAGAAAACAAACGGTTCTAAAATAATATTTTATCTAACCTGAGGTTACCGCCGTAGATACTACTCGTGTTGATTGACTCAAATTTGATTAGCTTACTCATGTTGATGTCATTTTCATTTATGTCGTACATTGTGGTACACTAGAAGATTGTATTTACGCAGCACAAAATCCAAATATCAAAAATAAAATAATGCAATATAATCATATTTATAATAATAGTAATAATAACAAAAAATACCAATTTGCGCGCACTTCGTCACTTTTTCCATTCCATAAATATTTGCGGAACCGCACAAAGAACCCATCTTAATACGATTATCTTCAATTCAAGTATAAGAATCAGGAAGATCGGTTTATTGAAAGGCTGAAATACTTTTAAAATACAAAATATTTCAAATAAACATATCTAGACTACTCAAATTCTTAAATGGTGGAAAGAGGCGTTTAAAAAAAGTAATTTTAGTAGCAACCTGCTAGCCTGTGTTCAGTGTCTAAAGGTCCTAATGATACAAACAATCTGTTTTAAATCTTTGAATACACTATCATGAATACACCGTAATAATTTTTAATTAACTTTATACAGCCTTTTTCACTACCAACTTAAAAATAGATCAGATTCCTCAAACGTCAAAATCGTCAATTATGATTCTATTATTATGGAGGAAACCCGAAGTATCCACTGGGTAAAGCATGTACCGTCTTTTCTCGCATACGGGTAATAAGACAAACTAAGATGGAAAAACTAATATACATCGAATTTAAATATCTGAAATATTCAGTAGATAGTACTAATGTTGTGCAAACAATGAACAAAAATTTCACAATGTCACGCTTATTTCTTTTCGTGTGGAACTTTTAAAGTCTGTGAGAAAACTCAGAAAAAAAATCGTTTTTGAAGAGATTCCTATCTCTAAGAAACTGATTCTTGTAATGGAAATCCCTTTTATGAAGAAAAGCTAGCCCCTTAGCCTCTAATTATCAACTAATGTACATGTACCATTTGTTGCAATGTGTCTGACATTGACGTTGAAACTGTCCATTTGAAAGGTCATTCTTTGAAGTACTGTAAGGCTGATGAGTCTCTTCATACCGACTTTGAATATTCTATCAGTTTCTCATTGCTTTCAAAAGAGTTACGTTCTTCCACTAACAGCTACTCCTAACATGGAGCACCGAAGCTGGTGTTGACTACACCTAACATGGCGCTCAAATGCTTACAAGAAGTAGACATGTTAGAAAAGGAAAGGATAATGACAAGGAATTTTTGCAAAGAATAGAGAGATAAAAAGGTCGCAGTCTCTCTAGCATTCTAAATGCAATGATTTCGATATCGAAAAAGGCTATTGTTGTACATTAACGGAAGGAGGGGTAAGAATTACAAAAAAAAAGGATACTAGCTTTCAAAAGGGTATTAGCTTACAAAAAAAATATAATTTCTTGTTTGAGAAATGCTCAAGATCTTCACAATTGTCACGTGGTAAATCATTATAGATCTAGAAAAATTTACTTTGAAATTATTTCTTACATTAATTTAGTATGCGTACTTTTCACGTATTTTATACACATAACCTGCAGTTAATAATTATTTTGTCAAAGATTATAAATTTAACTTATTGTTTTACTTACAAAAAATAAGCAGAAAATGTTCGATCAGTTCCTGTTTTGACAGAAGAAGAGGTGGCGTGAATAGTTCAAAAATAACAAATATATTATCTTCGTCGTCAAAATGATAAAAATGCCTTTTTTCATTTAACTTTTTCTTTGTAAGATACATTTAGTCATTTGAAGTCCTCTAGGATTGTTCAAGACCAGCCCACGAACTTCCCGTGGTGTGGGCCGGGGTGTGGTTCACGGGCAAGGCTACAATGCTTGAAGCTTTCCTTTAAAATCGTCCCAATTTCTTTAGCTGTGTTACTGTGTGTGCTCAAGTAGGCGGATCTTGGTGGTTACAGAGAAAGAAATACTCATATTCGCCACTTCTCCGCTCTACCCCCAAGCAAACGGGGATTTAAACAGGCGTAGGATATGGGAAACCGTAAGCTTGCCGGAAATGGACTATGCGACCGGTACATCAAATGCCAAAATACATACATAAGCAATATTGTGTACATAGTCACTGTGCATGGTACTTTGTAGATGCGGTGTCTCAAACAAATTTTCTCAGAATTTTCGCGTCGACTTTCTAGGAGTTGACTCTACGTTTGTGATTGCACCAGAACCATTGTCTCCACCCGATAGCGCTGACTCTATTACTACTACAACACCAACACACTCTGGAGTCGCTTGTCATCAACGAAGTGCTCCCCAGCTCCACAACAACTGCGGTCATGTTTCGCCACCGGTGCGTCGTTTTCATAATGCAAAACCTCAGGTAATACTAATATGGAGGTGGGCGATTTTTAGAGGAGTGGAGTTAACAGCAGGACCTAGATTTGTGCGCAGAAGACCACGGACTACATGGTCTAGCTCAAACACGAATTAGAAGACACAGGACGCGTGCCGATGCGAATACAATTCAGGACGACGGAAGTATTGTTATGTATAAGTAGATGGGTAGCGAATTAAGAAATAATTAATTCCTATAGAAAAATAAAGTCACTCATATAACTGTCTCGTACCAAAAATGATTGATATTGGTCTGTTGATTTACTGTCAGAATGAACTATGCTTAGAAAGGAGACATTTTTTACCATTAAAATACTACATTAATAATTAAGCAAGAACAATATGTTAGAGCAAACACCGGTACTTCTATATATTCAGGCGCGGTATACGAGATTGGTTTACTTGGTCCGCTTTAAAACTGTTATTTCGGCAAGTTTTCAAATGGTTTGCCTTTTTTCACCACAAATATAATTCATGTTTCTTTTGTTCAAACTTCGGAATGGCCTTCTGTTTCACTTACAATAATCTTCGATCACATGTGGTTTTTTCTCGGTATGGGTGATGATTGATGACTCCGTGTATGTTCAATCTGCTTACGGTGTCATTAACTAGTATCTCGAGTTTAGTCCTACAGAAGTGGTCTTTATGTCGCGAGATGGTTGCCCTGCTTGACGTCATGAGATCCGTGCGACAAACGTGAGGCCAGAGGGGAGTTTTCACACAAGTGTTCTCCCGCAGCTCGGTGCAACGCCCAGGCTGAGGGCAAGCTCTACGCTCCGTACAGCCTCCCGAGCATGAAGTAAGTGGTTGTAACCTGTAAGTTTAAATTTGTATACGTGCAACGGTGTGAGGATAGGAACGGATAGAAGGAAGGAAAGATCGCGTCACAGGTCCGTGGCCAGTTGGAGGGGGGTACTGCTCCAGCAATTCGCCTTGTGATTGATTGAGAATATCAGCGTAAACACATACCGGATCAGGCAGCGCGGCGCGCTTGGACCGTCTCCAGATATATAGATGAATGAACGGGACGGAGTTTCGGGCTATGCGTTCAAGGGAAACGAAAAGGGGTAAGCTGGAAAAGAGGGGGAAGGAAAACTTGCCCGCGGATGCAGTTCGGACGGCGATTCTCGCCGCCAATACCCTTTCGTCCTCCTTTCCCCCTGCATCAGCCTGCATCGAGCTCTAGGGCGGTCTGCAATGGGGTTGCTTGTTGCTGCCGCGGGATGCAGTTGGGCGATTCCGCCGCCATACCTCCTCCTCCTTCCCCCCTCGACGCCTGCATCGCGCTGAAGGGCGGTCTGCATGGGGTGATTGTGCTGCCCGCGCGTGTCGTCGGCAGCAGACGACGCCTTGTGGCGGCTTCTTAAGCGGCGCTCGGGCGACCGGAGGCGGCGGCGGCGAGGCCGAAGGGCGGAGGCGTAAGGCGGCGGTCGCTTTATGTGAGACGCCCCGAACAACGGGAAGCCAGTTTATCCAGATCGCGATTTCCGCGAAACGACCTTCTACAGACGTGAAGGCACAATCGAGCGCACAAGCAGGGAAGCGGCTCACGCAGACGAGGAGAAATGTTCGGAGCTGCCTAGTATAATGTTTGTACTAAGCTGTATGTTTCTCTATTGGAATGCGAATGGGGAAAAAGCAAGACAAAGAGAACTACAGTTCTTAGGCTAGCAGACACCACATAACTGTCTCTTCTGCTTAGTAAATTTTTATCCGGTAATAATTTTGTTACACTCTGTAGTTTTTTTTCTGCGAACATGCCTCCATTGACTATTGTTTTCGGTCATGCTGATTATTTCACTAACTTGAAAGAAAATTTAAAAGCATTCGTTAAAGTGGCATTATTCACCGCTCTGGAGGAGAACTGGGTGTTTTTGTCTCCACTCAGGCTTCAATGGGCTTCTAAGCAAAATTCTGATATTGAGGCATTTTTTAGAAGAATATTATGAGAAAAGTTTCTTAAATTGTAAGCAATGTTGGGAATTTCGAAGTTTACTTAGAGAAAAAAAACTTTTAATTTGAGAATGAAGTGTATGAGTTGAAGGAATTTCTTAGATTATCTTATGTGCACCGATATATTTGCATGAGTATCGAGAACATTAACGTATTCACATCAAAACTTGTAAATCTGTGGCTGAGAACAGACATGAATAAACAATCCGCATCATCACTATCCTGATGGAGCGGAATGATTTCGTTGTTTATTTAGAAAGCCCAACGGAGCATTTGATTCTTGTCTGCATGCAGCACTGAGATTGAAGCACTCATGGTCAGGTAGACAAACCTTGCACTCAGACACCTCACGAAAAGGAAATACCCGCGAATGTGATTGATCCATCACAAATTGACTTTGGATCAACGATCAATGATGCACAGAAGGATCATGGAGCTTCCAGACTCCTGTCATACTCAATGATTTCCATACATAGATAGCTCTGACTGATAATATTACCTGTTTTCTCTGTCGTCAAACTTTCTATCTACTAGTGTATTAATCCCGTAAGTACTGTACATTTTACTACGAATGAGGTGTCCGGGGTCGGGGGTTGTCCGCGGGTCGGGTCGTGTCGGTGTCGTGGAGTGTCGGTCGGTGGTCGGGTTCCGCGGGTCGGGGTCCGCGGGTCGGGTGGCGGTCGGGTGGGGATCGGGTCGGGGTCGGGTCGGGGTCGGGTCGGGTCGGGTCGGGGTCGGTCGGGGTCGGGTCGGGGGGTCGGTAGGGGTCGGGTCGGGGTCGGGTCGGGGTCGGTCGGGTCGGGTCGGGTCGAGTCGGGGTCGGGTCGGGGTCGGGTCGGGGTCGGGGTCGGTCGGAGGTCGGGTCGAGGGCAGGGTGGGGTCGGGACGGTGGTCGGGTCGGGGTCGGATCGGGTCGAGTCAGGGGTCCTGGGGCGGGTCGGTCGGGCGATCGGAGGCGGGTCGCGGCGGGTCGGGTGCGGGGTCGGGTCGGGGTCACGGGCGGGGGTTCGGCGTCCGAGGGTCGGGCGGGATCGGGGCGGGGTGGGGGCGGACGGAGTGGGGATCGGGGCGGGTCAGGGTGGAGGTCGAGGCGTGGAGTCGGCGGCCGGGGCTCTGGGGCGGGGTCGGGGAGCGGGGATCGGGGGGGGTCCGGGCGGGTCGGGCGGGGTCGGGGCGGGGTCGGGGCGGGGGTCGGGGGCGGGTCGGGGCGGGGTCGGGGCGGGGTCGGGGCGGGCGTAGGGGCGGGGTCGGGGCGGGTCGGGGGCCGGGGTCGGGCGGGGTCGGGCGGGGGTCGGGGCGGGGTCGGGGCGGGGTCGGGGCGGGGTTCGGGGGCGGGGGTCGGCGGGGTCCGGGGCCGGGTCGGGGGCGGGGTAGAGTGGCCGGGGTCGGGGGTCGGGGCGGGGTCGGGGAGTGGGTTCGGGGCGGTGGGTTGGAGGCGGGGGCTCAGGGTCGGGGTCGGGGCGGGGCCCTCCTGCGGTGCGGCGCGAGGCTGGCGCGGGGCCGCGGACGGGGTTCGAAGTGAAACGTTAGCTCTGTGGGAGGCGGCTCGCATTCCGGCGGGGACACGGGCTGAACGTCGCGACGCCGGAGCTCCCACCGCATTCCAACCTCCTTCCAGCAACTTGTTCCTTCAGGGCGATATCGAGCACCCCGCACTTCACCCGTGTGCTTCAATATACGTTTTCTAGAGTGCGGTGTGAATCTAATTAGTCTTATTAATCCTCTCCATTTTCTCGGATCAGGCATCTTTCCAAAGAGCCTAAATCTGTGACTTTTATCCTTTGAAAGCACGTTTTATTACACGGGAGATTTTCTTATCGATGTTTGCCAATAACACTCGTTTCCACCTGTATTCATAATTCAATTTGCATATGGTTTACGATAGAGACCCAAGAATTTAAGACATTGTACTGAATACACTTTTCCCCATAGTACGTCTCTCAGTTTTTAACTTTCTTGACTTTAAAGAAATAAAACCCCGCCGGTGACGTTGTGTAATTGAAGAGCTTATTTCGAAAGCGAGGAATATCGCTGAATATCAATCAGGAAGGAAATACTCACATTTAGACTTATTCTTCAAAATAGTATTCAATGGATACCGTTTAGAATATAAGAAACGCAATGTTTGTACACAGTTCTTGGTACCGCGAATGAGAAACGTCTAAGAATATTATTCACACTTAAACCTACAAAAAATCGTACATTGTGATATGTCAGTTTGGAAACAATTCCTGATCTTTGAAAAAGAAACAATATTTTATTTTCGATATTTGACGATATCAGATCACAGTACCGAAATCGTGAAGAAAAAGCACATTGTGTTAACATTTTTAGTTTCTTTTTCGTTTCTGTTGGAACCTACGGTCAGGAGGTTTTCTTGCGGTTCTCATTCCGTCATTGCGACATTGTTAGCATTATTATCGCTATAACTTTCTCATGCGACTCAGTCATTTGCATCAATTATCTCAGCAGTTGAAGCGTCCCAAAACCTCAATTAATAAATCAATTGAGACATACGGTTTTTCTGAGCTACTGTCGAACGGCAATGATATATACGTCTTTTTCCGTTCTTCAATGAAAAAGCAAAAAGAATGCTGTGCATTAAAAATAATAATTATAATAAAATAAGAATTATAATAGTAATTTATTTGTTAATCGTTTATTGTGGTAGACTCACTAGTTCAATGAAAGTATAATATTGCCAAGACTAATTTAAATAAGCGAAAAAATGATCCAGTACATTATTCCCTAATTTGTCTACCCCCCTTTTTAGAAAAAAGTCAAAGAATATAACAATGCCAGATTCATCTTTCTTCTTAGATCTGGGCAAGTAATTTCATCACGCCAATTTGGATTCCAACTCAGTCAGATAGTATGACCATCAGGGAATATAATTGAAGGATTTCACAAGCAGAAGCACCAAAGCCAATGCTCTTACCAAAGCCAAAACCTTCCACACCTGGCATCTAGAACAATTGTTCAAAATTCTTCACATCGGAACTCCCATACCCAATATGTTGCAGGAATCATTAAAAGCTTCTTTGAAGATGACTCTTTCTCAACCTGCCTTCCGGAAGCTCTTTCATCTTTCTTTACCAAAAATGCAGGAATATATTAGTGATCTCTAATCTCTCCTAGACTCTTTATGCAGCCGAAATAACATTTCCCCGCATACATCTATTGCGCTGAACATTGATGGTTATATAATATACTCCTGAAACTCTGATGTACCTGTAGACACAGCAGAAGCACATCACCTTTTTCTTCGACTGGGCCAAGAATAGCACATCCAAATAAGTACAACGAAAGGTCACACTTACAGCTGCACTCGCCACACACCTGCACACTCCCCTCGTCTCCACAGGACAAAACATTACTTGGCTGTCATCCAACAAACCAATCAAACGTCTTGCATCAAGTGCTCAATTGGAAACTACTCCAACTCTGACCATCCGACAAACTCAACGAAAAATGACGTCATCTCTGCGGCTACACTTTGCAGTTCACCAGCATCAACGATTGATTCGACCTACCCTCTCTTGTACTTCTATTCCTACGACTTGCAAATCCAATACACTTAAAATGCAAATACCTAACACAAAACTATCACATATTGAAGTTTTTAAATATCATTGAAAAATTGACAAAAAGAATTGGAAACACAAATGGCTAACGCGAATACTTCCTTAATAGTATTTGACCTCCCGTAACTAGCTCCTTGTCCGATTTATTTTTCTCTTTCTCTATGAAATGCTGACTTCTACAATTCCGTACATAATCAAAAGATTATACAAACTGTCTACAACCACAGTCTTGCGTAGCCTAAAACAAACGGGAGGAGCACCACATTTTGGGTTCCGAAAATGTCGCCAAATGTTCTGCGCCAACCTCACGTCTCAAAATGTCGTGAGTCAACTACGTAACTGTCAACTGAAAAAGGGGGTAAATAAGGAATTGAGCGTATTTACAGTAATAAAATGTTTTATTACACTGAGCTACAGGTCCCTTATCCCTCCTGAGCGTACGCCTATACATATGTAGCAAGCGACTGCAGAGGGCATACTAGAAAAGAGAAATAATGTCTATTTTTACCGTCTGTATTAAGTTATTTAGATAATATACTCAATTATATAATAAACATCCACTCTTTAAAAGTAATATTATAACTATTGCTTAAAAATCGATTAAAAAGCAGAGAATTAGTAAATTATTTTGTTATAACTGTTGGTACAATGTTTTTACGCTATCGAATCTTAAGGTACAGTAAAACACAAAAAAATAACAACAGAATTAATAATAATTTTTATTCTTTTAGAATGATTTTTAATTTTTTTATAAATATGGTGCCAGATCGTTGTAACAAGATGGAAGAGGCAATAAATACCAATCATCTACCGACTTTGTGGTACAGAAAATATGTAAATGATGTTATCAAAATAAAAGCAACAGTATTATTGCGAAGTCAATAACTAAAACCTGGACTGTCACTAATAATATTTAGATCCGTCAGTAAATAAAAAAAGCAGAAATAAATTTAAAAGAAAGGAATATGATTGATTATTTCTTATCTCTGGGCGCGTCAAATTAAGTGTATAGTGCAGGTTTTAAGGCAGAAGATAGTAGTGATCTTTCCCATCTGGATGGCTATCTCCGGTCGGCTAGCGGGTTTTCCCCACTACGTATCTCCCTCCAGCGGGGCACCGTCCCAGCCGGGACAAGCTCTAAACTCCCGTTCGGGCTCCCCGCACGTGTTGAAATGTAGAACATACAAGTGCAAGTGTGAAGATTGTACAAGGAAGGGAAAGGAAAGATTGCGCGCAATCCGTAGCGCTTTGTTCGGTCACTGCTACGGCATTCGCTTGGTGTTGATCGGAGACACCATGAACAACTACCGAGCACAGCAGGCATAGAATTCTCTTCCAGAATTCGACCTAGCAATCTAGCTAGTGCTGAATTGTACCATTGTCGACACTCGGACACTAGGACCTCAATCGATGCGGTGAGCCACCTACGCCGGTAGAAAGGAATATGACTAAGCAGGAAGCCTGGCTGTGTGCAAACTGCTCGTTGCGTCGTGTGGAACTCGCGGAAACAACGCGGTGTCGTGAGAGCGGTTCTGGTTGCAAAGCCGATCGCCCTTTCCTCACGGAGCGTGAGGCAACAGCGCGGTGGCGGCAGCAAAGCCGCCGATTCGTTTCTTCACAGCGGCGACACGGAATGGAGTCGTGCCGACTATGACGCATTTCGTTGCACAGATTGAGTTACTCGCCCTGGATTTCCTTTCTTGCTATCTATGTAGCTGTTCTTGCAAGCGTTGCAGCACTCCGCGGATCTCACACAATATAGATAGGAACTCGGGCTGATATTTTATCGTCAGAGAGCAGGAAAGACACGACTGAAGTTTAGGAAGTATACATTACATCTCCAAAAACCTGCATAGAGTTACGAAAAATTGTCTATTCTTTTCAATTCTATGTGCGAAAAGCATGGTGTCATCCCAACCTTTCCATGTCTCTTCCGATGGTAAAGTCAATCCGAAGAAATATATGGTGTTCAATATAGCAAATATATCCCCAACTGTTACATCCTAGATTTTAAATTTGCGTAGTGATGGAAGGAGAGCAGAGCAGTACAATAAGAACAGGACTCATGGTCGCTCTTTCTAAATTCATAACCATATGTTAGATGTAATTTAAGAATTTTATTACTTTTATCATTTCACAATTAAAACAAAACACGCAATCCCCGCGTAGTGCATCAATAAGTAAATGAAATGCTATTGATTGATGGGGTGGGGAGCAAGGTCATTGGGGCACACATAACAAACGGCACCCCTCATGCCCACGCTACCAAGGTTAGGTAAAATTGGAGGCGAAAAATGTAGCTTTGGCACAATTATATAGTTAAAAGAAGTTTTATTGACGGTATCGGGATAGGGTACCGGGCATGTCGGCTGTGGTGGTTGTCGGGGGCTGTGGTTCTCTGGGGCGGTGTGTATCAGGGAGGAGGGTTGGGTGTCGAGAGAGATGGGTGGCGGAGGGCGATGGGTGGCGGGTGGCGGCAGGGCCAGGGGGCGGTGGGTATACA
>BOPP01000016.1:6206190-6217038 GCA_017312745.1 Gryllus bimaculatus
CTTAGTAAGCCACCGCGTCACTGCGGGAGCAGTATGAGAAATTTTGGTGGCAACTGCCGTGGTGCTGTGAAATTTTGCTGAGGCAGCAACGGACGCCGTTCCTGAAATCGCAACCGACTGCGAACTCAGTAGCTCGTTTTGTCCCTTTTTTCTCCAAAGTATCAATGTATTCTATCTATATTAATATTATATTAACATATTAATTATTATAGAATATTAATTATTTATAATTCTATAATAATATTACATATTAACATCTGAGATATGTTGCTCGTATTCCGATATTCTCTTACCTCCCACTTAAAGTTTCTCCAAACATCAAAGTCTATTCGCAGTCGTATCGAAGCGAATTTCATGAGTTTTACCCTCTGCCCAACTATTCTTCAGATAGCCACATTTCTAAAGCGAACATTCATCAGTTCAAATTATGTGTTTGATTGCCCTGGTCGTGGAGAGCTGCTCTATGCTCTTGATGCATTCTGATAGGTCGTCAAGAGTGAGGCAGTTCGTTGAGTACCGGTTGCGGTAGTGTATGAATGTTTTGCACGGTTAAAATCTATATGTTTTACCGTACTAAAGCTCTGTAGACCGAGATGTCCTGGGTTTGAGTGCCGAAGATGGCAGATTTTCGACGCCGTGCCGACTAAGTATGTGCATAGGAGGACACTACTGACTTGAGACTCCTTGCAGATGGCGAGAGGACAAGCACTGCAGTTTGTAAAGAATAACGTCAATATTTCATCATTAAGGTCTACGTCTCTAATCTTTGCCAGAACCACGTAGGTTTGTACTATGACTCTCAAGAACCAGTGCAAGTTTAACTGGCAAACTATAGAAACCTCAGTGTTAGTATGTAAGTTTAGATTGTAAGTGCTAGTGCGTGCAAATATTGTAAATAAGTAGAGTCTACTTTAAGTTTAGTTTGTAAGTAGGAGTACTTGCTCGCAACGACCAAGTTAATGTGGAGAAATCCTTGATAGGAATGAATTAAAAGCAAAAGGATGCAACTTCTCTTCCTACTAACACAGACTGTGAACCTTCACCTCATCCTACCGGCCGGTCTGAAGCAGCGCTTGACATGCTGGCATGCATTACCATTTCATGAGATAGTTTATTCTCTTCACTACATTCATTCACTACAAGCTCAATTCATTTATTTCATTCCTACATTCAGGGGCTTATTTATAGACAATCGGTTCGCAAAGTACAGTATCAACATTTTATTAAAGAAATAGGAAATCCAGTACACGTAGATTGGTGTATACACGACGTTATCCATTCTCATTCGTATTCTTCCGTAAGTGTACAAGAAATTCTTTGTAAAAAGGGAATGTGCGTTTGTCTGTCGCATGTAGACCCAAAACTACTTGAGCGATGTCGCTGAAATTTTCCTCTTGTTCTAATTAGTATCGCGAGTATTTAAAGAGTGGTTTGAATTAAATGGGATATGTGAGGGCTTTGTTTTAGCAACGTGAATCGACGAGGCGGGCTCTACGCCATTCCCAGAGGACCGCCTGAAGTTCGAGATATGGATAACTTTTTGAAGAACACGCCGACTCATGAACTATTCGGCTCATGTTATCGAATATCATGGAAGTTGCGATCGCGATTTGAATATTTTACTTTTAAGTGTAGAGCAATATATTAATGATGATAGTTAATATTTAGTTAAAGTGTAGCGATACGTAGTTATTCTTCATTGGGTATACTTATTTTATTTTTTATTGATACATTATTGCATGTTATTGCCTTCGATGTAGAGCGCGATGTTCACTGCATAACGTACCTGGACTAAAAGGATCGGGGTGACGAGGGAAGTATGATAACAGTTGAATGTTACATGTTCTCTTACGGGGGAATCATGAAATGACGAACCGAGTCAAGTTAATATATAATTAATTAGTAAATATGTCAATCTGAATCATTAAAATTACGTTAAAATGAAATCAAGTACTACCACGGGCGTTAACAGGTTCTAATGATCTCGAGCCAAAGGTTCTCAGGCTATTTGCCCGCACTCAATCATTAGAACCCTTATACCGCCGCATCAATAACAATTAAACTTGAACTGCATTAATTACCAAACTGCACAGCGATGCATAGCCGGGTGCGCTAGTATTTGCATAAACCGCACCCGGTCTTGACGATGTGTGGCCCACTGCCCGTGGACGGCCGCGGCTGCGCGCAGCTGCGCGTGGGCTGCGCAGTCTCGGGAACGCGCTTGCGCAGCCCCCGCGCTGCGTGCCCTTATGCGGCGCTTGCAACAATGCGGAACGCCCACGCCCACTCGCGCCGCGGACACCTGCAGCACCGGCGGCGGCGCGGGGCTCCCGGCGGGCGCATGACCTCCACGCGCCGCCCCCTGCGCGCCACGGGGAAACGGAACGGCGAGGGAAGAAAGGAGGTAAAGAAAGGAGGGGAAACGAAAGAAAGAAAGGAAAAACGAAAGAAAGGAAGGAAGAAAAGGAGCAAGAAAGGAAGAAAAAGAGAAAGATAGGAAGGGAAGGAGAAAGAAAGAAAGAAAGAAAGGAAAAGAGAAAGAAAGTAAAATAGGGAGAATTGAACAGAGTAAGAATGGAAAAGACAAAGAAAGGAAATAGAAAGGAAAATAGAAAGAATGGAAAAGAGAAAGAAAGGAAAAGGCAAAGAAAGGAAAAGAGAAAGAAAGGAAAAAAGAAAGAAAGGGAATGATAAAGAAAGGGCAAAAAGGAAGAAAGGGAAAGAAATATAGGTAAGAAAATACGAAAGTTCCAACTCCTACAACCGGCTTAATTGATCACATGAAGTCACTAAGTGCCTCTGACCGTGAGGTCCAGGGTTCGAGTATCGATGGTTGCGAGATTTAGCTATATAGCTAGCTAGCTAGATACAGAGCCCAATTCAGCCGCTGAACGAAAAACGAAAATAATAGAGGGAATAGTGAATAGCAGGACAAGAGAGATATAAAATAAGAAAGCAAAGAAATTAACGCAATAACATTGGTATAACTAATTATATATGTATTAATGTGATAAGAAATGATAAGAGAGCTGAAGAGTGTTATAATAATCCCACTGAAACAAAAAAATGCTTTGATGTATCCTATGAAAATAATGCAATACATCAGATGACTTACAAGGATATTGCATTTACGCCCCCCAGGTCACAGAAAACGTGAAAGGCAACCAATGTCATAGGGAGGAGAAGTGAGGGAGAATTGATTAACAGAACTTTTCAAGAGAAACAGTGACCGCTGTAATATGTTCCTTTTACATCTCAAAGATCAAATACAAGGAAGGAAGGAATAAATAAGAAAAATAGAAAACCCATATACGAAAGAAGAAAGATGATAGGGAACAGAAAATGAAAAGGAAGCCAGTAAACAAAAAAATGGAAGGGAAATCCGAAATGAAACCAACGACCTAAACATAAGGAATAAGGGACGGAAGTAAAGCAAAAAATAAGGAAATAGTGGGGAAGGGAATAAAAAAGAAAAGGGAAAAAGGAGGGATTGGGTTATTGGCAAGGATGCGCTCTGGGGCCGCACAGGGGCGGAGCTAGGTGGCCATTTGGCAAAGGCTGCATGCGACGAAGGGCTCTTCGACACCATAAAGCATTTCGATTTCGCATTTGGATCTGCTTGGAACGAAGGCTGGGATTTACGGCACGGAGAATGTCATTTCCTTTCTGAGTGGGAACTGTACCAACACACTCCCAGCTTCTCTCACTTCATCCCTCACTCCTTCCCTCCCTCCTTCCCTCCCTCCTTCCCTCCCTCCTTCCCTCTCTCTCACTCTCACTCTCACTCTCACTCTCACTCTCTCTCTCTCTCTCTCTCTCACACACACACACACACACATACACTCATCCATGTGTGGGCTCACAGAAAAATTTTAATACAGAATTTTCAAGAATATCTGTTCGTTCTTTAGTGTGACCAATTATTCTTTGATAGATTCGAAAAAACCAATTACTCACCATTACTACTAATTTTTTTATCATCTTTCAGGGCAGGCCTATCTCAGATGTCAAATACGTCTGCATTTGAAGCAAAATGAGTCCACTCCAGACAACGCATACACACTCCGCTCATAGAAATGCAGTAGAATATAATTTCGCAGTTCATCCAAAATAAATAGAGATCTATGGACTAACCCAAAACACCTAGTCACCTTCCTTTTATAAAATATTTAAATTGCCTTATAAAAAGTACGACTATAAAAACGTTACACTTTTACCGCTGGAACTGAAATATCCCCCCCCCCAAATAACTCCATTGACTGATGATTCATGGTACGTCAACTGCTAGGGTTTTTAATCCCGTTAGTGTAGTAAATGCTTCTAAGTCGGAAGGTGGCGGTGATCCTCATTCACTGGATGTGGAAATCTGGCATCAACTTGCATCCATGTACTCTTCGATACCGATACTCTTCCCGCGGGTATCGCCACCGCCGGGACAATCCCTAAGCTCCTGACTGGTCCCCGGGCAAGCGTGGATGTGTAGAACATGTAGGTGTATATCTGAGGGAAGAACATACGACGAGGAAGGGGAAGGAAAGATCGCGTGTGGTCCGTGGCCTGCTCCTGCATTCGAATGGGGTTGATCGGAGAAACTACGGAATATTTCCTATTAGAGCAGCCGGCCATTAGAATTCTCCTCCAGAAAATGGCTGAATTATATCTAACTATCGAGATAGTGACGAAAATCCTGCCACCTTCGGGGCTCGAACCCCAGGACCGCCCTGTAAGAGGCACTGCAATGACATCAATTGATACCCTGAACTACCTCAACCTGTCGAAAGTACTGGAAGTTTCATTTGACATTCATTTTGTGTTCAGCATCTCTAAAAACTTGCTGTGTAGTATTAAAGTGTTAAAGATTACGAAAGCTATGACCGACAGGATTTCTTTAGAAATCGTAGAGTAATGAAGTGAACAAGAAATTACACAATACTACAGCTTGAATGCATTTATTTTAATCGTAAATTGTCTTCCTTAGTAGCAATGTGTCACTTGTCACTTCAGTCCGCCGTCATTTATCCTACCCACGCCATCAATATCTCTATCATCATACGAAAACAAATACTGGTATTAAAAACTCGTTTCTTATTCATGTCAATGAAACTGAACGGATAGAAAGAGATAGCGAGAGAGCAAGAGAGAGAGAGAGAGAGGGAGAGAGAGGGAGAGAGAGGGAGGAGAGAGAGAGAGGGAGAGAGAGGGAGGAGAGAGAGGAAGAAAGAAGGAAACCTTTAATCCAGCGTAACAACCACGAATATGAATAATGTATAAAGCGAAATTGATTCAGTTTTCAATGCCGCAACAAAGCACATACAAAGTCATTAAAGCATATCGGACCAAGCTGTGACGCTATTTAGCAGAGTCCCGTGATGAATTGCCAGTTACATGGTGACTATTTTAGTGCAGTTTCTCAATCTGTACGCCCGATTCAATGAGAATATTAGTTGGCTGGACTGAAGATTTATTAATGACAACAGTTATTTTTTATAAATTCACAAATAATTAAGTGATCACGCAAATAAATATGCAAACAATGAGTCCATCCGTAACACTATTAAAAATTGCTAGAAAGACTTTCAAAAGTAATAGGATAATTAATTGAATAAATATGTTAATTAATAGATATTATGATAAAGATAATTACCTTTATCTTATGAGACTTGTACTTTGCGTCCTCATTTACTAAAAATTTGCACGTTCTTCGTGTGTATATAGAATATTCGTGTAAAAAACACTCTTTAATATTAATATAACTTCATCACAATGTTAGAATGCTCATTAAAACGTTCTTTCATTTACAACACTTGCGAAATATTCCTATGGAGGCGACTATCGTTATTTCAGGATCTAACTAGCAGTACCTTCCGATAGTGTAGCCTACTTAGGTATGGTTTTGAGAAGTCGGGCAATGAAAAATAATGTGATCACTGATTTCATGTTGTCTGAAAATGCAATTTCCATTGCCCTGCAGCCCAAATCATTTTGTAGGTGTAGACTCGGTTTCAATAAACTACTTGTATGTCCAGTAAAAAATCATCCTACTCGTTATGAGAGTAAACAATTTCCAAGCTTGAAACAATCAAAGAACATTATTTTTTATTTTTTTAAATTTTTTTTATCATTTATTTTTTTAAGAACATTATATATTAACATAAATCCAACAACAAAAGTTCTAAAGTACATTTTTTTTACAACACGTGCGGGCGAACTTGTGTTTTATTATCGACCATAGCAAAACCAATAGCGAAAGATTCAAATGAAATATATAAAAATTTAGAAGATTGTAGATTCAAGTCGTTTAGAAATAGTGGATTTTTGAAGGGCGGAATGTCCTGGGTGTCCGAAAATGCACGTCCTAATCATGTCCTGTAAGTCTTCAGCAAATGAACGACACAAGTAAAGGATAAATAATACTGAGACTATAATTTTGCTCTTCTCTGAAGTCCATCGCGGCAGAAAAAATAGAGTTGGTAACAAAGGACGCTCATGGAGTGCAAATTTGAAAATACAGCCCTTGTCAGTGGTGGGCTGAATGCACTTCCTAGTCAAGTTTCCGGAGCCTGGGCATTAGAGAAGAAGAAAACGACGGTGACGACGAAGAAGATGAACGTGTAAAGAAGATGAAAATATGAAGAAGGAAAAAGAGAAGATGTCTGGAAAAACTAGATGGAGAAAGAGAATGTAAAGAAGAAGATGATGAAAACGATGATGAAGACGAAAATGAAGAAGATGACGCAAAAGAAGACGACGATGAATAAGATGACGAAAATGATGTTTAAAGCGACACTCAAGAAGATTATGAGGAAGAATATGTAGAAGAAAACACTGAAGAAGAACAAGAAGAAGAACAAGAAGAAGAAGAAGAAGAAGAAGAAGAAGAAGAAGAAGGCGAGGAAGATGAAAGACATGGTGAGAAAGAAGAAGAGGGTGACGAAGATAATGAAGACGATGAAGAAGAAAATGAAGTCAAAGAAGAAGATGGTTATAAAGATGAAGAAGATCATGAAGACGAAGGGCATAATTCAACAGCAGAGCGTGTTGTGCGGTGTGCGTTGGGTCTCGAACGAAATGCAGCTGTGAGGCGGCGCAGTGGTAGGATAGTCGAAGGCGGTGGCAGTGGCGGCGGCGGCGGCGGAAGATGGCGCGGCGGCGGCGGCCCGGAATAGCGCCGGAGCCGCACGTGGCTCTCCCCGCCGCCTGGAGATGCGTCGCTGGGCGGGACGGGGCGGGGAGGGGAGGGGCGGGGAGCGAGTAGCAATGGAGCAGGCGGGGCCATCCGGCCAGGTGCTCCACGATACGCCGCACCCGGCTCCACAAAGAGCTGCATCTAGCGACCTTTCGATGTCACAGGCACTCTTAACTATCGATACTTCCCTTTCGATAGGACACTGACTTAAGTAATTGATTTGAGATGTTCTAGTAAATAAAAATTTATACTTTTATTTCGACACATCACAGATTATAGTAATTGTCTCGAGACGATTTTAGTATCGAGAAAATGGAATGCATTTGTGAAAAAAAGTACATTATTTGAAGCCAGAAAGAAATCAAGTTTGTCATTAAACTAAGGAAATTTAGAGAACCGTTGATTGCGACTTAATTTGTGTGCTGAGAACGATCACATTTCTGACAAATAACAAAACATTGAGTATACAAATGATTACAAAACTAGTTCACTTTACAACTGACATAATTAAAATTGACTACGTATACCTTTCGATATTATATTTTCGCAAAACGACATATCATAGTTAATGAAATAGATATTTTGAAAATAATATTGGAATTATTCTTTTACATTGATGGAGTTTTGGGGTACATTTTCATTCGTTTTTAACTATCGTTCTTTCTAGCCCAGATGTTCTAGGAAACAAAGAAGAAATCATGTGAGTAAATTAGTTCAAAAACTCGAGAGGGCCTTACTATTAAAGAAGAATGTTACTGTCGAAACTTTGTTATGATTATCAATGATGAATAAAATTACTATAATGAAATGTTATTTTTATTTTTCGGAATTTCACAATCATATTTTAACACCTACTCGTGTGTACCTTTTCCCATACTGTTCAGCTACATCAAACGTCCGGTTGCTTCCTTTGGCTTTCGAAGGAGCGAGTCCAACTACTATTATGGATGTTAACGTGTAATCTATTTTCATCACGTATGATGACGTTTTATCGAAACTCTGAAATGAAGAATTTTATTGTTTGTAGAGTAATCTTCATTATTGGAAAAAGGGACACGAATGTTATTTCTAGACAAAATGTACAGTGTGAATGTTGTGGCTCATGATTTACTGTTTTGTTGTGGAGCCCCCTCTCTTTTCGTGGTTTTATGCCATTCCACCCATCAATTCCATTTTCCGATCAGCTAATGAACCATCTATCGCTGTCAGCTGCAACTGTACGCAAGCAATAAACCCACGCGCGGGCCGCCCTGTTTGTGAACGTATTGCGCGCGCTCTTTGTAGTTATAAACGGCCGTGTAATTGAATCTGCAAACGAGCACGGGCGGCGCGTGCGTGCGCGCGCGCGCGTGTTGACGGCCCCGTCCGACGAGCACGCGTGCGTCCAGTCGCCACGCGCCTCCGGCCATGGGCCCGCGACGGCGCGGGACAGAGAGTGGACTCCGCAGGTGCAACTTCCTGGAAGCGGCGACTGCAGCGCGCCCCGCGCCCATTCTGGATTCGGCGCTGCGCGGCGGCGGGGTCGACGGACACGCAGAAATAGACGCTGCCCGCCGCCCCGCCCACTCCTCGCTCGTCCAGCGAAGCTCCGACGGCGCCCGACTCCCGCTCGCAGCCAGGGCGCGTCTAAACGCCGTACTAACATTATTGCCTTCGGCGTAGTTATACTTCCACAACAAAACATTGATGTTGCCAAATTTCGATGTTGGAAATTAAACCATCGATATGATTAATGCTATAATATAATAAATATTTATATATCGACCAAAAACCATCAATATTTTTAAATATCTGTGTTTTAAAGGTGGTTTAGTAACCTCTAACATTAAATACGTTCGCAACAAATATTTACTTGTCAGTAGCCCAGTTTAGTACTTTATTATTGAGATTTAAGTGAAAACAAAGTTTAAGAAAGGCTTTCTGTGTGCGAAACACGAGGCAAGTCATAGGAAATATCAGGGAGTTGGGTTGATCTCGCCCACTCCTCGCTCGTCCAGCGAAGCTCAGACTCCCGCTCGCAGGAACATTATTGCGTTCGGAGTAGTTGTACGACATCAACAACGAAACACTGATGTTGCCAAATATAGATGTTAGAAATTAAAACATCGATATAATATAATACAAATTTATATATCGGCCAAAACCATTGATATTTTTAAACAACCAAGTTTTAAAGATGGTTTAAAAATGTCTAATATTGAATTCGTTCGCAACAAATATTAACGTGTCAGTGGCCCAGTTTATTAATTTTTAATTAAGATTTAAATGAAAACAAATGTAAAGAAAGCCCCTCCGTGTGCGAAATACTAGGCGAAAAAATAGGAAACGTCACGGTGTTGGGGTGATCTCAGGAGAGGTTTGGATAACAATTGCGGGCAAACAAACTGGCAATCAAGCAAACAATGGTGGATCAAGTAAAGAAACTGGCAATGGCAAAATCAGTTATTTCATATTTTAACTTTTACAAAATGTTGATGGTAATTTTTCATTCACAGAATTTTAAAACGTAATAACATCGCCAATACAAAACAAAATCGACTTCAACATGTCAATGTTTCTACAAAAACATCGTCATCTATTTGGAATTCCTAGTTCAGAGTGTTTTTTCAAGGAAAACAACATAGCAGAAAAATGTGAGGATTTCAAGTGTTATAAGCAGTGTCGTAAAATACAAGGAATCCATCAGAAAAACGAAGACACGCATAGATATTTATTAAGGCAGTGGGTTTTGGTTAGAAATCATAGATGGTTCAAACGTGACAAAAACACGCGATTGGTCTCAAGTAGAAGTTATAGAAGACTGAAAACTCAATATCAATTAAAAATTATAAAGAGCGTGAAATGTCCCGAAGGAAAACTAATAAAAATAAGAACACGTGTGTACTAATTTCACATACCACACACACAGCAAGAGAGAGCGAAAGAGAGAAACAGATAGACAGAGAGAGAGAGAGAGAGAGAGAGAGAGAGAGAGAGAGAGAGAGAGAGACAGACAGACAGACAGACAGACACACAGACAGACAGAGGCAGACAAATAGTGTTTTTAATTTTCTTTCCCTTTCCCTAGTTGTCTGCTTCCCGCGACGCTCAATCTTGTAATAAAAACAATACCAGTTGAAAAGTCAACTTTCCATTATTTCACGTATCACAAATGAATTATTCTGGACTTTTTTTTCTCAGGATAAAGATCTAGTGCGTTTTCTGAAATGACGAATACTTTTTCTGAGCTTTTAGTTGCTTGACATATGAACCACTAATTATAAGAAATCATATAGAAATTTGCTCATTTTACGTATACTCACATATGTCTTTACTATAATTTTTCCTCAAGAAGAGCCAAGTTATACCATATGCAGTGAACAAACCAGAGAAAACATGCCCACAAAGCTCCCAGTTCCCTCTCGCCTGTCTCGACACATTGTGTCCGCACAGCGACGACAAACACGTCAACCGGCTATATCTGAAACGTCATCTGCCCTAAACGCCGTTCTTTAAATATGAGAACGTTATATTCTCCGCTAATGATTGACTTATTAAGGCAGTTTTCCTGAGGGCGATTATGTTGTAACGCTACAGCTTCTCTCGTTTGCCTATAACCACTTCCTGAGCTCTAATATTAGCCCAAGCGCTGCCTGCACCTGCCACAAACCGTATCATTCGAG
>BOPP01000016.1:6238586-6273586 GCA_017312745.1 Gryllus bimaculatus
AGGTGGACACGTAGATAGGGGGAATAGGAGCGCTAGGAGTGAGAGAAAGGAAAGGAAGAAGAGAAATCAAAGAGTAAGATAAAGTTTTTATACAAATTAAAATTCACAATACAAAATTTTTTGGGACATCATCTCTTTAAAAACGCACATTTTTATAGGGATTTGGGACGTTTAAATGTGTGGAGTGTGATAGAGCGCCGAGATTTGAGACTCTATAATTGAAGCAAAGCGCTCTTGTTGCAAGGGCTACGAGACGCAATTCACAATTGCAGTCTTATCTTCAGGTTATTTTCGGCCGGTGGTTTTTAAGCTACAAGGCTTTCTCTCTGATGATCTCATTTGTAGTGTTGGGACTTTATGTCCTGTTTTTTGCAAGTAATATGCCATAAATAAAACATAAGGTTAATTTTAATTATTTAAAATTGATCTACACGCTTAATGCATGCAATCACAATATGTATTCGCATTCTTAACCTAAACTTGATAGTTAAACCTTTTTCTTTCCAAATTCTACCCATTATTTCCTAGGCAAAAATTTCAGGCTATCAAAGATCGGGTCCAATAAATACTACCCGTAAGGCAATGTGGCTATTCCTCTTTAGTAAAATATTTACTATAGCGTTGTTTAATTAATGGATTGAAGACATTTCAAAAATAAACACATGTCTTTATAAGGTAAGTTATGAAGTAGGCTTCTTACTCAAATTTTCCAGGAAGGAGAGCGTGTGGCCTATCTTCCGTCCTATCCGCGCGTGACGTTTAAGAGTTGGTTGGCAATACTGAATTGAAGAAGAAAGCCACAGATGACAATGTCGGAACAGGGAGACCACGTGGAGGAGTGGCAACGGGAAATCATAGAGAAACGACTTTTTGTATATCTTTTACGCATTACATTCAGTGTAACTACGAGCGCAAGCCTAGGACCTGCGTGTACGGTGGTAGGGGAAGGCGGAGTATGAACACTACTTCGGAGGCATGGGAGAGTACGAGTAATAGACTGAAAATAATGCCAAGCCGAGTGGAAACGGGCGAGGACATGGAACAGATAAGGGGTGGACCGGAGGTATGGAGGCATGGTTTGGCACGATGAGGAAGACAGGAGCTGGGGACGAGTGTGAGGGGCAACGAAGGGAGCGGTGGCGAGATGGAACGGCGGGTGAGCAAGGGCGTGTGGGCACGAGGAGAGAGGGGTCAGAGGGAGGCGGGGTGGGGGCGACGAGCGCGAGCTTGGCGGTGGGGGCCGACAAGAGGGAGCGGCGGCGTGGGGCGAGAGGAGCGCGGGGGTTAGGGGCGAGAGGAGCGGGCGGTGGGGCGAAGGAGCGCGCGGTGGGGGAGAAGTGACGGGGGGCGGGCGAGAGGGTGCGGGGGCGGGAGGGTGGCGGGGGCGGGATGGTGCGGGGGAGGGATGGTGGGGGGCGGGAGGGTGGCGGGGGCGAGGGTGCGGGGCGCGAGAGAGAGCGGGGTGAGAGGGAGCGGGGCGGAGGATCGGGGACGAGAGGAGGGGGGGCAGAGGGAGGGGGGTGGGCGACGAGAGGTTAGGAGCCGGGGGTGGGGGTGAGAGAGGGAGCGGGAGTGGGGGGCGAGAGGGAGGCGGGGGCGGGGCGAGGAGGGAGCGGGGTGGGGGTGAGAGGGAGCGGGGGCGGGGCGAGAGGGCTGCGGGGGCGGGATGATGCGGGGAGGGAGGGTGCGGGGGCGGGAGGTGCGGAGGCGGGAGGGTGCGGGGGCGGAAGGGGCGGGGGGAGGGTGCGGGGCGAGAGAGAGCGGGGGTGAGAGGGAGCGGGTGGCCGGAGGGATGGGGACGAGAGGGAGCGGGGGGCGAGAGGGGCGGGGGATGGGGCGAGAGGGAGCGGGGTGGGGGCGAAGAGGAGCGGGGGGGGGGGCGAACGAGGGAGCGGGGGAGGGAGGGGTGCGGGGGGGGAGGGTGCGGGGGCGGGATGGTGCGGGGGCGGGAGGGTGCGGGGGAGGGTGCGGGGGGCGAGGAGAGCGGGGGTGAGAGGGAGAGGGGGCCGGAGGGATCGGGGACGAGAGGGAGGCGGGGGCGAGTAGGGAGCGACGTGGGAAGCGAGGTGAGATACGAGTTGAGCGGGGAAGCAAACGCCACTGGAGGGCGAAAGCGGTGAGCCGAGCAACGCACTTGGGTGCGGTCGGGGAGCGCTTAGATCTCGCGGGAGGGCGAGACGACGGGGCGGGTGGGTGCGGGTGGGCGCGGATGCAGCGAAGGTCGAAGAAGTCGCGCCTTTGCCGTCAACGTTTCCAGGAAACGTGCGTTGACGGGCGGCCCCTTGAATTCGAATGCATGGGCGTGGGCGTGGGCGGGGCGGCGCCCGGAGGGTCCCCCAAAGAACGCACTGGGGCGGGCGTGCACGTAGCAGGAAATTTTCTCAGGAGGGTGCAGATGCCCTTCTGTATGTACGTATTCCTGGCTTTGGAAAATCATTTTTTTTCTGGTGCACAGCAGCAGGCTTTTGCAAAAGGTGTAATATTGTTAAATTTAGATACATAGTACTTGCCTTTGTTTCAATTATGTATAAAGACTGACTTTGCTCACTGAGAGATGGGACTGAAAACATCTAACAGAACTCTGGAAACAGAAAATAAACAGAACTCAGCAACAGAAAATAAATCTGTTTGTAGTCTATATTCTGAAATAACATAACTTTCTTCTAGTAAATGTTTACTATTTACGATCGTAAAGTTCTTATTTCGATACTTCATCAAATGATTTCCAATGATCAAATGATAGGACTTCACTACTCGTATCTAAAAATAAAATAAAGGTACAAAAATATGTGTACTAATGTGGAGTCACCTTGGGCATAATATCCATCTTACATTCACACCAGAAGATTGTCCATGGAGTGAAATGCCCGTTAGAAAGGCTCGAATAAGAACCTGTATATTAGATGTACACGTAAGCTTCCGCGGCTCGAATCCATAAATTCTCGGCTATCTGGGCTCGTTGGCTGGAAGGACGCGGCGTATCGCGGATAGCCGAGAATTTAACCTGTATATTAATTTTATCAAATTAATGAAATAAAATAATACAATGGTTTCGAATAAATTATGTGTGAGTCCATAGATTCGAACAAATTAAGGAGATTAACATAACCGTAACTGATTATGTTATTTAAATCCATAATGATTTAAATAATAGAAATGTTCACATTTTTTTCTGAGTAAATATATTATCTAATGGAAACTTTGAAATTCTGTGTAAAGTTTTGTAAACATTAAGAAAATAATAATTTCTCTAAAATGTACCATATTCGTGCTTATTTAAAGTAAAAGTTTTATATTAAAAAGCATCTCACATTTAGGTAATTTTTGATCC
Organism: Gryllus bimaculatus; assembly: GCA_017312745.1. NCBI lineage: Eukaryota > Metazoa > Arthropoda > Insecta > Orthoptera > Gryllidae > Gryllus > Gryllus bimaculatus. Next base: position 6,241,918 of record BOPP01000016.1, read on the forward strand.
TGCATATACTTCGTTTCTATTAACGTTTATCGTTTATAACGTTTCTATTATCACTGATCCGACAATTTTTGGACAAAAAGTGAATTGTTTGATATTTCTGTAATAATCCCAAAAGGACTGAACAGCAGAAAGTTATAAACTATTTTTATTCTGACTAATGTTCTAAAACTTTAACACTTTTTTTAACTAATGCATTTTGCAAGGTGCACCATGTATTATTTGGGTGAAGAAATAATGTTTAATGACGAAACGTTTATTTAAAAGTAATTTTAATTGCATTGTTTGTAAAAATCGATATCGGTTAGTGTTGTGTTTAAAATATTTGAGCAAAAGTATTCTTTGTAAACAACGGGACTCAATTTCTTTCTTTCCTTCTTTATTATCTCTCCCTTTCTTGTTGCAAGGCGGCGACAAAGTACACAAATTCCTTCCTTTCTCTCTCGAGGCCTCTTGTGCCATTGTTTATTCAACATGAAAGGGAGGTATTGACAATAAACTCATATCATCTCAAATTTATGTGAATACAGCGAACGTCTGACATCGTCGATATTGAGAATAAATATTGATCGAAAGGGGCTGCCGTGCGTGAAGACATTTCCAGCGAGGACATTGCCTGTTTCCGGTGTTTGTTACGAGGTTCCTGCGTAGAGTAGCACGTAACATCGCGCCAGTTTCTTCATTCCAATTACGTGATATTGTACATTAATGGTAGCTGCCCGGGTGATGCCGAGGCGAGTGCTGTAATGTCGGCATTTCGACCATTACACCCATCAGCACTTCAGCCCTATGGACCACAATAGATGGTGGAAACGTCAATATTATTACCTTCGATCCGGCGAGACCCGGCCCGCCAAGATCATTAGCATGTCTGACCGTGGAAGACTTCGGCATTTCAGTACACTTGGTACTAAATATATAAAATAAATCTTGGCGGACGTTGTGAGAAGAAACGAATCAGAATACAACATTCAATAATTAAAGAACATATGTTTATTCAAATTTAAATTCACTGAAACATTGAAATAAAAAAGCAAGAAAGTAAGCGCGTTGTTTTTAAAGTAAAATAGCTTTATATCGGAAACTAAAATTGAATGTTCCTGAGAACCCGTGCCACGGACCAAAGAAACCTCCGTTTTCCTTGTTTTAAGGACGCAGAACACACAGTTTATGAGTTTTGCATAACGGTAGTGTGTCGCAGCGGATCGACTGTTGCTATATGCACTAACGCCTACATCACATAAAACACATTCTGCGAACATTTACTTTTCGTCTAAAATCTGTTTGATGAAGGACTGAGAGGTAGTTTACAATCGATCAGGGGCACACTTATGGCTTTTTGTGTCGTTTGATTCTCATAATTGGTAAAAAAGAGTCATATTTTCTTAGGGTGCTCATAGTGTATTATAGAGGGGATTTACTTTCTACTTAGGGAATTTGCAAGCTGGTAATGCAAGCTGGATATGCTTTCTTTTACAATATAAAAATGTACAGAATCAAACATTGTAACTAGTCATACCTCAACTTCAATACAAAAAACTGATCTGCAGCAAAAAAACTGCTGATGAACAATACTACACAAGATGGTTTCCAAAAAGTAGTACGCACACTGCACAAGAATAAATAAAATATCTCGTAAAACACTGCAATAAAATAAATATTATTATAACACACACAGTCTTCATGAAAACTGCATTAAAATAGTGTAATATGTACAGCACAACTGCTCTTGTGTGCTAGAAATATCAAAAAAATTGCTGATCCATAACGCAACTCGAAGATAGAAGTACTTAATGACATGCCACCTCTTCCTTGGATCCTCGCTGCCGTATGACGTCAGCCTTGTCATAAGCAGTGCCGTACTGAATATGATATTTAAATTGGTAAGCACCGACTGAAAATAGATGGAACCACACATTCAAATATGTGTCTTTTTTCGGCAAAATCGAAACTGTATCATTGTTTTTGGATTTTTTCGAGTTCCTGGGTACCTAACATATTTCACAAGACCGGAAGCTGGACAGTTTTCTTTCACTTACTGCGCGCATTGTAAATTAGTACTATAGTTGTGAGTTACGACTGTTTGCTTCCAAGACTGGCACATAATGACCGACATTGTGGAAGATATTTGAATTTCCTGAAAATGGTAAGGCCTGATACACACTCAATTCGAACACTCATTTGACGAATGATTCGGATGTTTTGGCACATGCTCATCTACGTTTCCAGAAACCATACAGCGCATGCACAAGTTCACTAAAATTCCTGAAATTCAAATTTTCGGTCGCGTCAACGGCAATAATAATTAGTCCCGTAAGTGTGGTGCATGTTTTTTTACCGCTGGCGGTGGCGGTGTTTTTTCCCCAAGGCATGATGAGATCCAGGTGTAGACCTTGGCTTGGGGGGGGGTCCCCCTCTGGGAACTTCCCACCAGCGAGGCACCTCCCCAGCCGGGACAAACTAGTCTCCCGACATGTGAGGCAGTTGGGGTGCATGACAGCGTAATTGTGAGTAAGGGGTGGGAAAAGGACAAGGTACAGAAAGAAAACTTGGCGCGCGATCCATGACCCGTTTGTTAGGGAACTACTCCGGCATTCTCCTGGTGTTGATCGGAGAAACCATGGAAAACTATCGGCCAGAGCAGTCGGCGGCTAGAATTCTCATCGATACAGCGACTGAATTCGACTTAGCTTCGCAGATAGTATCCCAACTCCAGCCACAATCGGGACCCGAACCCCGGACCTGCCGGTCAGAGACACCGCAGAGGCATCACTTGATGACTTGAGTTGCCTCGGACGCGAACCAGCGGTCGATATCTCGGACATCGCGAAGGAGGAGGAGGAGGAGGAGGAAGAGGAGCACGACGACGAGGACGAGGACGAGGACGAGGAGGAGGAGAAGGAGAAGAAGGAGGAAAAGAAAGGCCAGGCTGAGATTATGAGGAGATAAAAGAAGGGTGTGTCGAGGAGGCATCAGGAGGAGAAATTGAAAATGAGAGGTGGTTTGCAAAGGATATGTCGAAAGGCCCAGGAGGAGGCGAATAGGTAGAAGGTCAGGCAGGCGGCAGAGGACGGGAGGAGGAGGAGAAGAGGAGGACGAGACCAGGGGGAGGAACTCTGAGGACTACTATACAATTCATGTGAATAGCGACAGAACAATGGCGCCGGAGGGCCGCATAGGGTTGAGCATCGGCAAGCAGGTCGCGACGCTGCGCAGAGCGGAGCGGAGCAGAGCAGAGCAGAGCAGAGCAGGCGCGGGAGGGGGGAGGAGGGGGGGCGCACAGCGTCGGAAGCGGAAGCGGAGCGGCCGTTTGTTTTCAGAGAAAGCAGCTCCGGCGGCGGCTGACGGGCAGCAGCCGTGCGCGCCCCGGGCCCCATGCTCCACGCCCCACGCCCCTCGACCCACGCCCCGCGCCCCACGAGCCGCTGCCGACGAGGAACAGTGCTTTTTCTGAAACGCCGCCGCGAGAGACGCTATGAGCAGGAGTGCCCCAAGGCTTCAAACTGTGCTTCAGATGAGTCGAAGTTTGTTGCTGACGAAATGTATCTGCGAGGTTCACACGCACACACGCCGCTGAGAAAGGTACATGTTGGGGAGTTTCCTAAATGTGTTGATTTCCGAAAATGGCTGCTAGTAGGCTATCATCATGGGCTGATGATATCTGTGCCATACTCGCAGATGTCGCTGTATGTAAGCAAGCATTTGAGTCAAAGAACAGTGGCTGACAAGGTTCTTTCCTGACTGAGAAAAGTTTTCTCATTTATTTTTTCCAAATAATGCTGATTTCTTCACCCACCATGTTAAGTTTTTCTTCAATTAGGTTTTATTTTTCATAATTTTTGAAAATTACTCTTTCGGAGTTTGTATCCTCTTTCTTTCCGCCATAACTTTAATTATAATTGCCTTCATTTCGGCAGTTTTCAAGTGATTTAGCTATTCAGATATATACAGAAATTCATTTGATTATTTCAACAACTGTCAAAAAACCCGCGCTAAGTGTTTATGATAGTTTCAACTCATTGACTAACGAGAGTTTGGTATTAGTTCCTTGGAGTGTTCTCTGCTAACTTATGTTACTACTAATTCCCGGCGCGTCAACGGCTAAGGTCATTAGTCACAGAAGTATAATGCATGTTTTTTATCGTGGGAGGTGCCGGTGATAATCTCTCGCTAGATGTGAGATCCGATGCCGACCTACCGTCGGATAATCGGGTTTCCCACCAATCCACCAAGGAGGAATCGCCCAGCCAGGGGAAGCTCTAAGCTCCCGACCAGTCTCCCGTTGTGTGTGGTGGTGTAATGAATGTGAGTGTGTGTGTAAATACGATGTGAGGTTAGTACAAAGAAGAGGATCAGTGGCCCGTTTGTTAGGGTACTGCACCGGCATTCGGGTGGTGAAGATAGGCGAAACTAAGGAAAACTAAAGATTAGCAGCCGGCCGCAAAAATTCTCCTCCAGACAGCGACTGAATTCGTTTTACCTTCGCAGCTAGTGTCGAAACTCCTGCCACAATCGGGACCCGAACCCCGGACCTGCCGATCAGAGGCACTGAAGTGACATCACTTGACGAGAGTTGCCTCGGACGTAAACCAGCGGTCGATATCTCGGGCAGCGAGGAGGAGGAGGTGGAGGAGGACGAGGACGAGGAGGAGGAAGACGAGGACGAGGAGGAGGAGGAGGAGTAGAAGGAAAAGGAGGAGGACGAGGAGTGGGAGGAGTCGGAGGAGGAGTGGAAGGAGGAGGTGGAGTCGGAGGATGAAGCGGTGCGGGCGGAGGAGGAGTGGTAGGAGGAGGAGTCGGAGGAGAAGACGGAGGAGAAGTCGGAGGAGTGGGAGGAGGAGTCGGAGGAGGAGTCGGAGGAGGAGTCGGAGGAGGAGGCGCGTCTGTTGGAAGTGCGGAGGAGCGAACGGGGCGAAGGCGTCGGAGGAGAGCACGCGAGGCCGCGAGGTGTGACGCGGGCGGTGGGCGGCGTCATTGTGACATGTGCTGCTGCCACCTGAGGCGGTTGGGACGGAGAGACCTCCAGACGGGCGCGTCGTCGCTCGGTGTGCGAGCGGGGCGGCGCGGCGCGGCGTCGCCCACTCGGCGACCCGTTTGCGCTTTGGGGTTGGGCGTGGGCGGGTGACGCGCCATGCGCTTCGCCAGCGGAGGCCTCTCGCGGGAGCGACGCTCAGAACTGGCTGTTTTTAATTCATTAGAGTTTCTGGGAGCGTCAACTGCTAAGGTCATTAGTCCCGTAAGTGTGTGTGTGTGTGTAACAGGCGGTGGTTATCTTCTTCCGCCTATTCGTCGGCTTGCGGCTTGCTTTCCTCTCAACCAGGTATCTCCCACCAGCTCAGAATTGGTGCTTTTTAATTCATTAGTGTTTGTGTGAACGTCAACTGCTAAGGTCATTAGTCCCGTAAGTGTGTGTTTGCGCGGCGGTGGTTATCTTGCTCCGCCTATTCGTCGGCTTGCTTTCCCCCAACCAGGTATCTCCCACCAGCGGAGCACTGCCCCAGCCGGGACGAGCTCTAAGGACTCAAATAGTACTCTAACATGTGTGGTAGTGCAGTATATGTATGTATACGTAAGGGGCAAGGATAGGAAAAGAAAGAGGAAGGAAAGATTGCGCGCGATCCCCGGCCAGTTTATAAGGGTAATGCCCCGGCATTCGTCTGGTGTTGATCGGAGAAACTACACAAAACTACTGATCAGAAAAACGGACTCCAAGAATTCTACTCCTGACAGCTGCTTCATTCGACCTACAAATGTAAGTAGTGTGGAAAATTGTGCTATCGTCGGTACTCAAACCCTAGGACCTCCAGGACAGAGGCACTGAATTGATATCAATTGATGCCCTAAGCCGGTAAGGCGACCAACACTACATAGTTTAGCGCCAGGCGCAAGAGGACATTCATAAACTAATAATCATGTGACTAACGACGTTATACGGTCCTAAGGAACAGCGTTCAGATGAGCTTTAATAATGTGAGATTGCGTTATGCATTGTGACTAATCAAGCAGTTCAAGTGTTGAACGAAGAACGTGCATAATAGTAAATCAAATGGTGAGCTATTTGAATCACGATACATATGAAGAGTTAACAAATATTCAACAAGCAAGAAATTTTAGAATTTCTGGCCCTTCCGGGTAACTATGCAGTCTCAGTTTTTGAATTGGCTTTTCTCGAGAATAACCTTTCACAAAGATATGACACAACTTTTTAGGGACTTTTTTACCTTTCACCTTAGCAACATTTTCCGTTAATTCTTGACAGAGTCGTGGATGTTGGCGAGGATTAATTGCAACTGTCTCACATACTAAATTCAGCGTTGCAAAAAACGCAATGCCGTCTATCGGCAGCCATCTGTAAGTCGATCTTAGCGACTCCTACAGGCGTGGACTGTTTATGAAGGGATAAGTTCGAACCTAACGTATAAGGTAACACACAAAGGTCCCTTACGTGACTGCTAATGCACATAAGGTCGCTACCTTAGGAATTGGGCGTTGCATAAGAAAAAGCGAAACCTGAATGTTAAGCAAGCCCACCGTGGTACTAATTACTAATTCGCAGGCAATATGGTGACACATGATTTCAAATACGAACAATTTCGAATTGCTATTACAATCCCTTTAACAGTATTCAGAAAGCGAATACATGATATTATTGAGCAACTTGATCTTTTTTCAGTATTTCATTAACATATAACATGAAACATGAACATGAAATATATTGCATTCGTTTTCTGATTATTTTTTGTTGTTTCTTCATAATATGGCAAAGTTTCATTTCGTAGAGTAGTTTCTTTCAGGATAATCCTTCATTTCATCACGCAAAAGCAAAAGGAAATGCTCTGAATCTATGCGTGCCTGGAGCTCGAATTTCGCCAGATTCAATTTAGATTAGAGTACCCTTCCTAATACCATCTCTTCACTGCAAGAGTTTCGCAGTAAAATTACGAAATTCTTGGCCTCAACAGAAATGCGCTCACCCTACCACCCAAAAATAATCCCAAGGTCTAGAGCTATATTACCCAGCACATTACCAAACAGGCGCACGACGCCCGAGCCCCAGGCACTACAGAGTGCGGAATACGTTTTCATTTTAATCCGATATTACATCCAGATTTCCTGGAAACAAACTGAACCTGGGAAATATTAAAGGGCTATATAAATTCAGCTGCTTATTACTCCGGGGTAAATTATGATGACCTAAAAAAATGATCAATAAAACGCTTTTAAAATGCCCTAAAAACAAAGAAACCTGACGAACAAAACTTGATCAAAACAACTTCAGATAAACAACTCAAGCTGTCAAGTATGTTACTGACGTAATCGAGGCTTCGTCTTTTCGTTCAAGTGAACTCACCTTGCAAACGTCGGGTCTTGACTGTTCTTTAACAGAAAATATATGCCTTTATTTATCGCGAAATCGGCAGAACTGACAATTGCGCCGGTAGGCATCACCGAAACCTTAGATTACATAATACTCACAACAGCTGATATTACAATAATGAGTGAAGTAATCCAATAGGCTACTTAGGAATTCTGTGGTGAACATTTGTTGCTCCTCGTAAATATTGTTTGAAGCGAATACCATTACAAAGATATTAAAATCAAAGAAATCAACGAAAAGGTAAAAGGTAATAAATGACTTATTACTCGTAATCTACAAAGAAAAATGACGTATAAAAATGGATAATTTCGTTTCCTCATAACATAAAATGAATTTGTATAATAAACGGCATTGTCCCAAAGTGAAAATTAAAAAAATGACATTTCAATAAAACCTACTTATTACATTTTTGACTAAGCATGATGTAAGGGCTCGTTACGATCGATATGTAGAAGCACTTGTTTATTTAAATAATAATAATAATAATAATAATAATAATAATAATAATAGAAATATTTCGAAATCCATTTATTGAAAAAAGTTTTGATTTCAAACCTTAGTTGCACATTATTGTACATCAGGCACTGACGATGTCCCCCTCCGTCCAAAAACTTCGTACAGTCCATATCTCATTTTTCATACTTCTATTTTAACACGCAACATATTTTGGAACCTGGCGTTTCCTTCCCTCTCCTTTTACCTAGGGCCAGCAAGTAAATTTCCCAACTCCAAGACTTTAGGAACCGATACCCTCTACTCCTTTCTCACACATCACGTTGTAATTTCCTAAACGGCAAAATCATTTGGAAATGATGGATTCCAAATATTAGTATTCCCCCATCGACAATGAACTGTGATATTGTCTTGTCTGGAACTCTCAATATTGTGTTCTGTACTTTGTGTTCATCAACAAACACTTGAAAGAGTCGAATCACTCAACGATGCAAAATCAAACACTCAATTAAGTGTTGTATTTTTAAGAGACGACTTCTAAGTTGATTTTCGTCTTCTGGGATTCAGAGGTCTGAAAAATAGATTAAGCGACGTTCCGAGAGAATAGTTGAGTTAGGCTTGTGGATGCGGAGTTCCCCTGCGTAGTGCAGACAATGCACTTGAGACAGTGCACACAGAAGAGCAGTTCACAACGCACCACCACTAGTGCTTCTGGGTAGCTACCACTTCCTCGCGTGTTCTCCCATTAGTGGACGTTTGATGCTGCAGCTACAGCATCAAACGTTCACTGATGTCCATCACACCAACCCCCAAAAATGAGAAAAGTCTTCAAACGTTAGGAGACATAGCTGTACAGCATTATTTTGTCCTTTCAGCACAAGTAATTGATTTCTTGAACAGCAACAGATATGGTTTAAATTCTAGCTTGTCTTTTACTTTCAGGCATATCGTACAAAATGTAAGCTGTCATTATAGCTTCACTCTACGTTGTATTCATAACATAGTCTTAGTTGTATTTTATATTTGTTGAGTTAGTACTCGTAGAACCCAAATAGGCATATGAAGTGGCATATCCCCATGAATCCCCATCCATGAAGGGGCTCTTTAGGGAGGAAGGAAAGATGCAGACTTTCAAAGAAACCAGCGGAGCAGATGCGACAGAAAATGCTGGCAAGGTGATCAGTCGGAATGAGAGGGTTCAGGACGGACGCACCTACGAGGAAAAACGACCAGAATAGGTCAAGCAGTTGTGTTCATAACATAGGCTTAGTTGTATTTTATATTTGTTGAGTTAGTACTCGTAGAACTCAAATTGGCATATGAAGTGGCATATCCCCATGAATCCCCATCCGTGAAGGGGCTCTTTAGGGAGGAAGGAAACATGCAGACTTTCAAAGAAACCAGCAGAGCAGATGCGACAGAAAATGCTGGCAAGGTGATCAGTCGGAATGAGAGGGTTCAGGACGGACGCACCTATGAGGAAAAACGACCAGAATAGGTCGAGCAGGAGGAGCAAATCGACAGAGCTAACTAGATGCAACGCGAGGGAAGTACGGCGCGGTCAGAGCGGTGGCTCCGTTGCGATCTGATTGCGTCGTCAGGCGGGCGAGCGGGCAGAGCAGGCGGAGGGATGTGAAGGAGGCGACGGGAGGAAGGGAGGACGGGGGGCGGGACCCCGAATGTCGCGGCGCAGGAAGCGCGGGGACACGCGCCGGCCAAGCGGGGCGGGTAAATATAGCGCTTTTCAGGATGTCAGCGGACGCACGCGCAGCGCCGCGCCGCGGCTCGGAGGTGAACGGAGCAGAGCGGAAAGGAAGGGCAGGGGGAGCGGGGAGGGCGAGGGGATGGGAAGTCAAGATGGAGGTACAGTGTGATAGAGAGGGTCGGGGAGGGGGAATGACGCGAGGTGGGGACAGATGTGGATGAAAGGAGTGCACGAGATAGGACGAAGTAGAAATGTGCGAGAGAGAAGCGGTTGTATGTGTGGTAAAAGAGAGGCAGTACTGGAGGAGTGGTACGAGAGGGGAGATTGATTTGGGAGGGCGGAACAATGTAGGCAGAACAGGGGTGGTCTTCGAGAGATCATGCTAGCTTCGGGAAGTTCAGGAGGAGCGAGAGCGAAGAAGACGGGGTGAGGGATGAAAGGAAGCGTGGGCGATGGGACTATGCATCTGAGAGGCGGAGTCTAGGAGTTAGGCGGTATGGACGGAGCATGGGCGAGGGGCGGCCGGAGCGTGGTGGGGCGGTCGGTGGAGGGAAAGAGGCAAAGAGGGAGCTTGCGAGAGGCAATGGCCGCAGGGGTTGGGTGGACGACGAGAGCAGAGGGAGTGCAGTGGGGCTGATCGGGCGACGCGGTAGAGAGGACCGGGACTTGTGAGGATGAGCTGGACTGGCAGAAGCTCGGTAGGGCGGCGGCGACCTGACGGGACGAGGGGAGGAGAGAGGCGGTGTGCGAGCGGGACGACGAAATGGAGGGCGGCGGGGCAGGCGATGTGTCGGGACGAGCGCGGACGAGGCGGACGAGCGACGAGCGGACGAGCGGACGAGCGGGACAGGGCGACGAGGCGGGACCGAGCGGGACCGAGGCGGACGAGCGGGACGAGGCGGACGAGCGGACGAGCGGGACGAGGCGGGACGAGCGGACGAGGCGGACGGAGGCGGGACGAGGCGGGGCGAGGCGGGCCGAGGCGGCGAAGGCGGGCGAGGCGAGGCCGACAAGACGGAGCACTGCTGAGCGAGACGGGACCCGGCGGGACGAGGCGGGACCGACGGCCGGGACCAGGCGCCTACGATGCGGGACGAGGCGTCGACGAGGCGGACGAGGCTGACGAGCGAGAGTAGTCGATGGAGGTCGGCGGGGCAGGGGAAGACGAATTGGACCGGGGTGGGCCAGGCCGGCTCCACCTGCGCAATAGCTCCTCGACGAGGCGCCCGCGCGGGTTTTATTACATCAAAGCCCCTGCCAGACGCTTTGAGCCCCCGTCTTGGCCCGCGTCTCTGCACAAGGCGCCCCTCGCGGCGCAGATGGGAACCCAACTCCGCGACTTGGAATTCAATAGCTCCCGGCCGTGATTAAGGTCGATTATGCGAATTGGGCGGAAATACATCGCCCTCGTGTTCCGAGGGCGGTGCGCGCGGGGGTAGGAGTTTGCGGGAGGCCCTCAAGACGCCCCCTTTCAGCCTGGCGCTCGGCAGCTGTCGCTGCGGAGAACGGCCTTTGTCGACAGGGGCCTCCCATGACGCATGGAGCGGCGTTTTGCAAGATGGCTCCTTAAGGCAGAGAAAAGTGGTTCCTCGTCGGGGATACAAATGGGAAACGCGATAACGGTGTGGGAAGGCCGCCACGACTCTGTGTGCAAGGCTGTTTGATCTACAGCGTTTAATTGGGACCGTTCGTGTTGCCTGACAGCAAACGAAGCAGCACCTTACACATTTTATTCTTTGAACGCTTGCGATGTGTGCCAGAAGAAAACGGGTAATGTTTTGACAGAATGAATGATTTCTATGGTGAACCATGTAAAGCGTAGGAGGGATATCAAGAAAGAATATGAATGACGTGCAGTTGAAATCCCCCAAAAATCCCCTTCTCTTGATGACTGCTCTTTAAGACCGAAACCATCATACTTTTTCACCTACTTGAGATTTTTTTTTCGTTTTTATACCTAACCATCATACTAAAAATTATTGAATTTTTACATAATATAACATTTTACTGTTGACCATTACCTGCCGAAATTTCTGGGTAAATGCATTTCATATATCCAAACCCAATAAAATCTAATTGATATCTACCTAAAAAATGATATTGATAATTTTTTGTAGAATTTTTTATTTTCCTCGTAATAATTTTCCATTGCTTTTTTTAATGAATATTTTTTCAATTTTGTGCGGGAATAAAATATCTAAGGTCAGTGTGGCATTAAATACTTTCTCATGCTGGCAAAATCGTATGTTCGTTCTTTTGACGTTATATTTCATAATCAAATGCAAAATCATATTGATTTTCTATCATATTTTATTTCCAAGCAAGAAATGTATAACATCTATGAAAATCTGAGTAACCAAGAACCAGATTGTTATCATTGTTTGTACGTGTATTGTTTTTTAATGGCTCATGTAATTGCTGGTTTGAAATGTACAAAATGCAATGAAGTCTTCGTTAACTTTTCTCTTCGTTAACTGTTAATTTGTGTGACATGCATGCATGGAAGGTTCTAAAATGAGTAATAATCTGTTGCTAATATCAAATGTGCACAGAAATTGAAGGAAAACTATGCAGCCTTCAGCCATGAGAGAGGTGTTTATGGATTTATTAGATGGTCAGGAACTCGGGAAAATTCCAGAAACAAAGAAAGAGTTTTGATATTGTCTGAAAATTGCAAACATTTAATCGTGTTATTTCACCTTTTCTCTCACTGGGCATACCGACTGAATTAACCTACACAGAATTTCATTGCTTATGATGCAGCTGACACCAACGACACCAAGTCTCCCAGGAGGAGACCGCCTGCCATTACGTATATGCTACTCCCGTCTTGCGTAATGGAACAACTTTTTTAAATTCATGGTACGCAAATAACTAGTTCCGTGTATCCCTTCATACTTCATTTTTTTGCAGAATTCGAAAAGACTGTTTTTGTTGAAATATTTCATTTATTGCAGAATTTTATTTGTTATAGAGCAATGAGCTGTAACTTTTTGAAAAAAAAACATTTTATGTTGTTTCATTCAGCAGCATTTTTGCGGCTAAAGGCCATTCGTATTTTACAGTTGAAGTAATCAAGTTATTTCATGTGCAACAATATAAATGAGTAAAGTGTTTCCTATTTCGGAAATTATTCTACGGAGAGCGCACACAATGTTAGCACCCGGAAGCAACCAACCATCTCTAAATCGCGCTCTGGATGCCCGTTCTGCTCCTGCGACCTATCTCGCTCCGCCTCCCGGGCCTTCGACTGGGCGACCAGGCACATTCGTCTTTCCGGAGGATGCTTTGCTTTCGGGATTAACATCTCATAACGGCCAGTTAGTTATTGCCCATCGCCCCGAAATGATTCCCAAAGAAGCTTCAAGCAGAGCGGCATCCGCTCCGAATCCGGGTCCCGGATCCGGGTGCGCGTCCAGCCGCCCTCGCGGCCACACCGCTGCGCTCCGAGAAACAAATACAAATACAAAACCATAAACGCCAAGGGCCTGGCATTCGTTCGGGCATACTACAGAGCTCTCAGCATATCTAGCTAGGAATACGTACTGTCAGAAATGTTATTAAATCTAGTGTACAACAATATATGAATGTACATGACAGTTATGTACTTTGAACATTAAAAAGAGCTTAATAATATAATTGCACATTAAATATATTACTTAAATGAAAATCAGTGAAAAATTTAAGGTATAGGTTCTTCCGTTTCCCCTGTCTCTTATCACTCATATCGTAGATTCATAATCACCAGTCCATCAACATCATTCATTCATTCATTCATTCATTCATTCATTCATTCATTCATTCATTCCAAATAAAACCAGAAAGCTTGCAATACAGCATCTCAATGTACGTGTGTACATTAAATTCAATATAATGAAAATAAAACAAATCTTTCTGACAATGTATATTCCGCAATATGTATTTCCCGCTCCTTGTAAAAGACTACGTTCTCTGGTCACAAATCATAGAATCAATTTAATTTTTATTTACTTGCGTATTGTTAATTCGGTTATATGTGGCCATTTCAACCGCAGATACAATGCTACATTGATACTAACGATACATTACGTAAACATCCAATTTTATTGAAAGAGTAAGAGTACAAGAGAGGAAGGTGTAAGGAGGAGATATTTATGTAGTGACAAGTGTATGATAGTCATTAATCTTGATTCTTGTCTAGGACACACTTGCGCAATTTAAAGATAATATAAACTGTAGAACAGGTAATTAAAAATACACGTTTTCTGCTTGGCAGTGCTCATAAAGGTATATTTTTATTTACAATTATAATCCTTGTAATTCTTGCAATTATTTTTTTATCATTTTTACCATTCACGTTTGCAGTAAGCAATAAAGAAATTACTTATCATTTTATCAGTATTAGTCCTTTACAAATAAATTACAATATATGCTATTCTAAAACGTAACTCCATGAAGTGAAGAACAAAATAATATTTATGCAGTCCAAGTTCATCTCTCAAAATGAGCTTTTAGGGGCTTACCATTTATTCCCAACCACCTTGGCCAAAAAAGGGTACATTATTCAATGATTCATGAGATATCTATATTGCTCGGCAATCATTCGTAAATCACGAGAAGAATTAGACGATGGTTAGAAGATACACTAATTGATCAATCACTCTGAACCATCGCGACTTTCGAACTTACAAAAACGTTATTGCCAAACCGGGTACCGGAGATCGCTAAGGCAGTAGAGACGTGGCGATCTCGGATCGAAAGATCGCGGGTCGAATCCCGCCTCGGGCATGGATGAATTTGTGATCGTCGTTTCACTCCTCATAATAATTCTACCACATCATTAAAGTATGCTCAAGCAGGAGGCCCTGGCTCTTAATAAGATGTGAATTGAATTGAATTGAATTGTGCAGTTGAAATGTGCAGTTGACTAATAAAAAAAAAGACATTATGAAAACAATTAATTGAGATCCCGAGTTGTACTACGTTCCGTTCCCCAGCTGAACAACACTCGGGGCTTTGAATCGTGGCTCACGTGCATGGACTCATCTCGCACATCAATTACCGGCAGTATGTCGCGCAGCAATGAGGCGCGGCAGAGACTTGGCGCCGGCGCGGCCTGTCACCGCACGCGGCTCAATCGTACGCATCGAGAGACGAAAATACTTGGGCGCCGCACGACGCACGCTGGTCCAAACAACAAGGCAAATATAGTCCCACATAGGCAAAAAGGAATTCGGCGATTGATTGATTGATTAGCGATTCCGGGCGGGACAACTGCTAACGTCACTCGTAAGTGTAGTGCATGTTATCATCGCGGGAGGTGCTATTCTTCTCCCGCTTGATGGCGATATCCAGAGACAAACCTACGCCATGGTGCAGAAAGTTTTCCCAACCAGGTATCTCCCACCAGCGTGGCACCGCTCCAGCCGGGATGTGCTCTAACTTCCCGTCTTGTCTCCTGACAAGTGTCGTAATGTAGAGCATAAGTGTAAGTGTGAGTGTGTAAGTAACGGGTGAAGGTGGGATAAGAAAGAGGTGAACATCGCGAGCGATTCGAGGCCCGTTTGTTAGGGTACTGCTCTCGCATTCAGATGGTGTTGATCGGAGAAACCACAGGTAACTATCTATCAGAGCAGCTGGCCGCTAGAATTCTTCTCCAGACAGCGGCTGAACTCGAACTAGCTGACAAGTCAGTAACGAAAATTCTACCACCGTCTGGACTCGAATCCTATGAATTCCCGGTCTGCAACACAGAAATGACATCAGCTGAAGCCGTGATCCACCTTTGCCGATACAAATAGTCAAATTTTAAGCTTAATAATTAAATTTAAGTTGCCCGACACTTGTAATCGACATACCCGCTATGCAAATAATTCTAAAATGATTTTAAAATCACCCTAATTGTTTCAAAATGAATCACAATTTTTTCAAATGGAAACGAAGTGGTTGAAAATTGTTCAAATAGTTAGAAACAGCCCAAATTTGTCTCAAATTATTCAAATATGTTTTTAAAAAGATCCACAAACACGTATACGGTCCAAAATCACTCATAAGGCGTAAATATTAAAAGAAGTAACAAATTTAATTGATTCAAAATATGTCAGTAACAAAAGCAGTGGAAAGTTTGTGAACTTACGTAACATACTAAAGATAAAGTTAAAAATATGTGAATCTCGCTCCAAAGATGGAGCTGTTCATTATATCGATGCAGTTGCATTTATATGTATATATCATTTGCATCCCTTGAAATGATTTATAAAGACGATATATTTCAGAAAAATCCCATTTTTTCTTCATACAAAACTCGTGTACATGATTTACGGACTAAATTAAATCTGTCATAATGTACTTAATTTTGTAAGTAAAATGAAAAAATACTTTACGTACAAAAAATTACATTATGTATGTAAATCACGTTACTATTCATCATTAAATTTGTATTGAAAGTCAGCAAGAACCTTGAAAACATTTTATGAATAAGTTGTACCTAACTATTTTGTATTTTTTACAGGTTTCATTTATTGATGTTTCAATTTTTTTTAAACTTGTTGTTTAGAATGTTTACCTAGGAATTCGCCGAAAATATCCTCAGAGCATATTTTGGGTGTCATTTCGGTCCACTGTGTGTCCACTGCCACGGCAACCCGCGGCTGCTGCCGTGGCATCGGCGGCGGCGGCGCGGGCACGGTCCCAACGCGACTTCAAAGCGAGGCGATGCAGTCGCTCATTAAAAACCCCTAAACTTCTTCCGAAGATGCCTTTGAAGTTGACATCAAAACCGGCCCGATGCGCGGTTCGGAGGTGGCACCCGGGCCCCGACTTCGCCGGCACGGCGCCGCGGCGTCACAGGTATGAGTAATTGCTCGCAATGGAGTCACAAAGGCCGGCATGTGTGTTGTTCGTTAATGGAGTAATGTGGAGAATGTGGGGTGGGGGTGCTGAAATATTGAGCAGCTTTATCCTCGAGTGCTTGGCTGCTGTCTGAATTATTGCGCCGGGATGTTGTGGTAAGAAGAGGCAGCTCTGTGCCAAGATACGCCATTTAGATTCTTACAATTTACTTTCGAATTGGTTGGCTCCGTGCTGGTATGCGTATGAGAGAAGACTCATGCAAGGAGATTCAACTACGTCCTCCCTCGAAATTTACGTACGAACAATGCGCTCGCCAAACCGATTGCTGTAGAAACTCCGTTCCTTCCCCCGAATCTCAAAATCCATATTAACAATTCTCTTCACAGGAAGGTTTAAAATGAGATTATATGTTGTGTGTACCCCTGGTTTGTTTTCATCAGGGAGCTTAACTGTAATAATCTTTTATATAGCATTCTCCATTTTGAGTAGCAAAATTATAAATTTTCGAGAAAAATCATTAAAAATGTAGGTCTACCACTCTCTTTTTTAAAAAAAACTTGTATGGAATAACCCCTTTAAGAACAACTGAACTCAATTTAATTTGCATTTTTCCTTATTTTTCTTTCTTAATGTAATTCATAATGTGTTCCAGACAATCCCCAATAACGTTTCTTCTGGAGTTAATTTCTTTAAAATAATTACATTCATTTGCATTATATAAGCGTCTTACGCAAGGAACATTAATAGGTATAATTAATGGTATTTAAGTAAGACACCTTGCAAATAAAAAGAATAAAAGAGAATAAAAACTCTCCAAGCTTGAGCATAAGAACATCTCATAAAGCAAAATCGGATACTTCAATCCATTGAAATATTTGTATTAAAATGTAGTACAGAAAGAAAATATTTATGGCTGTACATACTTTTTCTTTTGCTTGTAGTCTGATGAAGGTAATTTTGTTATATGTCTGCTTCATGCACGTAAGCTCCAACTTTTTTGGTGATCTTATTTATTTCACGTAAAGCAATTTGAACATGCAAATCTCAGTCATATTTTTCTTCAACTGGTTTAGAAGATTTGCCTTTTCTTGCTTAACTCAAAAAGGTTTTTCTTAATGCATCAAACGTTGTCTAGAGTGAGACTTCTCTTTTAACATTTATTCATTAACGATTTAATTCGTAAAATAAAAAAAATGATAATACTGGCTTCATTTTTCAATTACACCTGACAATATCTCATTAAAACGATGATTTTCATTACAGCAAAAAACAAGTCAATATAACACTTAAAACTTCTCTTGCAAGTATTACTTCTCTTAAAGTGAATCGTCTGGTTTAATATAGTGAAAACAGCAGACATAAGGAATTGCAATTACTTTACTAGTGATATTATCTATAATATGTTTGAAATAGACAATGGACTACTAGTTTATATTAAGGCCAATTTATGTTTGATTATAAACCGTGTTTTTAAAAATCTTTAAACTCTGTTGGAAAGTATCGAGACCAAGTGTGTACTCTTCAATGATATCATTTTTCATTTAGGACAATGGTGAAATTCTCGCAACTGACGAATTTGCTCACTGACCCAAAAATATACAAAATCCGTCGGATACCTCATCCAAGAACATCGTATTATTCAAAAGGCATGGACTCTGGCCTGGAAGTTTTCTCGTGTTCTCTAAGTATGACCAAAAACCCTTTCTTGGACCTCCAATAAATATTGAATCAAAATTAATAAGAAAATAAATTATAATATTCGCATTTTAGATAATTAATACTTAAAATTTGCTCACATATTAGAAATTAAGTGAAAATTTCGTGTAAAATAATATTATAGCTGCTTCTCACCAGAATTCTAAGCAGCGGTTAGTCAGCTTAACCATTAATGCACCCTTTCATGGATTGCTTCTACACACATCCAAACATGAAGTTACCATTTTTTTTTCAAAACGGATATTTTCGAGGCGAGACACGTTTGTCTTAAAAGCAAAGGCGACTGCCGAGTTGTATACAATAAATCAAATGACAGGAAAACTATAACTTTCAGCCATTTCTTGCAAATGGCAAGATATAGATCGTCCCCATTTGATACAGTCCCATAGACTTCTATATTTTCATCCAATTAAATAAATTGAAAAACGACAACGCTCAATGGTCAATCGATTGCGAATTACCCAATGGGCAACTGGAGAATTACGAGTAATATATACACGGAATATGTTAAGTGGGGACAAGAAGGAAAATGAGAGTTTAACCCATACGTACGGAATTGGCAGTCCGACTACCTCATCACCTTTCCGGCAAAAGTGGAGGATGACACTACTTTCGAAGAACATTTTCATATCCATTAGTTTTAAAAACCCAACTCCCTCCCCACGTTTTGAGGCTTAAGACTGGCATATTTCGTTCGAAATAAGATTTGGTTAAAGTTGGTTTTCATTCAATTGAATCATTCGTTGATTGAATGAATTCTGCTCTTCTTGCCTTTTGATATTCTTCCATTTTATCAGCTAATATTCTGTAACGCTAAACCTGAAATTTAGACTCTCTTCTAGCGGTTTCTTTGCTTCTCATTTTGATTTGATTTACAAGCGAGTCTGGAAGATTTTCAATGAGCCACAAAGAAAAGCTGGACAGCAACGCGGCAGCGGGGGAGGCTGCTCCCCTAGCCCGCTTCCCTGCTCAATCAGTCCTTTTCCGTATCTGGGTTGTTTTGGTCCGCAATTTACATGTAGCATTAGAAAGTAAGTTTTGTGAGAATAGATCAAAGGATTACATGGAACGCAATTGCCTAAATACAAGGCATGAAAGATGAAAGTAATAAAGATAGGAACGGGTACTTTTTTCGACTTTTTGTCTCAAACACATTCAAGGAGTACAATATGGATTGGGTATTTCTAAGTCGATTATCTGAGCACTACCGATTTTTTTAGTTCTACAGTGGTTTGAATTAAATTATTAAAAATAAAACAAATTAAAAAATTGTCATTTTTAGGTAATGTATGAATTAAGAAAGAGGTATGCTAATAGCGCATTCAGTTTTACGTAACACATTTAGTACTGAAGCCCAATAATTTCGAGAAAACGACGAAAATATTCCTATGTAGCTAAGATGCTTTTATTCTACATTCTACTACTGGATTGGCGTAGCTGGCGAGTTCATCGCACTTAGTCCTGCTTTAGAGAAAGGAGATAGGATACCACTCCTATATCGCATTGACGCGGAATGAGACGAATCCGTGCTCATACATCTTATCCCGGGATGGAAAGGAATTAACGGGCAGCATTGTAAGTTCAAAGGTGGTTCATGGTGGAAATAACTTCCTCCGAGGTTTTGTCACATCCAAGAACATGGGTGGGAAGGAGAAACCTGATTTATTCACCCTCATTGACTTCGACACTTCCTGCACAACGATTCCGTCTTAAAAGATTTCATATGCTATTTTTTTTCGGCTTAGCAAAAGTTTTGTGTACTTTGGCGTTGCAGTTTGTACCCATTTCGCGTTTCACTACTAGGTGTAAGTGGCTGGTGTGGGTTCCCGTCGCACCTTAGTCGGTTACCAAATCGGCTTTTGTGTTTAGTCACGCTTGTGACTTTATTATGCTAATGTATGTTAGAGAAATTAGAGAGAGATTTTTAGGAATTCGCGAGTGCTCTAGATTTCAGATCAGGTTCCAAAAACTACGATTTACTACGCTGTCCGGGTGACCCCATGTCCATGGCAAAGGTGCCAACGTTTCGGTCGCCATTCTGCGACCTTCCTCAGGGCATAATGCGGCATTGCCATGGTCGCGGCGTCACCCGGACAGCCTAGTAAATACTGACTCCGTCCGCGGAAGCCTACGCTTTCACAGGTTCCAAAAACTACGATTTACCCCACCCCCTACCTTAACGTTGGAGGACGGGGAGGGTCTTTGTTTCGCGTGTCCCCCGCTCGCTCCTAATGGCAGGCCCCCCAGCTCCGCCCGCGCCCTCCGACCAACAATCCCTCAGCCTGGGACAGGCTCCCCCGGGGCCTCCACGGCTCCTGACCGGTAAGCAAAGCGCCGAGCGGAGCAGGGGGCTTCCCAGCGTACGCCCTTGGGGCTGAGTGGACGCAACCCCCCCCCCAACCCCACCTCCCATTGTGGCAGCTCAGCTCCTTACCCCGTTTCTTGATGGTGAACAAAAGCAACGACAGGCATAATTATTGTCGCTTGTACCTCTGAACGGAGGTTCGAGTTTCTGAGTCCCAATGCTGGCTGATTTGTCGCTGTCTGGAGAAGAATTATATCAGCCGGCTGCTCTGTTCGGGAGTTTTTCTTGATTTATCTACTCTTATGAAACTAATGACTTTAACAGTTGAATCATTAATCGATCAATCAAACTAACAAACAAAGCAAAAAAACAAAAACAAAAGGGCGACAATTAAGCGAAGTATCGTCTCAACCAGCGCGCTACAGCGGTCGCCAATTTTTCCTTACGGACCTCTTCACAATTTTGTATCCCGCTGATATGACATATTTTTACAGACTATTCTCTCCATGAAAATAGCACTAATAGCGTCTAACAATACATCTGGTTTGTGGCAATCAGGATGGAGTACCTATAAACAATTCATCACTTATTTATCCCATTTTTCTAATGACTTTTCTCAGCCATAATGGCCAATAATAAGCTCCCGTTCATCAGTCATAGGTAGTAGAATGTATTTTAAGCGTGAAACACATTAATAAAACTACATGTTGCATTTTGGAATTATTTTGGGGGTAATTTCATTCGTATAATATTCTTATTGAGTATCTCTCGTGCTTTGTAAATTTACAGATAATTCTTTAAATGTTATTTAATTGAAGCAACAGGTTTGAAGTTGGTTTAATTTTTCCAAAGAAGTAATTGCAACTTCAAGTATTAAACAATTTAGTTCCACCATTGCTGTATTCTCGAGGTTCGGGGTACTTGACAACTTTTTGCTTTAATGGGATTTTTAACTCACTTGTACCAACTTAATTGCTTTCCTGGAGATATTATGAAGCATTCCCAAAGTACGTTCGTAATGAAGTTAGAATCAGAAAAACACCACATCGTGTCTACTTTCCTTCTTAAGAAAAAACAATATTTGAACTGCTTTCCTGTAAATCTCGTAATTGTGACACAGTACTCTTTATCTTCGAGTACTTTTTGTAGCCGATTCTTTGAAATAAGTTTATGGATTTTTGGTTTATTGTAATTAAAAGAATGCACACTATGTTTAGATTTTTCTGCGGTCTACTAGTGAGTCAAAAAATTCCCATCATGTTCTATATGCAGTATCATATACAGTGGTCTATATATGTAAGACAAACGATTAAATTATAACCAAAAATGAAATAATTACAATGCAATACAAGGAGGAACGTGTTGCCAAGAATACTTCCTTTCTTGGCAGACAAAACATGATTGTCATGTGCAATGAACTGTCAAATTTGGTGTACAGTCAAGTGTAGTGTACTATCAAGTGTAGTGTACTGTCAAGAGCAGTGCACCGTCAAGTGTATTATAGCGTCAAGTGTAGTGTACCGTCAAGTATAGTGTACCGTCAAGTGTGGTGTTCCGTCAAGTGTAGTGTACCGTCAAGTGTAGTGTACCGTCACGTGTAATGTACCCTCAAGTGTAGTGTACCGTCAAGTGTAGTGTGCCGTCAAGTGTAGTGTGCCGTCAAGTGTAGTGTACCGTCAAGTGTAGTGTACCGTCAAGTCTAGTGTACCGTCAAGTCTAGTGGACCGTCAAGTCTAGTGTACCGTCAAGTCTACCGTCACTTGTAGTGTACTGTCAAGTGTAGGGTACTGTCGAATGGAGAGTTCTGTCGAATGGAGAGTTGTCGAGTTGAGGGTGCAGTCGAGTTGAGAGTGCTGTCAAGTGGAGAATGCTGTCAAGCGGAGTGAACCGCCAATGGAACGCACTGCCAAACGCAGTCAAGTGTATTTTACTATCAAGTGGAGCCTGCCGCTATGCGAAGTGTACTATCAACTGTATTGCGCCATCCTTAGCCTACGGCGGTCGGTCCGCCTCCAAACGAACAAAACATTTGAATCCAACTTCCGTTCCCACCCAACCGCTCTTCCCGCCACCCACGCCCCACCACTTCCTCCTCCTCCTCCACCTCCCACCGCAGCATCACAGCCCCAAGCGGCCCCCTCCCGAGGCGAGACGACAGCAGACGACTCCGCTTCCCCTGCGCAATGTTTTGCAGCGTTTATGGCGGCCCAATAAAGGGCAGGGGGCTCATGGGAAACCGGCCGTCGTCGCGACGGGCACACGCGGCGCGCACCGCGCTTGGTGCGTGCGTGAGTGCGTGCGTGCGAGCGAGCACAGAGCGCAATATTTAAGTTCGCGCGACGCGTTGTTCGGTTTTTTGCCCGCGAGCGTTTACGACGCCGAATTTTACTCTCGCGTGACAAGCGGATGCACCGAGTGCTGGAGCGGGGGAAGAGATGTGAACATAGCAGCGTTTGCCCGGTGTCGTCCTGCGCATCTGCAAAACATACTAGCGTCGGAGCGTTGGGTAACAACAGAGCCAGAAGATGTTAATGGGCAAAAGGTAAAGAAGAAATTAACAGAGGAATGTCGGGTGATGGTTTCATGATGTAATTTTGTTTTTATTTGAGAAGCAATGTCAAGATCTTCCTTTTATAATGATTTTATGTGTAACTATTCTAGCCTGTTGAGAATTCTCAGCTATGTTTCCTGTTCTCCCTCCTAACTCTCTTATTTTCTCTTCTAACTTTATTATCTCTTATTTCTCTTTCACTCTCACTTTTCTACCTTCCCCCTCTCTCTTTTTGTTTCTTTTGTCTCTCTCATTTTATTCCCTTTATGCTCTCTCTTCTCTGTGTCTCCAGAAATAAGTACATTTCACATGCATTGAAAATATCGTATCGTTTTAGAAAGTATTTCACAAATACTA
Source organism: Gryllus bimaculatus (assembly GCA_017312745.1). NCBI lineage: Eukaryota > Metazoa > Arthropoda > Insecta > Orthoptera > Gryllidae > Gryllus > Gryllus bimaculatus. The sequence goes on from BOPP01000016.1 coordinate 6,265,211, forward strand.
CTTGTGTAAGTATTAAAATATCTGGTTTCCTATTGATCTAAAAAGGATCGTTTCATATGTGAAAGAAATTCAGACACATCAAGTGCAATCCTCACAACATAGAGAAGCTATTGTTCCCAGAGAGTCTCATTTCCTTCTAAAGTCACAGTTGTTAAAAATAGGTGTCGGAAACGTTTATCAGTCACCTATATTTTGTACGCACTACAAGCATGGAACACAATTAAGTGTAACTCTCGTAATCACATTCGCACGCTCAATAAGACGGGGAATAAGTCTGGAAAGTTTGATATGGCGAAGGAAAATGGCGCGCAAAGCTTCACTTCCTACTTCCGTCCCGGGTCTACTTGCGATCAATGATACGTTCACTCACAAATTCCATTGTTAAGAGATAAACTTTGGCTAAGATATACAACTCTAACTATCCTTTTATCTCACAATCCGCGCAGTTGTTTCTTCGTTCATGAATAATGAATAATTCGTGATGTTCACTGTTTTATGAATGACACCTTGAGCATGTTAATATCACGCATTTTTCCTCATGCACTTCATGCCCATTTTCTGAATCAGAACTTATGTCTTTTCCTCCAGATGTCGGTTCCACTTCACGGTTGTGAACGGAATTATGGCACGAGAGGAGTCGTGTTTGATAGGAAAAGTAGAAAAGTGTAATATTCTCCGCTTTTATTATGTCTGAAGTGCACGTACCTTCTTGTGGGGAATGTTGTTGAAGAAAACGAGTATATTATGTGTTTAATTGGATCATTGTTGATAAATACTTCTGATGTAAGAAGATATCCTTAATTCATGTACAGCATACGTGTAGATAAGATGTAGATAAGATGTACGCAGATTAATTACAATAACAAGCAGGATTAGTAATTATAGTATTTATTCTCCTTCATGTCGTTTATTACGAGCGTGGTAGCTTTGAAAGCACAGCTCCTTGCAAATGAATGAATTGATTGTTATTTGACTGAGATGAATTTTGATTGAGATGAAAGGGGGGAAAAGGAAGAGGGAGAGAAAGAGGTAGCGGGAAATAGCAAGGAGGCAACTCAGTTGGCAGTAGACCAATGGTGTTTAATATTCTTGGTAACTGTAAAGATACGTGAAACCTAGTGACCTCGTGTGTGCTGAGGCTACCTCGCCAACAGAGATTGCTGATAAGAGTTTGACGTACGTGTTTGTGACGTTTCTTCACTGCATGTGTGGAAACGATGTACATGGAAAAAGCAACATCTAAAAGCTTATCTCATTCTATCGCACCATAACAATATGTAAAGGCAACAAACCAGACAAAAACGGGTAAAGAAAGATAGATTAGAAGGTATTGAGTTCAATAACGCCCACCAATCTGTCACTACTCGCACAGACCATATGTAAATAATTACCATACTCAAGAATGGGTGTCTTAACTGAAGCATTAATAAATAAAATACTAATTTCTGCACATGTAACACGTAACCAAGGTTGACTTTACACATCGGCGTGCGCAGTCTGAAACAAGAGGATGGAATTTCATTTTCGCCGTCCTTTGATTAAGCATTTTTATTCATATATGACTTATTGGGGTAGTAAATATATAAATCATTGCAAGGCGACTACCTTGAATGAGCCAATTAATTTTCCGTTGAACCATTTAAGCCAGAAATTTTATGGAGTTTCCAGATGGCGTGAAGAGACCCTTCCCCAATGCACTTCCCAAACTGTAGGAGTAAAAAGGGGGAAAATGGAAGGAAAAAAATAATAGATATGAAATGTTTTATTATGTAAGGCTGGGGGAGGGGTTCTTTTGAAAATTTTTGGAGCCCTGGTAACCCTGGCACGCACGCGAACAATTTTGCAACCTCTTAACTAAACTTTTGCACTTTCTCCCCCCTCTCCCTCACATTCTCTCTCTCCCTCACATTCTCTCTCTCTCACACATTCTCGCTCTCTCTCACATTCTCGCTCTCTCCAACAATCTCCCTCTCTCTCACATTCTCTCTCTCTCCCTCACATTCTCTCTCTCCCTCACATTATCTCTCTCTCCCTCACATTCTCTCTCTCCCTCACATTCTCTCTCTCCCTCACATTCTCTCTCTCCCTCACATTCTCCTTCTCTCCCTCTCTCTCTCACACACACACATTCTCTCTCATATTCTCGCTCTCTCACATTGTCTCTCTCACATTGTCTCTCTCACATTCTCTCTCTCACATTCTCTCTCTCACATTCTCTCTCTCACATTCTCTCTCTCACATTATCTCTCTCACATTATCTCTCTCATTCTTTCTTTCTTTCTGTCCTTCTCATTCCAATCACTTCTTCCCACCTTCATTCTTTTTTTAAACTTACGCGCACACACACACACACACATACATACACACATATATAGCGCTCACGCGTTTGCCAGCTCTATTTCCACTGTGCACCACCGCGTTTTAAGTGTTTCCTGCGCCTGTGCGCAAATGGCGAGGCGCTAAGGTCACTGACACCCAGGCGGTGATTGGCAGAGGCCGCTCTGTCCGCATAAGGAGGCTGCCTGGCGCCGACGCGGCAGCAGCGGCCCACTAGGGACAGGGGGGCCAGTGCGCGGCGGCGGCTGCTCTTCCTGCGAAACTATTTACCGTGCTTACAGGCGCGCGCCAAGTGTACGCCGCCACGCGCTATCCCGGACCCACATCTGCCGCGCCCGCTGCTGTCGCCACCTGCACCCGTCGCATACAACACCGCCCCGTCACCGCTGAAACGCCCGCCTTCTATCCCCCGCAGCCCTCCTTTCCACCGCCCTCGCCTCTTTCCCCGCCCCCCGCCTATTCACCGCTCCTCGCCTTTCCCCCCGCCTCTTCTCGACCCCGCCTTTCCTCCCCCGGGCCTTCTCCCACCCCGCCTCTTCCCGGCCCCGGCTCTTTCCTCCGCCCGCCTCTTCGCATCGCACGCCGCCGTCCCGCACGCTTACCTACACGCCACAGCCTCGCCTCCGCGCCACCCGGTTGCGGTAAATAACGCAGGGGCAGTCGCGCTGCCAGTCTCACCCGCTCGGCCTTATATGGGCAGGCGGCGTTGCTTGACGCGGTCAGCGCTCCCCACGAGCGGCCGAGCTTCGACCCCCGACGGCACCTCAAAGCGGCCGCGATTGCTGCGAAATGGAAGACTAGGCCGCTGCGCGCGATTGTTTGGCCTTCAGTACTCACAAGCGACTGGGCAGAGACCAAACGAACTGTAAAGGCCACGTAGGTTGCTAGAGGTTTCGGGGTTGAAATGTCGGTCACTTCGTGTGAGTGGAGAGCAGACGGGTTTGTGACTTGTTGTTGACACGTTGACACGAAGTTGTCTCGATTCAACCACTTCTCTTCGCTCTGTCATCACCCTTTGATCATTTTAATTTATTCATGACTTCCTTCACCTTCCTTATTTTGAGGTGATACTCGGATATAGGAAACAAAATGTACAGTACATTGAAATAGCACACGTTCCTTTCTGTTCTGTACTAAGGTCTTTCACACCGCGAGAGGCTTAGCACTAGGCGATACGAAATCTTAAACTTTTGCTGTGATGTTTACTCACGCGACACATGTTAAAATCTGGTTGTTTTTTATTACAGTTGGGTTTAAATTTGCTTTCATATTTAGTTATTTATTCCTCTGGGTCTGAAAAATAAGTTATAAAATTCGTTTAAGAAACTAATCCTATCCATATTCTCGGTCCGTTATTACTGAACGAAATAATTTTGGATTTCGCATGTTTGACTTCCTCGGTAGCAGAAGGGCATTGATCACCCGTAGGACAGCGACTCAAAGACTATATGTATTCCAACAAATTGGAAATATTTACACCCCTATAAACTCACATCACACTTTAACCAGATTAAAGACTTAATTTTACGAACTACCTTCACTCTAAATTGGTGTAAGGAAGCTTATAATATTTTTAATCACCTTTACATCCGTTAACGTGTGAAGAAAAGAAATTATTTTGTTCATTTCTTTTTAAACAAATGACATCTCATTCTCTTTTATGTGCTACAATTATTTTATTTTCGTTCTTTTTATTATTGCCTTACGACAGTGAATGTCTTACGTAGTTCTTCCATGAACTCGGGGCTTATTTTATAGTCGTCTTTGGCACAGGAATGGATTTCAGAGAGGACACCTACACACACTTAATCCAAATGAATGTGCGCAGGTGTGAGAGAGGATGTGAAGATGGTGACGTCAACTTGCTTTTTAGGAAAGGACGGAGGAGGCAGAGTACACTTTCACTTGAAGAAAATATATTTATAGTGTATGAGGGAACAAGGCCACAATAAAACATTTTGAAATTTAAAATACAATTACCAAAGAACAACCCTTAATAATTGACTGAACGAAATATAAAACAACACAAGTTGAATTATGGCAATTTATTGATTAATACATGTAATTTTAATTTCTTGATTTTTGCATTTCCCCATCGCTATTTTTTGGTGCATAATGACATTCTTTTGTACACTAACTAAACGTGTTTTTCTCTCCACACGAGATACAGGTGGTTTAAAAGATCTCTAATTGTACACACAGACAATGATAATTAATAGGATTTTTTAATAAACATAATCTTTATTGTCTTGAAATACCTAGAGCCATATTCGCTAGGATCATTCAACAACAAGAAACGTTTTCGCAAAGTTATCTCCGCTTCGAAACACAAAGAGGACATCTTGTGTTGACAATTTAGTAGATAACAAAAAGAAGTTTTGAAGATAATATTTAACAGTCGAATTCAAGGAAGTGATATATATAGAAATATGTCAAGTGATGTATACATTGGATATTCGATATCGGTGGGAGTTGTAAAAGATAAGATTATCAAGTTTGATATTCTCGTTCATGGCAACCAATACAGAACTTCTTACGAAATAGAACAACTTTTTTATGAGGGGAAAATTAGAAGGTAAATGAAGAAAGCTAATTTCAAAGTAAATATTTGCAAAATGTAAATATTGTCATATTATATTCTTTTGAAATAATTTGTATATTCATTTCAAATGTTTGATGGTGATTTCCCCTCGTCCTACTCTGCAATTACTCTGGCTTACACTAACTTTATTTGATATTTCTTTGTCTATTTAACCCGATAATTGATCTATTGACGTACCGAGGTTTATCCGTCATGATACATTTATTCTTGTGGATTACACAGACCGTCTGTACAGATTTTCGATTATAAAAACTTACGTACGAGATGTTTACTTCTTTTCATATGGTATTCGGGAATTTCCTTTACCGTTGCCTTATAAATGATATCTGCTTGAAAAAAACATCTAATTTCCGTTCTGCTGTAAATACAAATATAAACAACCGTACATTTATATACAACAACCCAATAAACGATTACAACAGAAACTCTGTTGTTATCTAATATTTCCCGTACTCCTCCCCTTGCATGCATGGCCATTACCGTTTTTAATCTGAATTTAGAATTTATTAATCTAATTTCAAAACATCGCCTCATACACTTATCAAATTTAATATATCATCTTCGGTACCTTTCGTGTTGTGGTCCTCTGCCTTCTTGACTGTCGTTCCCACGTTCACATTCGTTTCATTTCAGCTTAGTCCAGTACCAATTGTCACATCATCTTCCTTTGCACGCACGTTTTCTATCCACGTATATTGTCCTACTTACAACATTTTCTCCCGAATTAGTAATTTACACTACGCCCGTCCAATCATCATTGGATCTGGATTCGTTCCGCGAACTGATCGCATTCGAATCTCAATGCCCTCTGCCCCGTTTGTTCTTATTACGCGCTCTTCTTTTGTCTTCCCCGATGCGCCGGAGATACCTAAATCCGTTTCTCTTTCGCTCCACCACTCAGGATCTTCCCTTTCTCCCGCACATTCTCATTTCTCTTTGGTTGATCTAAGCATTTTATGTTTATTCCATGCCTATTTACCCTGGATTTCTTTCGTAACTTAATTCGCTACCCACGGAAATTACTCAGGTGTTCATTCGCTATTTTATTTACTCATTCGCTATTCTGTTCATTTCTCTATTTTCTCTATATTAATTACAATGCCTTTCCCTTGCTTTTTCATTATTTTTCACTTTATCAATTGCATCTCCTATGTCTCCCATTGTTGATGGCGTAATGTTTTTATTCTTTTGGAATTTATTTATTTTCGTATACACCTTGTGATAAATCATGACAATTGCAATATTTATTTAGTACGAAGATTGATGAGAAAAAATATCAGTAAGCAGAATTGAACAAAAAAGGGTTTATCAATTTCAAAAGCAGTCTAAGTAGATGCGAAATTGTAATAGTGAAAGTATTATCTCTAATACATTTGTTGTGCACGATGGTACTCCGAACTGCATCTGATGAATAGCTTTAGAAGAAACAGATTTATCAAACATTACATAGAACATTCATGAAAGCTGTGACAGGCCATAGACACGGTTCTCAACTTATTGCACGATGCATGATGTGTCCCAACATTTTAATTAAAGTGGAAAATTTAATTAAAACTTTTTCGCTCCTCTTTGACGCCTTGCGTACGTATACTCCTCCTTCTGTATTCTGTAGCGGTAGTAGCTTGATATTAAGTGCTGCGGTTGTCTTTCCCAATTTAATGTTTAACAATACTCCTAACGACAGCAATATGAGTGAATAATTCAATATACGAGCGACTAATAATTATTCTCAAATTTAAAATTAATCTGCACAAAGTCCGATTAATCCAGTTGCCCGATATTCCGAGATAGCAGGACGTTAAAAATCCTTTAGCAGATCTAGATGATTTTGTGATTTATAGAAGCAATTATAAAGAGGATATCTAATGATCAAAATATTGCGACGTAACTACTAGCCATTTTCAGATAATGCAGCTATTAAAAGGTCAACGCTTCTCAGAAGCACGCTAATTGGATCAGTTCTTCCTGTGATTCTTTTTCCTCTTAACCCCCGAAATTAAAAATAATCCACTAAAATTTAAAATGCAATGGTCTCAATAATTCACTCTTAATGTTTGTGCACTACGAGCAAATCAGAAAGTCGGAATGTATCATTTGAAGTGGCTAATTGCTAATCAAAAATAAGAAAAGGTAAAATATTTGCATTTATTATAAATATTGTCGGTTCCAGTCCACACTGTCTTGTAAAACCCCTATTTGCGGCGTTAATTCTGGTTGAACACGGATTTTCGAGGTGAAAAGAATACGCAATGTATTACATCACGTCCGAGGCATATAATTTCACCCTTACCAAATGCCTGGCAAAACTAAAAATTCTCCAACAATCTCAAACCTACTTAGATCCATTTAACTTCCCAGCAATGGAAGTAACCACTAATATGACTTGAAACCGTAGTTGTGTCAACACTAGTCATTAGGCGGTGAATATGATAGTATTGGATACCATGCGGGGCCACGCTACGATATTCTCAACAAACTAAGTTGGGGAAATGGACAAGTTTCCTTAGTATTAGATAAAACATCAGCATTAGCAGCAACAATAACAATAACAGTTTGAATTGCGCTGGTCTCACAAGTTCTACTCTCAATACTCCTTTTTTGTTTAATAAGGATAAAGCAAGACAACGAGGCGACCGAGGAGAAAATACGAGTATATAAATGGTAAGAAACAAGAATGAAATTGGAAAAAAAAATTCATTTGTTTTAAATATTTATGTAACTTTATGTTAACTGTAGGGTATTTATTGCCAGGACATACATTGTTACAAATGAATGGGACATAGGAAATGATAAAACATACTAATTCTATACTAAATGAATGCTAAAAATATGCTTTTCAAAAGCATCACGCCATATGATAATAAATGTCAAGGATGCGATAGTAAACCTCGAAGAAATATCAAAAATTATTTTGATATCAGGAAAAAATCATTAAACGTTATTAATTGTGGTTCAAAGCCATTGATAACTTGTTGGGAACGTATTTATTGAGGACATATAACGTTCCTAGTATTCTTGGTTATAATATTTCCATAACGAATAAGGAAAATCCTTTCCCCGAGCATTTCGAATCAGTATAAGATAAATTATCTGGTAAAACCGGTTGGTTCACGTTTCTAAAGCGTAATGTGGAAGTAAACTGAATTTTCGTATCGCATAACAGGAAAAGAAAGAACAGGAGGCAAGAATGAATGGTAGATAATGTGCTTGATTGATAAAAAACTATTTCCTGCGTGTTTCTCTGTAAACCGAGGAAGTATGTGTACCAGCGTTATTTCAGTCGGAACTGAAGTGGGGCGTTAGATGAACGTGTCAGAAGATCGCGTTCTTAGCACCGAGACATAGGTCAAGGCGAAGGCGGAGGGAAAGTCCATGTCTGCCGGGGGCAGCGAAGAGGTGGGAGGACCAACAGGAGTGATCTTCTAGGGTGGGCCGTG
>BOPP01000016.1:6278586-6282048 GCA_017312745.1 Gryllus bimaculatus
GTAAGTGAAACGGGACCCGTGCCTCAAGTTCACTATACCCGAGGGTTCACTATATCCGAGTTCACTATAACCGGAGTCGACTGTATGTGCGTTTTGCAGGAAGATAGGAATGATGCAGGAGAATAAGGTTAGGTGCGTTGAGCTCTCAGGGGTTTTCAGGATCAATTTTGTCGCATATCATCCCTCGTGAGTAGGCTGGGTAGGTAAGATGTATTAGTATTGCCAATGCTTACATGATAAGACACATTATGAACGACGCTTATAGTGAATGTTTAGCTATAGTTTCCTCTCTCATCGTAATTTAATAAATAATATTAAGAATCTTAATGTTTGGAACTCCTCTCGTCCTACATACTCGTGTACCAATACAATGCACAGGTTTGCTTTCCGTCATAGAAAACTGATAATCAAAATGGATGGAGACACTTATAGTACTATTAGTACCTTATAGACACTATTTAGTAACTTACAACCTCAAAATTCCTCTACTACAAGCTTTTACCTTTCGAATCTTCTAGAAAATATTTACTCGCGTAATTTATTACTTGGTTTCAGAAGACTCATGAACTTGAAAGCATGAGTATTATGCACAAACAAATATTCTACTAAATTGATTAAACACATTCTCTTTAATTATCGTGGATTGATGATACGTTTATATTTCGACAAAGTTGATATATTCCATGAATACTAACATTTAGATTTCAGTTTTTCGGCTCTGTGTGAGATGTATTTTCTCCTCGTTTCCGATTGCTTTCTAGACCGCCTACCAAACGCAAGAGTATATCTCCAGTAGGGAAATTTATTGAGCACCCGGAACCATTTATCGAATGCAGATGTCGATACAGAGCGCTCGGGGAAGGAGCGCAGTGACGGATCGCTCCAATCGAACGCGTCTTACAGCGAGGCCTTCCGGAAACGAACCTCTCTCGGAATGAGGCGGCGGCGGCGGCGGCGACAGAGACGGAAACAGGTCGACGGCTTCCGGTGGCACACGTGTGGTTCGCACGTGCGCCCGCCGGCCGACCGCGGCCTAAAGCTGCTGACGCGCTCCGACACGCCGCCTCTGCCGCCTCCGCTCCGACGCTGCCGCTGCCTGCTGCCGGCTGCGTCACCGCCACCGCCATCACCACCGCCACCGCTGCCGCCCCTATCGCCCGCAACGCCCCCAACCGCCGCCACCGCCCTCACGCGCTACCGCCCCCAACGCGCCGCCACCGCGCCGCCCAACGCGCCGCCTCGCCGCCACCACCGTGCCGCCACCGCCACCGCCACCGCCTGCTCCCACCGTCGCACCGCCACCGCCACGCTCGCTCCGCGCCCTGGACAGCGCGCGGCAGGCCTGACACCTGGGACAGCCCGAAGAGGCTGAGCTCCCAAGCCTACCAACCAAAGGCCTGGAAGCGTTCGAGCTGGATCAACGGAAAATAAAGAGTGAGAGAACGCGAACATACCAAATAAGTGAACATTTTGTCCCCAAAATGACCATTCGGTAAAAATATTATTTGATTATAATATGGTAGTTTATAAAGAATTAATTCCCATTCTGACCAATGGGCTGGAATCTGGGGTGTTTCCATGAGAGGGCTGATGAATATGTTGCCACTTTATATCCGCCAAAATGAAGCATTCCTCTCGTTTAAGAAGAGAAAGAGAATATACAAGAAAGTTAAAAGATTTTGTTTATTATAGTATTTGTAATCTTTGAATGTTTATATATATTAAAAGATAAAATTAACAATACATCACAAATTAAGCTTTTCTGTTCTTCCCTGAACAATTCCTTCAGGCAGGTTCTGACTGCGTCTTCCTGGAAGTAGTGTGCAAAATCAGGGGAAAATTTGGGGTAATTTTTAAAATAAAATTTTAATAAATCGATATTTTCGGTTTGAATAAATTTTTCAATATCTCTGGTATTGTTAAGTTTTTTTCAGCCGTTGTACACATTTCTTCATTTGCTCCATTTGACCGTACTGTTTCATATTTTCTTTTCATTACACATCGAGTAAAAATAAAAGATCTTCGAAATGTATTTCACATGTGGTGTCATGCTAGCGGTGACAACGTGCCAAGGGGTTGCTCCATTGGGGAAGCGAGAGGCGTACATGTGCGCAGCTGGTGTGAGGCACGGACGGGGTCAGCTTGCACGATGTCATACACGGAAGGGGCGCTCCCTTGCTGGCAAGCAGCAGCCGGCTGTTCGTACCAAGCTTCGACGACAAAGTACTAGTGGAGATGGAGACGTCAAGAAACGGTCGACACAAGCAGAGTATATCACTATTTTCTCTAACGGTTTCAATACTGAACACAATATTAAAAAATTCATGGGATAATCGTTGCGATATTGAGTGCACGGGCACACTGTTATATACTAAATACTTCCAAAAGTTTTCTCGGGCTATTCCAAAAGAAAGGATCATCAGATAGATATTAATATTCATGATTTAGACTAGAGAATGGAATGTAATCCAGTCATAAGTGCATAAGTTATTTCTAAACTCACGTGGACATCATAATTTGAAATTCGATCAAAAGAAACTTTTTACGAAAATGGAATGGAAAGTAATCCAGTCATAAGGGCATAAGTTATTTCTAAACTCACGTGGACATCATAATTTGAAATTCGATCACGAGAAAATTTTTATGAAAAAACTGATGGCTTCAAGGATTTCAGTTGTTTCTCAAGTAACCAATCCTCTAACTCCTCCCTGCCCTAATCACCCATTAATTTGCATGGAAGCTCTTCATTCGATTGAATCGCTCATCAGGAGAAAATTGGAAAAATTTAGATACTCCTATTAAAATTAAAATATTGGTGAATTAAATATTATTTGCCTCTTTGCGATCCGTTCACAATGTGTTTATTTATAATGTAAGTTCTACTTCACGAACACATCAACCCAGAATTTTCATGAACGCAAATTCAATATTTTTTAGACTTTTAAGTGGAATTTTAGCGTTTTCACGTTTGAATTAAATGATAATTAGTTACAGGAATTATTTATAATTTGCGAATAAATTAATAACAGAAAATCCGGTTCATATTAATTTTATTTTTCGTCTGAAGAATGAAAATAAATTTTAATATCCGAAGCACAAAACATTTCCATGAAACTTTAGACAAAGCTCGTACATAAATCTTACTTTTTTTTAATTCACAAATTCCGCGAACTCCACCTGACAGGTAAACCGGACCGTCAGAATTTTCGGAGCAATCCCTTCCCGGAAAAGCGATGTTCTTGGAGCCTAGCCGCGACCCATGGGCAGGGTGGGCTGCTGGGATAACCGATTCTGGCAGATGTTTCCGATGGCGAACGGGCGCTGGAGGGTTGGCAGCGCTGCGCCCTGGGCCGCGTAGGCGGCGGCGGACCGGAGGAGGAACAGGTGTTGCGAGGGACATATTTATTAGTCCTCCGCCCGCCCACGGGAGGGGCCTCTCCAGGTCCAGCCCCCCCCCCCCCC
>BOPP01000016.1:6302970-6330462 GCA_017312745.1 Gryllus bimaculatus
GGGAGGGGGAGGGGAGGGCGCGAGCCGCACCCGCGCTCCGTCTTCGGCCACGCAAGGCCCGACGGGCGCGGCACGCAGTGAGATTAAGAGGCGCTCGCTCCGAAAGGCTGTCGTTCGCGGCGGCGGCCAGAAGGGAACCACGAGATGACGGACGGGCGATGTCCCAAAGTTCGGTCTCAGAGCTGCTCTCCATTGGCAACGACACTCTTTAGTGCTTGCTCGACGAGACGGTAATTCCATATCATCTTCCCAACATATGTTCTAAAAATGCATAGTAACTGACCGTAACGCCACGACCTGTGAGAAGGGACACGTTATATTCTTCGACTCGTATTTAACTCCATTCAAACCATAGGAAGGCACATTTCTCATTCATGCTCCGAAACCATTCTGATCAGGTACGCAACCAAAATCTGTTTGCATTGCTCTGTTGGTGTTTAAACCCAAAATGTGTTTTTTTCGTTTCCTCATTTATCACATTACAACGAGTTCATTAAGAGAATTTAAGTTACCCTTAAGTTATTTACACATCAAAAAGATTACTTTACAATTATATCGTGCTTGGTATCTAGCTTCCAGTTTCCTTTAGTTGAGAACTTTCATAACTTCTAGGGGTTTCCAGCAAGCCATATCGTGCAGCAGATGTGTTAAACAACAGCAATCGCTAAACCGCTAACACCACCACTCCTGCGCATCGGCATTGCCTGAAGTACACCGGGATCGTCGTGGAAATGGAGGCGTGTAATTTGCAATCAAGTCGCGTGTACAATGCAGTCGACATAAGACGTTTTAGCCCTTGTTCTTCTAAAAAGCCACAGCGACGGTAAACAGAATGGTGGTGGTGAAACAAAAGATCTCTTTCTGACCGAAAAGATATCGCGGCGTTCGGTGGAAGACCTTCTTCGTCCGGCGACGGCCGACCTAACAATTTGGCCCGAAGTGGGCGCTCACTGTGCACCGCGGTTTAAGCAATGGACGTCCGAGATCCCGAAGCCTAGTGTGAGTACGACATGGATTACGTGGGCGCACCTCTTTACAGGCACGCAGCGACGCGGCTGCACGCGCTCACGCAAAGCCACGCGCGCAAACAAACCCTCCCCTCTACGCTCCTTTCGCGCACGCTCCCTTCGTGCATCCCAGTCCCCGTGCTGCTCGCCCCGCTCTGTTCTGTGTCTCACATGATCCGCTCCGGCCCCGCCCCCAACACCCCGCCAAGTCTCGTCCAGCGCCAACCCGTCATCTGCCCCTTCCAGGTGCATCCATGAATGTTTTTCCCGCTGACCAAGCAAAATAATAAAAATATTTTAATAATATTAATGATAATAACCAATAATAATAATAACAACATAATAATAATGACAATAATAACAACAACAACAACAACACAAACAATAATAATAAAAATAATAATAATAATAATAATAATAATAATAATAATAGACCGAAATATAGTTTGCCTCTTGTTGCGAGGAAGAAGGCGAAAATATCAGGCCTTGGCGTATTGAACTAAGCACATGTGGCGCTTAGTATCTGTTTGAAGTAGTCCCTGTGGTCATCTCTGCAAATGGACTGATCTCCGAAGAACTAATTCCATCGTCTGAAAGGCTTGGCCTTAAGGACTGGCACATTCAAACAATGCAAAAGGCTGTTCTCCTGAGTACTGCACACATCGTTAGGAAGTTTTTATTGATATAACTGACCGCCCGAGTTTGCAAGCGAAGTAGTCCCTGTCGTCATCTCTGCAAATGAACTGATCTCCGAACTAATTGCATCGTCTGCACCTTGGTTCTACAAAGGTCCCGGTGTCTGCTATAGACACCTCGCTAAGCGAGAGGCTTGCAGAAATAATAGTAATAATAATAATAATAATAATAATAATAATAATAATAATAATAATAATAATAATAATAATGGTTTTAAATATAGAGACAAGAATTGGATAATCAATATATAATCACATTTAAACAATATTAATTGCAAAAAACTCGAGAAATCGCCGTTTACACATAGTCGAGAAATTTGAATAGAGTGAGCCGTAAAACAATATGAAAATCGCAAAAGAATCGCTAATATTAGCGCATCGAATTGAGATCTCGTCGCTCTCTATCGATGATTCAACCGGTCGCTGCAGTTGGTATCATTTTGCACGGCTATAAACGCTCCTTCTCATCTCTGTGTTCGGAGAATTCCAACTGTTGGTTTCCTATCACATCTGATGGAACGGATCATCAAAACTCTCAGTATGAACTTGTGAGTGAAAAGGTGCAATATTTTTGAAACCGTCATGATATTCGGACGTTTTTCTGAGTGTTAGTTGTCATCAGCATTCTATTAATTGCCATGGTTTATGGGAAACTTTAATACGATATTGCAATTCAGTTTAAAGAAAAATCAATTCGTTCATACCATTTCGAAGAGAAGATTTTGACCGTTAAAAGGCAACCCCGCCCTTCGTTATTAAATTCGACAACTAAAGTTAAAAAGAGAAGAAAGGTTTATACCAGGAAACTTATGGTGTCCTGAAATGAAATTTACAACTGCTTCTTTACAAGTTATCCAAGTAAAGTCATTGTATGTAACATTGTAACCGTCAAAACCCCCGAAACACAAAAGTCGAACGGGAAGAAAATAAACTAAAAAATCGACAAAGCTCCTTTGAAAATAAAACGCAAGGCCAACAAAAGAAAAGTCAGTAAAAATGTTTGGAATTTTGTTGGAGTTTGTTGAAGTGACCCTACAACATCAGCTAGTCATGAAAAATCAGAATATTTCATATCATTTTGATCGCAATCCAGTGGATTTCAGTTTTACTCTACCTCACACTTGAACTCTATTTCACATCCATGACCAGAGGAACAACGAACCGAAGAATTCAACAGCAATTTTAATTAAAATATAATCTTAAGATGTTCAACAGATTTTCTGAAACGAATGTGGGGATTTAGTACCAGAAAAATTAACGTTGTTTAAGAGAATGTGGAGAAATAATACCCGAACAATGAATTTTGATGAAAATATAGATCATTGTACGAAAAATGTTTCGAATATCCCAACTCCCCGTAGCTTCAGCAAGTTGGGTTAAAATATTCGACACATATTGCAATGACTACCCAAAAATACCATGCCTCGCCACCTGCGGGAAGGGGAGTAGATCCAGTTCGGACTTCCCATCAGTATTTGTGAAATAATTATTAATAGTTATCTTGGAAGTATAGAAAAATTTATAGTATCCATAATGGAAATGATCCGTTAGATGTGATGTGATGAACATGAGATATATGTTTGGAATAAATGGAGGAAAACTATAAAAAAAAATTATGTTCCCTCCCTCTAGGATCCGTCAATGCGAGTCAGTAAGTTTTTTGCTCCGGTCCCTCCCGCCCTTCCTCCGAGTTCCCCCGAGTCATCTTATTCTCCCTAGCGATCCTTGACTTTTCCCATTTAACCCGTTCAACCGTGTCTGTGTGACCGTGCTTCCTGGTGAGTCCCAATTCTTCACAAATCACTGACTTTCCTCGCGTTCTGCCCAATTCACATCTCGTTCGTTCGAGTCTGGGAAGTGTCAATGGCGATGGATTTTCGACACTAGCTAGATAGCTGGGTCGAATTCTAACACAGCCTGAAGGAGAATTCTAATGGCCGGTTACTCTGATCGGGAGTTTTCCGTGGTTTCAATACCAGGCGAATGCCGGAGCTGTAACCTAACAAACGGGCCACAGACTGTGACACTACACTTACGAGACTAATGACGATAGTAGTTGACGAGCCCAGAAACTCGAAATAATCAATCACTTAGTGGAGTCTGTACTTGCACAGTTCTGACTCATCCGTTCTCGCCATTCCACCACTGCTCTACCCGTCTGACACTTCTCGTCTCCCCGCATCTCGCTGATTTTCTTCGTGTTCCACTTTACACTGTCGTTTGACGTCTCCTTACGTTGCCGTGTTGTTTCCCTGCTCAGAGTCGCCATCTCCTTCTTCCCCGTCCCGCCCTGCTTGCAGGACCGACCGCCTCTCCCCTCTTCGACTCACTGTACTGCCCCGACTCGCTCCGCGGAGCAATGTGGCAGAGACGTGAAAACACGGCAAACAATTTTTTAAAAAGTTCGCTCACGAGGGAGATGTCTAATTTAAATTTCAACTGACCACATTTGTTATCAAAATCATGGCGTATAAAAAGTTTTGACAGACCGGAATATTCTCGTTTCCGCTTGTAGTTGACAGAACATAAATTACCAGTATCATTTCTAATGGTATTCTTTCACCAAACTTTTAGGTTTACAGCATCACGAATTTCAATTTACAGAAAGTTTTTATTTCAAATGAAGCCTTAAAAAAAGTTTCGGAGATATTTTTCTTGGGATGATTTATTAAGGCAATTACAAAATTAGTGTGTACGTACCTGTAAAACAATTAGCATTCATTAACTTTATATGCAAACATTAATGTAAATTTAAGAGTGTCTGCAACCACATTTCTGAAAGTTTCTTTGTTAGTATCTCGCAAGCTGCAGTTTCTCGAGAACTATTAAATAGTCTCGACATACGACTGGAGAAAACGTTACACACTAGACCGATTGACGAGTTCCTGTTTTGAAAGCGAAAGAATATAAGAAACGGAGTAGGAACATTAAATCAATTAACTATTAGTTGCTTTTAGAATTATCATTGAACTTGCTACCTCCTTGTCTCTGTTGGAAAGCAGCGTAGTGCGGTTTGTGCGGTCAGGCGGAAGAGCAGACTTCATGTCCTGTGCCCCGCCTCAGAAAATTAGTCATACTTAAAATGAATTGAATTGAAATTAAATTAATTGAATTGAAATGAATGGAATTGTATTGTATTGAATTAAAATGAATTGAATTGAGCTGCATTGAAATGAATTGAATTGAAATGAATTGGAAACTTTCACCTCCAGTCGTGCACTGCACTAACGAGATTAATTTTTATTCCCCCATTTTAATTACCATGTTCATTTCCTCAGAAATAGTCAAAACGCATGCATTCATCCCTCTGTCTTTGTGCGACCTCCGGGCTGCTTGCTTCCCACTGTGCCCGCCGCGTACCCGCGTCGCGCCGCGCATAAGGAGGCGCTGCATTCGGTTAACTGGGTTTACGTATGCGCGGCGGCGGGCGACGCTAATGGTACGTCCTCCGCCTAAGCTGCTTAATCATTAACATGGCCGCCATAATAAAGCGGCCCTAAAGAAACTTCTTGTTCTGGGATAGGCGCGCGGTTACGTCTCATGGGTGCCCGCTGCGAGCGGGGAAGAGGCCTGCGCTAAAGGACATAGGCGCCACTGCAGACACTGCTCTTTTCTTACATCTTGTAGGGGCAGGACAATATGAAACGTTTATTTCAGAAACCCGTCAAACGCCAATATCTAAAACATGCATTACCAGCGGATTATTGTTCCAAGAGGATACACACAACGTTTAGTGCTCATTTGTGTGAAAAATATTCATTTATCAACTACTTTAATAAATAAAAATATTTTGAAATCAGAAAAATCGAGAGACTTTTTCTCAGTTTTCTCGAAATGAGGAATTTGGCGTTTGACGTGTTTTCGAAATAAACGTTCAATTCAAGTGGATTAGCCGCTAAGTACGTGTGCGAATCTGTACATTGATAATATTATGTGGGCAAAGTAACTGCTTGACGTATGTGTTCCTTCATCCTGGAGTACGTTCAAGCATGAATTCAAACAATATGTAATGAATTGAATTGATAAAATGAATTGAAAAAATATGTAATTTAAATTCGATTTCATCGTATGCATGCATTTTGTTGAATAAAGCGTATTTTTTAATTTCTTCCCTAAACACTTTCTAATTATGAAGTAAGATACGTAGCAACAAAATAGAATAATGAGTGTGTAAAAAATACACTAAAATGACAGTAATGTTTCATATATCATTCATACTTTATAAACCATGTAATAATGAGAAGTCCAGATTTGAACAAGTCCAAGGTGCTGAACAAGTTGATGATAAATGGATGTATTACTCGTGTAATTTAAATACGGGTAGACAAGAGGAAAATTAATTAGTACATTGTTTTGTGAAAATAAACAATATTTTTTTAGAACTTGAACATTAACTTATAAATGACGAAAAGGGAACTGCAATATATGAAGTATTGGGGTTTCATAACAAAATCATAGAACTGAATTTATTTACTACTGTCACGAACATTTGTTTGTGACAAATTGTTAAACAAAACCGATTGTCCGTGACAATGTTAGAATAACAAATGTATAATTTAATTTCAAACAGTTACATTCATCAAACTTTCAGCTTTTCAGTTTCGAGTTTTGAAACGATATGTTGTCCCAAGTCGCGCAAACTGATTACCGTGTAATTCCCTCTGTTGTTCGCAAGTGCAGAACACGAAAGATTACGGAGAGAAACCTTCGGAACAAGGTCTCAGTGTGTTGCGTTGTTACGCAATTAAGATGAAAAATGATGTTCGTTGTACCTTTATTGGCCTTCGTGCAGGCAGCTGCGCCACATGCATTGCGAGGAAAGCGTATCCCAGCCTGCGTTACACACGGCAGGTGAACGAACGAGGAGTTCCGGCAACTTCATTCATTCGTTTATTCGAAGCACAGAACCACGAACGAAAACCCCTTTGAAACAAGTGTATAATATCAGCTCCGACAATTAAATTCAAGAGGTCTATAAAATACCTATGAATTAAATGTATGCACTCTTAAAGTCAAATTTTGGTATTCCCAGACAAAGCAATTAATTACTCGAAAATAAGAGCTACCTGACTTTCTTAGCGACCATACACTCAAACACTGAATGTTTACGTAACTGTAAGTTGTACTTTCGGATTGAATGATTTTAGAAAATATGTAATACTTACTCTGTTTTAAAGAATATAAAAATGAAATGACAGACATTTAATAGAGAAATCAAAGGAGATGACACCCCTCTCAGAAAACAGTTAGTTGCTCGCTGATGCTTACTGAGACTTCTTCTAACGGATGTTTTTCAAAAATTTCGTGAACTGTTCGTGTATGTTGTAGAAATACGAACAAATTAGATTCAATAATTTTCGCATTTTGGAAGAATAAGTATCGAAAATCAGATAGTGTTAAATATGAAGTATGCATATTTACAGACTTGATATAATCATAATAATGTAAACTGTAAGGAAGAATTAACATAATAAATAATAAATTTAAAAAATCAACATATAATGAAGATATATTATTGTAAATATAGGTGTTGTGGTGCGTTATCGTTGGTATTTTTCATGAAATAATTATAAACGTTGTCACTACTGTTGTCAATGACAAAGTTTATAATTATTTCATTTTTATTATTGTAAAGTAAATTGTACTAGCCACTATCTTTTCGAAACGAGACCCAACACAGATGCAGTTTTGACGTGAAAACGTTTTATGTTCAAGACGTTAGTGACATGAAATTTGTTCCCTGTCCCCGGCAAAATCTCTTTGATAAAAAGGAGTAAATGTAAATGTGAGATAGTATAAGTCTGCTTTTCATGTTTCACACAAAAGCGTATCATTCTGACGTTTCCTTCAAAGCGCATGTTGAGAAACTCTGATGTCGAACTGTTCAGTTACTATATCTCCTTGTGCGTGTAGTTACATTATCAGCAGGTCGTGATATTTAAATACAGTTGGGAAAGACGCTGTCACGTGATTACATACGACCATGTAGACGACGACACAAATCAACAAAACATTTTGACGTGAAAAACTCAAACTCATTATATTGAAAACATGGGTGACATGTTCGTGCCCTGGCAATTTCTACTGCGAAACAGCAATGCTATAAATGTACATGAAAAAGTATGATTGGATTGCTGTCCTTAGGCGTCAGGCCCCATACACAAGCCTATCATTTTGTCGTCAGTACGAGGCAGATGTCGCAATGGGAAAGTGATTTCGATCCGTTGAGTAGTTAATGCACTTTGGACCCATGAGCCTGAAGTTTTACTATGAGGAGGGCGCGATATACTAAACACAGGATTCGATGTCTGCCTTGGTCGATGGTGCCTATTTCCAAAAGACGTTGACACTTTTTCTTGACAAACGAAAAAAAATCACATTTTCATATGCAGAAGCATGGTTGAAGTCGATTTAATGAAAAATATTATATTCATTTACTTCTAAATTTCTTTAAATAAATCAGTCTGTCATTTTTTTCACTATCCACTGGCTTTATATGTTTCCTACGGCTACGTAAACGACGCAGCCCAATAAAATATTTTTCCATCACGAATTTAAGTAACTGATTGTATAAAAAAAGGACACTGAAATGTCAGCGTTATCAAAGAGTTTTACGACCGACCGTGCCCGACTTACATTTGTCTTGCGTTGCATCCTCAGCGTGAACTCGAAGCGGATGGTTTATGAGCGTCCGAGTTCATTAAAGTTAGCGGTAAGAACAAGTCGAGAAGCCTAAAGAGTCGCCTAGAGGGCAATTCGTCAATAATGAAGCTGCTCTTTTATGTATGAATTGACACGACGCAACCATGCATGTGTCCATGACTTTTGTTTTCTATCAATTTATGTTCTATTAATTTCTAATTATATAATACGGTTATGATGTAATCAACTACACAAAAAATTAAATGATTTGATGAAGATGAGATGATTTTGATGAAATGATGTCGATGATGCAATTAGGAACACAGAGTCAGTAGGAGAACTCTAGGAAAATCGGTTGTAAACCTGCTGTAACCATGACAAGTTTCCCAAGGAGAGATAAGAAAACTAGTTGCCATATGTAGAGATGACAGAATTTTACCTTTTTTTCCTTTTTTAACGAAACAAACTGTACCTATGTATTCGTAACATTTTTGGTGCAACGCACATCATAATTCTAAATAAAAATTAACTAATGATTATAATTTTTTGATGATATATGGATATAAATAATAACTAATGATAATATATCATTTTTATAATGATACATATGGATATAAAATAAATAAAATATGTTATAAATTATTATTACAAAATATCATATTTACAAGTATATAAATATTGGATAAAATAAATTCAGCATTCAATAAATATTTCTTTCTTTCTTCTAATGCAAAAAATGAATACATTAAGAAAATGTTTGCCTTGATATTCATTTTCACATTTTGGTAATTTCAATCAGGGTGGGTCGATGGTATTTATTTGGAAATACGACACATCACAATATACTATCTAAAAGGATACTCCCGTTTCTCTAGATTTTGATTTCACCATCTGCATCATGAAGTTTTTTTTTCCGCTGTATGTTAGCCCAAAGATAAGTTACTGATCCAACACATTTTAAAAACATACGGTAATACTCTTAAAATACGATATTAGTAAATTATAAGTTTTAAACAATTTTGTTGAATAATGCATCTCATTATACGCATTTTCTGTTCTCACGATCGCTCGCATAACTGAACATAAAAAATCGCGAGAAGCTGGTAATAAACAAGTAAGGGGCGCAACTAATAATTGTGCATACGCTTTAAAAAGTACTGTCTCAGAAGGTGAGTTGTAATGATGCCCAGAAGGAGAAACTTAGTCAAGGGGTGCGAAACCGAAGCAGACAGGAGTGGCTGGGTGAATGATTATGTTAGAGAACGGGTGGATGGATTGGGAAATGGGTGAAAGAATGAATGGATGGGAGAATGAATAACTGACTGGAAGAATGGGTGGCTGGCGAAGAGAATTGTTGGATGGATTGGGGAAGGAGGGAATAATGAATGGATGGGACAATGGATAGCTGAATGGGAGGAAGGGAGGCTGGTTAGGACAATTTGTGGGTAGTTTTTAGGTGGCTGGCTGGCTCGGAGAATGGGCGGCTTAGTTGGAAAGTGGGTGACTGAATGGGAGAGTGGGTGGCTGGCTGTGTGAATGGGTGGCTGGATGGGAGAATAACACGTGTACGGAAGCTGGATGGGAAATAGGTGGATGCCTGGGAGAATGGGTGGCTGGATGGGTGGGTGGGATGGGTTGGGTGATGGGAGGGTGGGTTGGGTGGGTGGATGGTGGATGGGTGGATGGGTGGATGGGTGGATGGGTGGGTGGAGTGGATGGGTGAGTGAATGGGTCGGTGGATGGGTGGGTGGGTGGATGGGTGGGAGGATGGGCGGTTGGGTGTTTGGGTTGGTTGGGTGGGTGGAAGGGTGGATGGATGAATGTTTGGATGGGGAGGTTGTAGGATGGGTGGGTGGGATGTATAGTAGGATCGGGCGGCTAGGTAGCAGGGCGGAAGAGTTTGCCCGCCCTGTGCTGGCGGGGGGGGGGCAGTGGGTTCGGCTCGGGCGGGCGGGGGCCGTCAGCTCGCACGCTCTGCAGCCGGCGGCGGCGTCGATGCAAATCGGCCATAAACCGCCCGGGGCTGACCCCGAGGTCGGAGGTCGCTGGCGGCGACGTGCGCGGCTGCGACCAATGGGCAGCCGCCCGCAGCCTCTGTCCACACGGGAGGGCGGCGGGCGGCCTAACTTATGCGAGGACAAACACGTCGACCGGCCGGGGGACCGGAAAGTTATGGCGGTACACAGCAGCGGTCCTCCATGTACCCAACATTGTTGTAACTACGTGTATGGCTTATGCGGTGCTATATTTGCTAAGTGTCAGACATTGGCATATTAAGTTTGTTTAACAAATACTATTAATTATGGTAGGAGGCCCCTAGAGCACGCTTTTTATTTACTAGATTAAACTCAATATATAGGTGCGAAACAACGGTGCAAAGGATCATAATCTTTATGTTTACACGTAAGCTTACATGTCTTACTTTTTTTGCAGAACGTGACGAAACTTGTTTTAATTTGTATTTATTGTTCATCGTCTTTAAAAAAACGGTAATATGAATATCTACTGTCCAGAAAATGCAGACCTCAATTTCTGAAGAGTCCGACTTATGTTTAAAACTAAACACTACATTAACAGGTCGTAATGATATGGTAGATATTAACTGGCTGCATGTGTACATTCGAGTATATCCGTATTTTGAATGCAAATGTAAAAACCTATATGCATGAAACACTAAGATGTTTTCCACTGGAGATTTTGATATGGATAGGTAGTGTTAAAATCGACAAATTCCCTGGTTATCTGTAGTTACTGGCCGTATGGTTACCTGTAGTCATTTGGATGCGAAATGCGAAGATTTGATCGAAAAGTGTCGTCGAAGTGTAGGCTATACTGTATATAGTGGTTCTGAAGACCGCTATGTGATCGAAAAGAACATAAGTGCACTTTAGAGATAAATGAAATTGCTTGGCTGTCCTGGAACTCAAGTGGCCTTTGAAACATTTTGTCTAAAATCCAGGTTATGATAGATTTAATTTGAACAGGTGAGCATCTATACATTCTAAAGTGGTCTAGGAGTCATTTGTCGTTGAAGGTGTCGCATAATAAAAGTACCACTTTAGTATTGGCAGATGGTGTGAATGTTAGTCAATTCTTAAGCGGTCTAAAAGTCACATTGTGATTCGCACCATAGACCACTTTAGTTCCAGGCTAGCCATATCATATTTCTACTGAAATAGTGAAAATATCCAATAACATCAAAACGGCATTTTTATGTAAGATATACAGATAGGTAGATATTTGTAAGTACATCTTGTAATATATATTATCTCTTACACTCCATTAATTGAAATGGCGTAGCATAAGACGAAGATCATTTCACGTTGATTAATAAATCTCTGACTATGCGAATTATTTGTGTGCTTAAAATACATTCAAATAATTTGTTAAATGGCACTCATGACTGATTTCCCAACTTTTCCTCGAAACATAGGTTATGCAGTTGCCGTAATGTGAAGAGTTATTTTCATAATTAGAAATGAATATAACTCATACATACGATCTATTTTATGTATCAATTAGTACTGAAAGTTTAATATGAATAATCGTCGTACATAATACATATCGTCTTCCGATTCTTCTCCACTTTCATTTAAAACTCAAACTTATGATCATTACGACGATTATTATTGGTATGCGTCAGTCACTCGTTGTAACTTGTTCTGAATGATAATGTTAGCAACAGTTGTATTCAGATTAATTAAGTCGTGTGCAATGTTAAGTCCTTTATGTTCGCAATCAAGGTCAGTCATTAAGGCAATGAGTCTCAATATCTGCACAACATACCGTGACGGGAAGTACTACATAAATCTCATTTCCTGGCCTAGTAACCTCTAGCAGAGAAGGAAGTTCTATGAATAATGTTGGTCCCAGCTGGCAGTACTCCAGTCCAGTAGTATTACATTGATTGTTGAAAAGGCAATAAAATTAATCTTGTAAATATACGAGTAATAAACTCAGTGACGTAGTCTCATAGCAACCGTTTACCGACCTTCAATTCGCAAAACTGGGAATTAAATACACAGCTACTTATAACTCATTTATAAAATGTTGCGTATATCGCAATGTCCATGTAAAAAACCTGAATTAGTGTCTCATTCTTTGCAGAATCTCATTCAACAATATACTACATTCATTTCTACATTTTGTAAGCGCATCAGTTCTTTCTTCGTTCCGATAATTGTGAAGATGTACTTCGGAACCAGGTGGTCACAGGATGACAATTCAAGACCATCCTTGAAAACAACTTCATTGAAAATACAGTTTCTTCAGTTCTTTTTATTGTATTAATGAACGATATTTGAATTGTTTCGTTTAACGTATTCTTGGACATTCAGAAAAAATATATAAAAGATAAAACATAGAAAATATATAAAAGATAAACCCCCTATGCCAACTGAAGGTGGGTCGGCGCCGGATCTCGCCATCCAACGGGGGAAGATCACCACCACCTCCCAAGAGGGAAAATGCACTACACTTACGGGACTAATGCTGTTAGTAGTTGACGCGCCCGGAATCACCAATCAATGAATGAAAATTGAAAAAAAAATCTCATTTGAGAATACTGTTTAAAATTAGTATTTACCGGTGTATAAAACACTCCGGTGTATGCGTATAAGACCTACCCCTATATTCAAGAAGGGTTTCATTCTTTAATGTTAAATTTTATACTTTTTTATGACAGGATTGGGAATAGTGACCTGTGAAAAGCAATGACCTTTTCTTCTTATTCCGCCGGGAGTTTTTATGATATATTTCTAGAACGAATGGAAAGATTGTGCCGTTTCATAAATCTCCTACACCGGCAAATACGGAACGGTGCGGTAAATAGTGTAATTAGTGG
The DNA here is from genome assembly GCA_017312745.1 of Gryllus bimaculatus. Lineage (NCBI taxonomy): Eukaryota > Metazoa > Arthropoda > Insecta > Orthoptera > Gryllidae > Gryllus > Gryllus bimaculatus. The sequence continues at coordinate 6,316,158 of BOPP01000016.1, forward strand.
GACGGCTTTTCTTTTCGTTGCGTTTCGTGGGTATAAATTAGAAAGCATTGCAGCATTTCAATTTTTAAACTGGGAGTAAAACTGTTGGTTACCGCAGAAGTATTGAGGAAACCCGTATGGATGGGTAAAAAGAAGTAATCTTCCACAACAAAAATGTATTTACACTAAATTCAGATCGTACATTTCGACATTTTTTCAAGGTCTTTTACCTCGTCTTTAGTGCCCAAGTACTGAAATTGAGGTAAAAGAACTTCGTAACATGCATGCCGAAATATAAGTTCTGAATTTAGTGTAAATCATTTTTTGTTATGGAAAACTTCTTTTTACCCATTCATAAACTTAGAGATCACAAAACAGTTGATATTAGAGATATTAGAGCAATTGATTTTGTCAGATTTTCCCCTCGTTTAACTTGTGTAGTGAATGAATGGGAAGAATGAATGCTTATGTATATAATTAAACAGGTATGCATGATGTGTGAATGTAGAGGAAAGTAAAAAAAATAATATCTCACCCGTACTGTAACAATTACTCTAGTATTACATTATTAACAAAATTGATCTTAGTGTAAGTTAGAAATGCCAAAGTGGAAGTAAGTTAACTTTAGGACTAGAATGTAAAACTTAGTTGTAAGAAAAAGCCCCTTTTCTAGCTGCTTAAACCGCAAGGCAGCAGTTCAATGTAAAAATAAAAAGTAAATAAATTCCCCTTCTTCACAGAGTTACTGTGTAGGGGTCAAAAGAAAAACCTTCGTTTAACTCGGCAGCGTGGGAAAAACGTTGCGCTCCGAATAGAAAGCGTCGGCGGAGGTCCGGGTTTTCCCCCACGGGGCGAGGGGCGCGGGGCGTGGCCGGCCCCGCCCTTTCACCCGTTGCGACAGCCCTGCCTTGCCTGGCCTGGCCTGGCCTGGCCTGGCCGGCGCGCTCTCGCTGCCGGCTGGGCTTTCCCGCTAAGCCGATCGCCACCCGTAGCGCCAGACACGCGCTTGTCACACATTTGTACTCCGACCCGCCGCTCCCTGGAAACTCCGCCCCCTGAACCCCACCCGCTCCCCCGCCCCCTCCTCTTCAACCACCACCACGCCCCACGCCGCCCCACTACGGCTCCAACCGGCCCACTTACTGCCCACAACCCGCCTACCCGCCCCCACTCTCCCACCCCGCCCCCACGCCAACGGGGCGCAAACGAGCGGGAACGGCGGGGGTCGATGAGCTGGGCTATTATTGATATTTCCGCTTCACAGTAGCCTGTAGATACGGGGGTTCATTTTCATTCAAGGGATGGTAAATAGTAAACCTTGCGGTCTTGATAGCTTTTTCTTAAATGTAATCGCTACAACTGCAAATCTAATGGAAGATTTTTTGTAAACTTTTAGTCATACATGATTTAAAGTAAAATATTTAAATTACTAATTTTCCTTAGAACTAATTAATATAAAAAAATGTTGAAATAACTGGTAATCTTTTATCTTCTACTTACCCAACATTCATTCATTTTTACCATTCACACATAGATGAATTTTTAGTTAATGCGTTCGCCAAGCTGGTGTACCTTTCACCAGCAACAGCAGCATATCTTACAGTACTGTATTCCATCAACAAGTGGAAGAAACGCGAATGCATGAATGATGCATTATAATACAAGGTGAAAACTTCAAACCCATTATCTCAATACCTGATTTTTTTGGAGTTGTGCCTCTATTACAGACCACGAACGGTACAATTCATGCACTCTCACTGCACCACACTTTTTTCTTCTGTTCGCCACGTCCGGTTGGCAGGCGTGGTGTGCGGGACGCGGCGTCGCGTTCCTCCCCCAACGACGAGTGCTGCCCTCCGCGTTCGCACCCACTCGCTCGCACAAGGTATATTCTGGTTTTCGTTTCTTGGCGCGCGAGGCCACGTCATCACGATGGAATATCTCGCGGTATTTGCGTCTTTCTCGGTCGCGCCGCTACATGTCGCATGACCGCGACCGTATCGAGCAGATCTGCTCGGTGCGACTGAGAACGACGCGAAATACCGCGAGATATTCCATCGTGAAGACGAGGCCTCGCTCGCCAAGAAATGAAAACCAGAGTATAGCAGCGCGCGGAAGGTGAAGGCGACGTGTTGCGGTCCTTTGCGTAGATAAGCGGATAGCTGGTGCTATTTGTGCGTGGAGGAAAGACCAAGAGCAAGGCACGTAGACGCGCCCTTCCCCCCCGGGAAATCCAAAGCCCTGCCCAGCGGCCGCGTTTCGCACCTCACTTTCCTTCCCTTCTCAGTCGTCTGTCAGAGAATGCCAAAATTAACTCTGGAGGAGAGCTATAATAGTTGGTAATATTTCGCTCGTGGGTTGCAATATTGGCGCAACTCCAAAAATATGAATTTGAGATAATGCACTCTCCAGAATTGTCGCTTGGCCTAACGTCCAGCAGAATATCTTAGAGTACATTATCTGTGTATGTGTATGTAACAAGTATCAAATAAAAAATATTTCTTATTTTGCATTAAACTATGTAGTAACTACATGTGACAATCATCCATTTTCTGTGAACTCTTTACACAAGTATTTCGAGTATTTTATGTACATTACAATATTTCATCGTTGTTGCTAAATATTTATAAAACACAATTCTTCAAATTTATTATTATTATTAACGTGTACTACATCGGCTTATTAGAGATATTAATAAATTCAATTCATTTTTAAAATTTAAAATATACCATACAACAGAAAAATAAATACGATTTTATTCACTTAGTTATATTTTTCTTAATATCACCAATTTATCGCAATTGTTGTTTTGTTATTGAATAAACAATCGTTCCTTTGGTGGTGCACTCTGAGCGCTGCGCGAGTAAATACGTGCCAGAAAAGAACGTGAGTACAGAAAGGTGACAATTTTGTGTTAATAGCGGTCTATAAAACGTGCATTCTAAATTTAACAAACAGTTCCTAAGCTTGTAATTTGAAGCGTTTTGGTTTATTTTTGGTGGTATCTTGTTTTCGTTTTCTTTTTTTTAAACAATTTTCGTATTTTATTTATTATTTAATAACAAGTCATTTATAAAAGCCATTCACTCGCACTAATCAATATTTCACTGAAACACCATCTTCATGTTTTCCATAGCATTGTCGTAAGTTGTTTCACACCTCTGCTATAAAATTCACTTTTTTTATACTGCTACGTGTAATTAGAAAATAATATAAAACATTTTACTTTCAATTTCCAACAAATAATTACATTTCTTTTTAATAAGAAGAATACAAATTGAATCTACAGGAATACTGATAAAAACCTAAAAATATAAATCCATTTCCGACCGACTTCAACACTTGAAGTTAATTGAAGGAGTCAGGTGGCAATATAGTGTCATTCTTTATTTCCGAATTTTGTGCAAGTCAGAGGGAAAACTTCTGAATTCCTCTATTCTTGAGATTGGGCATATACTTATTGCTCAATACACACATATGAAAACGTTTGTACTACATTTGGATAACAATGTTTCGATGAGTGAAGTGACAATTATTAAGTTGCCCTGACATCATTTACCCAAAGAAAATCCTCTTCGGCAACTAATTATGGGCGTTTTCTATTTTTCAACTCATTTGTTTTTAATAGAAGCAACCAGCGAAGAGACCTTTAGGGTATGTAATTCAATCAGAGATGCAGAGTTTAGAATCGTTCAATATCATTGTCAATATGTCCATCCAAATATTACCACTTCATTTACTAAATATTGACACTCATTCTTCAACTGAAAGCATGAAAGCTTAATTTACTCGTATGTTGTATAACGAAGGCATATGTATTTTTTGTTTTGCAAATCGCTCTGAATTAATATTCAGCACTAATTTTAAATTCTAAAATATGCTATAAATATTTAATATTTATGAAAAAAAAATCAATTTTACCCCAGAGAATAATTCTATTTAGCGACAGAAAATCCCTTTAATCTGTATGATGAATATTCTTAAATCTCTTAGTCAGGGATCACGAGAAAGACACTAAATGAGAACAAATTACTGTGTACAAATAGATTTATTTAAGGGACCCATATATACCAACTACATTCAGTTAAGGATGCTCATTTCTAACAATTTACTCACAATTCATTAAATGGGCATAAGTGATATTTTAACTTAGCAAAGACAGAAAGATTTTGCCTGCAATAAAGACTTCACCTGCACCAATAAGGAATTTAACACAATCTAACACAATTGATGACGATTACACTCTGACAGTACTGGAAGATGATAATAGAGACACAGACATTTATAAAGAGAGTTAAAAACCTGAATTCGGCATCCAATTACAGTCAAAGTTAAAATCTCTCGAGGAGAGCTCGATGTACAATGCGCTTATTAAAATAATTAACAAGCATCAACAATGAGCGAGAAAGTCGGTGATAAAGAAATGAAAGTGTACGCTTCCGCGGTCAGAGTCAATATATACGAACCTGTCTATATTAAATGTATGAGTTCGTAATCTTGCCTGTTCGGGAGTAGCCGCTTTTTAAGCACATATGCTAGTGTTTCGGCAGTCATATATTCAATGTTCCACTCTTCCATGTCGCGATTTTATCACTCGGCAAGTTGAACTTTCTCTCAGAAGATCTATGGCTATTTGTGAAAATGCTGACTTCATTACAAGGGATTCCTTCGACGTTATAGCCATCTTTCATGTTCGCTACTTCTGCTTCTCAGTTTTTGCCGACAATCCTTTTTTGTGAGACCGTCGATGAGTTGGAGGGTGGTTGCAACACGAGCTAGAAACTTCCAAATTCCGGAGTTTGTGAGTAAAGAGAAAATGTGATCAAACAAATCAAATTATATATTCGCTTTTCTCTGTTCCTAGAAACAGAAGTACACTACGTGTTAAGAGCTACTCTAATGTTGAACTAAATTTGCTGTACTGTAGACTCTTGTAGTCGTAACTACAAACACTACAAAGCCCACAACATTTGGAAAAATATCATGTTTGCAAAAATATTTCTACTTACAATTTTTTGTACATATTTAATTAAATATACACTTTTATTAATACAACCCGTTCTCGTTAAATGCTCCAGAAACATTCTATGTTGCAGGGTTTTACACTTTATTCGTTAGAACACGGATGCGTGTACTCTTAAATTTTTAGCTCCCGGATTGTCAATCGCAGATTTCAGTACTCATTGCGAAGGAGCACGAAAGTTGTGCAATAGAAAGTCTGTAAGAGACTCGTGTTACTGATCCGTCGAATGATAAATGAATTTAAGAGACTTGATTCAGGTTAATAACCCGCGGGCATGCACGGCAGCCCATAAATCGCCTTTCAAAGCCATTGTTTACTTCTGAATGAACATCCCAACGACCTCCGTCCATACTGCCTCTGTTGCCTCCACTACCTCCACCACACTCTTCCTCGCTGCCCCCGTAATCGTCGCCGCCCCGCAATCCCCGCAACCCCCCAATCCTAGCGCGCTCGCAATCCCCGCCGCCCGCGCAATCCCCACCGCCCACGATCCCCGCCACCCACACAATCCTAGGACCCTCGCAAACCCCGCCGCCCCCGCAATCCCTGCTGCCGCAACAATTCCTACCACCCCACAATCCCGCGCCCTGCAATCCCCGCTGCCCGTAATTTCCATCACGCTCTGCGCCAGCCCCCCACGGCCCACCCCGCCCCCGCCGCGCCTCGCCACCGTAAGCCGCAGCCTCGGCCTCCTGACCGCCTGCACCATCTGTGCATAGTACCGCCTTCGCCACCTCCCATAGCCCCTGTTACCTCTCACAATCTCTTCTTTCCTCCACCCCTCCCACCTCCGCTATCCCCGCCTACCTCGTCCCGCCATCCGTTACCGTCTTCACCCAGCCTCGCGCCCTACCACCTATTGCCAACCCGCCGCTTCAGGCTTCCCTTCCGTCCCGCCCCACCACCAGCACTGTTTCCGCCAGTCCTACAATCTCCCACCCCACTCCCCACCCCCGTCGCCAGCGCTGCTGCCACTGCCGCCGCCACCGCCGCCGCGGACCCCCGGCGCTGCCGCAGAAGCCGCCGTCAGTGCGAGTTTCATTTGCGTTTTACGGGAGACCGTAAAAGGCGATAACGCCGTTTCCGCGCCGATATTCGCGGGCGGGGAGCGCGGGATTGAGACGTCGAGTATCCGCCTGGCAGTTAGCTCGGCCGGTCATGCGAACGGCGCGGCGCGGCGCCCCGCGGCGAGCGAAATGGGGAATCGAGCTGCGCCGCTCCGCGCCCTACGCCACTCAATGCAGGGGGAGCATCGGGCCCTGCGGCAGGGTCACTCGCACGCGGGGCACCCACGGGACCATGTGACATAAAAACATTGCCTTTGTATATTCGCCTCTTAGAGAAGCCATATCCAAAGTGTTAGTAGTCAAGTTGATATTTTTCGGAGTATTATTACTTCTAGGCTGTCCGGGTGACGCCGCGTCGTTGGCAGATATGCCGACGTTGAAGACGACGTTGAAGACGACGTTGAAGACGACGTCTATATCGAAGTCATGAACTCGATCCGCGGAAGCCTACGTGTACATTTTTCGGAGTAGCCAGTAACATTTTTTTTTCTATTTTGATGATCTTCAGTCAAACATAACGTAACTGAGATCACTTAACGTAGACCACATGTGATCTAATAGTCCATGGCCAAGTACAACAACAATCACTTTCGTAATGTAGGCTAAATTAAATTAGATTTGATACATGGCTATTATAACTAGTAACAAAATCATTTTGATACCTTTCGTACGATGAATAGTCAAATTGAATTGAAAGTTATAGAACATGGATCTTTTTACTAAGTGGGTGAATCGTTGTACGATATTCGTGTAGTTACATCTCACTACAAGTCGATTTGTCATCACCCTAACGGCTTCGTTTAAATATTCTCGAATCTTGTATTGTAATAATATATCTTGCGATTCTTATGTGTAAAATAACTCTTATCGGGCTAGTTTCGACAAAATATGTAGATGTGACAAGCAGTAATATACAGATCACGGTTCAGTTATCTTTAAGACAACTATCGATCTCTGGTGACCAAGGAACATGACAATGGTTATAGGACTACCGATGTTGACATTTCGTAAACAAAATGAGTTGTACATTAGTCGACAGGAAGGAAGTTTTTATACTTGCTTTATTACCATACAGAAATGGCTACTTTAAGAAGTCACAAAACGTTGTAGGCAACCGCGGTAAAAGGTGATTGTTTGAGGAAAGTCTTTTACTACAGAAGACGTAGCTTAACCGAAACTAATTAGATAATCATTGCCACACGTCGACCTTGATAAATAAGCTTGTATTTCTCAACATGCTAAATGCTACTTTCAATATTTAAGATATCTATTATTATTATTTAAGATGTTTTGTGTCGGAACCATTATTCAATTCTAAGAAACCTACTAATGTATTACATTTTTCTGAGAATATTCCCTCTTACCCTGACATTTTATAAGTAAGGGGTGCAACCCTTTTATTGCCCTCCGTGCCACAAGAATTATCTGGTTATACAGTGATCCAAGAAAAAAACTCGGTTATGAACGCTACGTATGTTATCATTTATCGGTGAATAGAAGCAAGATAAAGAGGGTTTTAAACACCTATGCTACGACGTAGCATACATACATCGTACATACATCGTAACTTACATACATCGTATTTCAAGTTAATTTTTGACCAGAACATATCGCAAAAGATTACAAAATACGAATATGTATTAGACAAGTATATGCAGGAAATAAATATTAATGCAAATTTAAAAACTATTTTGGAACGATATGTCCATTAATGAACGGGTAAATGAATATCAAGGAGGTTTGATTCTTCATAGGGTATACTACCTTCAAAGAGTACTGCCTCCTATCTAGATTCACACAGAGAATATAGATTAAGTGCATTTTCATTACTTTTCTAAATTCGAGAAGGGTTGACGAAGCATACTTGACAATTTTGGGAAAGAAATGAGTAAAAAATTGATAAATTTTGTCATCCACGGCTATAAGTTCCTTAAAAGTCGACGTCAAATGTCATACTTTACTCTCAAATTCCTTGTCATTTTAACACAATTTGTTTTTTGAATCTTGTTTTTCATGGATGGGATTGGCCTACCGCGACCAGTTGTATTGAAATGCATTTTTCTATGGGCAGAAAACAAATGAGATAGTTGACAGAAGTATTAACGCAAAGGCGACACTAACGAGGTTACAGAAGAAATTTACAAACTGCTTGAGACCTTGATTCTCTTAGATCCTTTAGATCTTATGAGCAAATGGTGATTTTCTCCACACGAAGAATTTTTTAGGGAAATAATCATTTGTTCTATGTGCATTTCATGTAAGCTATGCCTCAAATACGTATCTTTATGTCACTGTGTAAAATGGTTTTGGAACTATTATATATATAAATTATTATTATTATTATTATTATTATTATTATTATTATTATTATTATTACTATAAGTTATTACTTTGTACAACTTATCAAAACATATTCTTGAGGCACAAGCTCCCAAATGTATTTCCCCCATTTCCGTTTCCCGGGTGGTGTGGAAAACCTTCATGAGGGACTGTGAAGGGTGGACAGGGAGAGCCGGATCCGACCCTAAGGGCGTGGGTTGTTGAGCCCCGCCCTCACATTACTCCCTCCTCTAGACGTGACCTATTGAGTCATAAAATGAAATATAAAGAGAAAAATTTGCATTTACCCGGGCGTTATCGCAATATAAAATTCCCGCGCCGCACAATAAAGTCGGTTGCTAAAGACAAATAGGGTGCGCCACGCAGGGGCGGCGCGCGATAAAACGTAGGAAACGCGCGTTTAGCGCTGCATATGAGGCGCCGCGCCCGCCACCTAGCGAAGGTTATGCGCAGTGGAGACGCGCAGAGCACAGTAGTGGGACGCATGGCATGAAATCCTGGAGTAATCTTATACATAAAAGACAATGTTTGTTTGTTGTTTGTTGGTTCATACTTAATTCGCTGCCGTACCGTACATCCGATGGCGACAAACGTTTCTGAACTTATTGCTGGCACTCACTGCTGAGAAAATATAGGCGTAGTACGATGGGAATGTGCATAAGCCTGCGGACATAGACGCGCATTGATGATTGTTTTATGCTGACTCGAGGGACCTAAACATGGCGCTCTACGTAACGGCGATCGACGCGACCCGCTGCGCCCTGAAGTACGATTATCAAGACGTCTTCATTGCGTATTCTGCGATTGTGAAATGCCAGGTATCTTCTCCAGCGGGCCATCGTCCTAGCCTGGACAAGCTCTGGTCTCCCGACATGCATGATAGTACAGTGCATATGCATGTGCATGTAAGTGCATGTGTATAAGTAAGGGGTATGGATAGATCAAGGAAGAGAAAGGAAATATCGTGAGCTGTTCGTGTCCCGCCTGTTAGTGTACTCTCGCCTGGTGTTGACCGGAGATATGAACGGAAAACAACAAACTCAGTAGCCTGTCGCTTGAATTGCACAATTTTTTTTCCAATGACTATGTAAATAGATAAGAACTAGTACCATGCAGCTGCAAAATTTCTTCTGTGCAAAATCACATAAAACTATTTTTACGGAAAGTAGCAACCACATTGCATTAGAACAACAAATAAAATGCTCTCATATAACATTGCAAACAAAATTAACAAAAAACATTTACGGATATCACAATGAAGTAATATAGTACAATTACAATTAACCAGTTCTTTTTCATACCAAGAATATAAAAAGTTGGGGTTCCATAACGTGAAAAATACATTTTTAATAGTGAGTGACTTCTTGGAGCCTTGCAGAAACTTGCTTGCAACTTCAGCAGCCGGAAATAGCAACACACAGAATAATTTAGCCAGTACCCGCAGTTTGAGAGTGTGCGGAATAACACAACGAAATATTTACATTTTTCAGTCAAAATAGTATTTCATTATTTTTGGATATTTCCTGGGTTCCCGGAATCATAGACAACTCTCTCATGACCGAAAGGTGCATGGTTTTCTTTTCAGCGCGCTTTGAAAATTAGTAATATTAAGAATGTAATTAGTAACTACGAATAAGTAAATAAACAGAACAAGAATGTAGAAGCAATTATAAGACCATAATATATAGTATAAATCAAGACAACAGCTTCAAATAACATTTAAGTTTTAGTTTCGGTTAATAGTATATTTACGTTTCTATATCGGTTTGGGTTTAAGTTCTCAAAAACAAAATGTTTCGGTTTTGATGTTTCAAATTATTTTATTAAACTTTATGTTGCACTTTTCTTATTGATAATTAATCTAGACACTCTGGAAAGTTTACAAACACAACACCAAACCGTTATGAATGCAAATTTTTGTAATGATGATGTAAATCACGTGTTAATGCTTCTGTCTGTAAATAAATATTGGTCATTCAGACCAATAGGGGCTCTACATTTTGTTATGTTTCTGTCACAGGCCCATTGTGTGAGTCCCCATGCGAGAGAAACGCGGGGCGGAGGGGCCGTGGGGATATTAGAAAAGTCGAGTCCTCGTTTAAAACTCCGAGATCTCGTTGTTGAAATTACACGAGAGAGGGCCGAGTGCCATTTCGCCCCCTCGCTCCGGTTTCCTTAACGGACGAGGAGACAGGAGCAGGCAAGCTACATTTGGCTGCTGCCACCGCCCAGAGGCACTCTGGCCAAGTTGGGCGCATAGTTACAGGGCTGAATTGTTCTCGTGAAAAACAGGTTTCATTCCCCGTGTTCTGACTACGTTTTGCGAGATGAGATTTCCTTTAGCTACATACGGTACATTCGTGTGAGATAACTTTGTTTAATCACCAGCACTCTTGTGAATATATGTGTTTCGTCAGTAGGGTCACGTGAATTCATGAAGAGGAGATGCAATAGCGTGCACTAGCAAAACTCTCATATTCAACAAATAAGTACAATTATTATTTTCTATTATACTTACAAGTCTATTTTTCATGTTTTATTACGAATATAAATTTAAGTAATTCCATTTCCTACCGAACACACACACACACACACAACTATCACGACCACCGACGCCTTACAGCAAACAGTCTTTCACAATTAGGAAAAGGAAATTTTATGCTATTTGGATCATAATATCATACTTTCATCATAACATTGTGTTTATTTAAAAAACTTGGATATTTTACGATTAGATGTCTGAATAATTTAATATATATTCATATATAAAGCACAATTTTAGGAATTCTATAAAGAATAATTTAACTACTTAGGAGCAACACTATAATATTTATCCTTATTTATTTATTTACGAGTTTCAAAGACCTAATTTTGTTTTCCCGAACAAATCTGAAACGCATGCCAGGTTCGTCTCTGGCTCCAGTTCTCCGCATTTAAGCGACTGGCATGTGTGGCATGCCTGCACTGACGCCAAAATTAACGACGTTCAGTGAGCCAAATCTGGTCTGACGCCTCCTGTAACGTAGTCAGCAGAAGGGTCAAGTAATACAATCGGATTTCAATATCCAATGGCGAGATTCTCTTTGTGAATTGCAGAGCAAATACTAGAATTACCCTCTTGGGCGTTATTATCAGGAAGAGCAAAGCCCCCCTCTCTTCAAGCGGCAGCAGTTGCTTTTGAAAGATTAATATCCACACAAATCATCATGATTATTCGTGTTTCAAGGAAGTTACCTCATGGACTGGATTTAAATATATGTTGTAGAGAAGAAACTAATGGTTTAAAAAGACAAAACTTGAGCAAGAAACTTAAATGTTGATGGAGTGTTAATATTAGAAAAACTATTCCTTATCATTAACATTAAAAGAGACGACAATTCTTAAACGCAATAACAATTGCTTGAACATTTCTATCTCATCATCCTTGCAACGTGACACAGAGACGAAAATGTTTAGAATGATCGATTAATAAATGAGTTAATTTTAAATTATAGCATGCCAAAACATTCTCCTGAAAAAAAATTATTATTTAATAAATGCGTAATATTATTGAAAAATTATTGTTGGTCTTCGTTTAAATTAAATGAGGGGTTTCTTACAGCAACGAAACATGTCCAACATTTCATATTTTGATATATTTCTGCTAGGACGATTCCTTTCGGCAAGTGCTAAACACACTGAAAGATATTATTATTATTATTATTATTATTATTATTATTATTATTATTATTATTACTAGCCAACTAAGATCCCATTAAGGGCAAGGGCTTCCTGATTTTCGCAGGGAATGCTGAATGAAGTGATAAGGTGATGATCAGGGCAGAAAGGACTAGGATAATGGTGGGATGTGCGGAGGTAGGACGAGAAAGTAGCATTTTTGTACCATCCCAGCATTCGCTTTGTGGCCAAGGGAAACCATTAGAACCCCGGTCAGTATGGCCTGTCCAGTGATCGAACCTAGACCTCCCGATTGCGAAGTCAGCGTACTGCGACACTTCGCTCGGTTGAAAGATATTAGGCGGAGAAAATCACAAATCCATTGCTACGCACGTCTACGCTATTAAGTTTTTGGAGCCTCCTGAGAAGTCTCCAATTTAGGCTAATTTGGCTGTTGTAAGAAACCTTTCAGTTGTTGCAAATATCACTTATTTTTAAAAATGTATAAGCACGAACCTGACTGATATAACGTCCTTCTTTTCAGCCTATTTAGCGGTTGGTGGCCAAGGTCAATTGGGTGGCGTCACGTCATTCAGGACACCAAAATAATACGTTGAACGTACCTGCAAACAAAAAAAAATAAATAAAACTTTATTTATGAATGAGAACAATCAAAATGTACGAAACATTTATATTTCTCTGATTTCATAAAACATAAATAACTCTTTCGGTGAAATTGGAAATTTCAGTACTTTGTAAGGAAGTGGTTTCCATATTTTCCATTCGCAAAGTGTAAGTAATTCATTTTCCACAGAAGTTTATAGATAATTGACACTCTCGTCTCTTATAATTTGACGAGCAGGCTAACTGCCAAAGAAAGATAATATAACTAAAGTATATAATATTAATATAATTTTTTTCACAAATCGAGTTGTCTCACTTCTTGAGATGAAGCCGATTATGCTGCACTCTTGGATGATATCACTAATGATGTTCGATAAGATATGTAATTAATTTCAATAACTAAGGAATGCTGAAAGAAAATCTATCTTCATAAATTTGAATAAATACAGGTAGTAAAATTCAATTATGGAAAATAACTTCCTAACATTAAAAGATTCAGCTAATCAGAATGTTTAATTGATATAACGCTCGATTCCCTTGCTCTATTTGGTCAATGAATAAAAAAGCACGACGTATCCACACATTCCTTCTTTACATAAAATATTGATTTTATCAGTTTTTATCATTAAATATGAACGCATGGAATGCGAAACGTTCTCATTTATCTGAATACATTTCGTTTTCCATCTCATCAGTAGAGTTGGAAAGTAAATCGATACATTATCTCCTGAAGACGCTGTAAGATTAGGAGACAACTTCGAAATTTGAATATCGGGACACTTCGCACCTGCTCGCTTCACTTCGTGACATTAGCCTCAAGTTTTCCCTTCGCCTCCAGAAGACTCCAAAGTACGTGAAGATACTTGGCGCAAGACGCGGACCCCGAGTCTGGATCCAGCATGCTTTCCGACGGGGGCCTTCGAACTCAATAACTGGGCTTTTCTGCGCTGCGTTGCCGAATCGCCTTATGAAGTTGGTAATCCCCCCCCCGCCCACGGAGGCTGTCTCACGCCGCACCTGCTGTTCAAGAGGGAGGGGAGCTGGGTGATGCGGAATCCCATAGCTCTCCCGCGTGATGCTATCGACACCACCTTATTACCACTTACCCTCAACAGGTTGGGCCTAGTTAATGTGACTAAAATGTTTGTAGCACCTGTATCATGAAATTACTGCTCAGGAACCGGAAAGCGATTCCGTGATATAAAGCATTCGTAGGCACGCGTGTCTGCTATACGGTCATTAGCCTAAATGCTAAAAACATGGAAGCCCCAGCATCATGCATTAATAGGTTATTACGTTTGGGGCAGAATCGTGGATGACGGACGCGTTCATTAGCAAAGTCCTGCCGGGGGTCGTTCGTTAAAACATCGTTCCATTGGCAAGGGTAATGTGCATTTCTAAACAATCCCATTACCGGAGGTGGAGCGTTAAATCCTTCATTTACAGCCCGGCCGTCCGCGACTGTCAGAGGCCGCACTTTGAAGCGCATCACCGTAGATCCGTCTACAAATGGCAGCATAACCGCATTAATTAAGGCGTTACAAGTCGTAAATCCCGGTAATCGCAGCGATGTTTGTCGCGCGGCCGCGAGTGGAGCGGGGGTGCGGGGGGGGGC
>BOPP01000016.1:6346896-6361558 GCA_017312745.1 Gryllus bimaculatus
CGGGAGAGGTGGGGAGAGTTGGGAAGAGATGGGGAGACGCGGGGAGAGGCGAGAAGAGATGGGGAGAGGCGAAGGATGGCAGGGCTGGGCGGGAAAGGAGGAAGCAGCGATTCAGACGCTTTGACAGTCGTGTTGTGGGCCACGCAAACGGATGTTCATTCACGTGCTGTCACGGCCACCCTCTCGCTCCCGCGTCGCCGCCGCCGCCGCCGCTTGTCGATAAGGCAAAAGCCCATTTGCGCGTCGCGTGGAGGCGGTGACTCGGGCGCTTGAGTGCTACTCGCCACGGAGGCGTTTGTGACGGCGTGGACGACGACAGACGCCTTGCATTACCTTCTATGGGAGAATTTTGGTTCTGTTAAATTTTCCATTTCCACATTTGTCACGAGGTATTCAACGTCAACGTAATTTATGAGAAAGCAACTGTACAATCATAAGAAATAAATCATGTATGGACATGGAAAAAATACATTTTTGTGAAGAGAAAAAATTATTTACTATGTACAGTGTCAACATTAGTGTATGATGACGTCTTGCACAAATCGCCTTATTTCTTGATTTGCGATGTAGTGTAACGAATGTCAGTGTAAGTAGGTATAAGTAAGGAGCGAGGATAAGCCAAGTAATGGGAAGGGAAGTTCGCGCGCGATCCGTGGCCCGTTCGTTAGAGTACTATTCCGGCATTCGTCTGGTTTTGATAAAAAAAACACAAAAAACTACCAATCAGAGCAGCAGGCCGCTAGAATTTTCTTTCCAGCGGCTGGATTTATCCCTAGCTGGTGTCCAAAATACTGCCATCGCCGGGACTTGAATCGTAAGACCTGGTCAGAGGCTATCAGTGACATCAGTTTATGCCCTGAGCCACCTCATACGAAGCGAGATGATTAATAATTCCACGCTAAAAATGTTTAACTTTGCCGTTCAAACGAGACACAGTTTTTTTTATTTCTGACCATACTGGAACCAGTAAATTAGTAAAAAGAAATTCCTTTGGGTATATAAATGATAGCCTAGTTGGTGTGACTCAGAATTAACTCTTGGTGGCTGTAATGGCGAATTCATAGTTGGCTTCCAATTGAATCTACAAGCTATTAACAGATTTACGAAGAGACCATTCCAAGAAGTTCTCCAATCCCTTGTTCTTTTTACTACAATGGTCTACACGCTATTGTAAATAATACCAAGTATCAGTGATGTCACTGGCAAACCTTTCATCTACCGAGTTAAATAATAAAACATAATCACTGATCGGTTCAGTCTCCTTAACGAATGAAATGTATAGCAACTGCATATCGCATTCACAGGCATCCTTCATAGGCATTCACTAAAGAATTTGTTTTTGTTTTTTATCTGCTTATTTGTGTACCTCGGGGATTTGCGTTCTAACTAATAGCAAAAACGTTTCTGGATTATTCAAAACTAAAGGTTGTAGAGACGTGTCCCTGATCTAAATCACGAGGCACATACGGCCCCTTTTGTACAGGGCCCGGGGGCTCCCTAGCTCGGAGTCTCCTGTGTTGAGGGTTCGTGGGGAAGCGACTGCGGCCTGCTCCCTGGTTGCGACTAAATTCGGTTCATTTGAATTGAAGATCAAACCAAAGCAATTATCATGCTAATAACAAGTTTGAATTTCAAGGCATTTGCATTCCATTGAATCCCAATTAGTAAATGGCATAAAGTTGATTGGAAAACATTCAATGAAAACATTATAAGGGCCCTATTAATTGGAATGAAGGTTTAAATTCCATTTACTACTCGTGCACTATTGAGTCTGAGATGTAATGAATCGTAAACAGAACACTTGCATGGAAGTTTTTTGATTAAATTGATAATACTGAATTTTGGTAATTTATTATCACTATATGTATATGTTGAAATTTTTAGACACCCGCTTTAAAATAGATAAATACTTAGAAAAATGAATTCCATATATTTATCACAGGTGAGCAAAAAACAAAAACAAATATCATTACGTTTTTAGCAACGATTATTTTCTAAATCTTGAAAGAAGTTAAAAATATACAATCCATTTTTTTTCAAAAGCTGATTCTTTAGATGTTCAATGACAATATAATGTCATAAAAATTTTAAAATGCAGGAAGAGAAATAGTTGAAAAATGTGACATTTTGGTTCAAGTAAATGGTGTAATACGAAGTTGAACTACGTTCTTGGAAATGCGTCGAGGGCAAAGAATATCCACACTATAGATACAGTAAAATAAACTTGCCACGTAGTTAGGCATTGTAGTAATTCTCTCTCAAAGCGTAGGTGCTTAATGAGTATCCAATGTCGGTATTCTAAACCAATGATGTAGTCAGATTAGAATTACCTTTAGATTAAGTAATTCAAATGTTTGTCATTCAAATGTGAAAAAGTAAAATCTACTGAACCATGTACCCAACATTCGAACACTAAACATAATTTAAAAAAATCTATTCTCTGTCCGTTCACTCTTACGATCACCTTCCAACTGCAACTCCTAATAGACAAAAGCAGTGTAAAATTTATTTGTTGAAATTTTGAATACGACTACTGAATTAGAACGTTGTTTAAATGAAGAAGTACGTTGAAAGACAGCCGATGCCGTTAACACGAATGAAAGCGTAGTTCATGTTTTCAAGTCCTATGTGGCAACTCTGCACTCACGACGTGTCAGACCCTAAGAAAAATCTCCTTCAGCGAAGGAAATACATGGTTGACTAGCAGAGGGGGCTACGAAGGTGCCGTCAAGGGGTATGTGCTATCAACAAAGGGGAGATGACATGACATGACCATTAGTCTTCTTAGTCTTTTCTCAAAGCTTGTCACTGGAGGCAGAGTTCTTTCAAGCCGTTCGAAAAACCATGAAAAATACCACGTAAGTGTAGTAATGTAAATCGGGGAAGCACATTCAGCAAGCTGGAGGGAGGCGGGGCAACAAATTATACCTCCCCGCGAGGCGGTAAAGCGAGCAGCTGTGATCTAACAACCTCATTCATACTGCCGATGTTTAAAACCAATGTCGTGGGCCTGAGTTTCGTGGAGTTAGATGGAATTGTTGTAATTTCATTCGGCGTCTGCAAGCTAATAAGTACATGTATTGTATTATTTAGTTCTAAAAACCTTCCATTGCGATGATAAATAGTCTCATGAAACACTGTTCAATGAAATGTAAACGACACGGCATCAGCCGTGCAGCCATGAAGTCATGACATTCTTGATGAAGTGAACTTCATGATGAAAGACCCATAGAGCTCATTGTTCCCGATTGTAAGAGATTGTAACAGCGTAAGAACCATGGAAATCTATTTTTTCTTACCTGAAATCTACGCACATATTTATATACATGTGACAATGCATTCGATGCTATCGTTATAGACGGAAGGAACATCTAGCAAATGGAAGCGAAGTCCACCCACGCCCTGTAGTCATTCCCCATTTCCCTGAAAGACGGGCTCACCTTTGCTTCTCGCAGCGACACCTCCTCATTCGCGACCCCACACATACGCTGAGGCAGCATACGCTGAGGGAGCACTACCACCATTGCCCACCCACTGCCATCCTGTCCACTAACCGACTTCGCCCATCATCATCCTCCGTCCGTCCGTCGTCGTTGTACTCCGTCCGTCCTCCGTCCTCCGCCCATCCGTCGTCGTCGTCGTCGTCCTCCACCCATCCGGCGTCGTAGTTTTCCGTCCATCCGTCGTCGTCGTCCTCCGTCCATCCGTCGTCGTCGTCGTCCTCCGTCCATCCGTCGTCGTCGTCGTCCTCCTCCGTCCATCCGTCGTTGTCGTCCTCCTCCGTCCATCCGTCGTTGTCGTCCTCCCCCGTCCATCCGTCGTTGTCGTCCTCCTCCGTCCACCCGTCGTTGTCGTCCTCCTCCGTCCATCCGTCGTTGTCGTCCTCCTCCGTCCATCCGTCGTCGTCCTCCTTCCATCCGTCTGCCCGCCGTCGTCGTCTTACGTCCGTCTGTCGTCGTCCTCCGTCCGTCTGTCGTCGTCCTCCGCCCGTCTGTCGTCGTTCTCCGTCCGTCGATCGTAATTCGCCCTTCATTCGTCGCCCTATATCCGTCGTTCGACATCCGCGTTTCGCTGGACGACCGTCGTCCATACTCTGACGTCCGTCATCCATCGTCCGTCGCCCTCGTTCCGTCTCCTACTTTCCTCAACTCTGCTTGCCCTCGCGTGCACTGCGAACAGTTGGTGGCAATGATGGGATCGTGCAGTATTTATAACAGACTACATCATTACCTTTAAGTCATCGTACAGAAGAACGTTACAGACATCTTTGAATCGTGGAGAAAAATGTGATTGATAACTTGAACCTATTGTACTACTACCCACTAGAGGCAGATTGATCTACGAAGTAGAGTGATTTCCTCGGGTCAATTTCAGGGAGATGTTGAAGTATCTTGAATGGTCACACTGCGCGCAGTTCTTGTTCCCATCCTTACCATTTTGTACCAGGTTCTGCATCATGAATGTGCAGGCTGAGTCGAAGATTCGATCTTAACCCCTCATGTGTGCGATACGAAACTTTATCACTTTAAACATTTCTCTGTATCAGCTTTGATAACTTCTAGAAGGTAATCACGACTCTTCTCATGATTTACAAAGGTATTTCTTAAGTTTGCTGTTGGATTGCATTGCATTTGTGTACAATACACAGGATACTACCATGATTTATTTTCACTAACAGCACAGCTATTGCATTTGTTTGCACTCATTAATAGCCCACAAGCAGTTAACTCCAATAACATAACAATTTATGTACATACTTTACATTGAGTCGTCTTTTGAATTTAAAGGTAGAAATATATTCATAATATTTATATTCACAATCTTTTAAGAGTCAATAGGAGTACCTCACATTCAAAATGTCCATCTCAAGAATTGAATGGTGTGTAAGAGATAAAATGGCAGGCACTGTTGCGAAACCTCAGCTTTGCGAGCAAGTTGTTTCAATATGAAACGGCTGTCACCGCGGCCATATATGCGCAACGCCCACTGTTGCACGTCATTCCCATTCAGTTGTAAATATTCTTGCATAGCACGCAGGTCCAGGGTCGCTTGCTCTATTCAGGCATAAAGTATTGTTCTTTGTTTTGATATGCTTTATCTCGTGATTCTCATTTGTCATTTTCACCATCCGGAAAAGCTAGACTTCCATGTATCTTTATCTGCCACTTCAACACTTCGAGAGCATTGGCCCATCCGCATACACTATTTTTTACAAGAGTTTTTCTTTCTGGTCAGAAGGTACTGTCCGAATAATAATTCTTTCGATTTAAGAGCTAGCGCCTGGTAGGGGAGAGGGGGTTCCGATATCCAGTAAGAGGCTTCAAATTCTGACGATGTCACTGCAGAACTGGCGATACTTATTAAGAAGGAAATGAAATCAAACAGCGCGAAGCAACTGAAAATTGAAGAGCGTCATTACTTCTTTGGTTAAGCATAGTGTGTGCGGTTCTGGGTCGTCTATTGTTGTGTGCTCTTATCGCAATTTGTTTCTTGCTACTACTGCCGTTGTGGTGATCTGATGGGAGAACGACCACATATCTGCCGTCCAAGTAAGTGGCAACATCACTCTACCCCGCTCCCAGCTGTCAAGTAGACACATATATATCAATTACACAATAGAGTACTAGAAACTATGGGATTTTTCGATCAGCGTTCAGTAAGAGAATAGAGGAGAGGAAGAGAAGAACCAAGGGTGATCCGTGGACCCTTGTTTTTGCACATCTTCGACATTCACCTTGAATTGGTCCGACGAAACGATGGAGACAACGATCTGAGGTCCAAGACTTTCTCATCAAGGAAGTGAAATCCTTCCACTAGCTGGACTCAAATTATAACGCATGTGTTGAAAAATTATGTAAAATTGCAAAAAATACCATATTTCATCTTCCTCATATCTGTTTGTGTCAATTTCCCCTTTTCTCTTTCATCATAACCATTATATTAATTTTACCTACAGTTTCTGTTACTGTTTTATTCCTTTATTTTTCCATTCACCATTTTCTTGTTAATAATATTTAGTATTCGGATCGGATGAAGCGTGAAACTGGTCGATAACATCAGTTTTGATGATTTTTCGTCCGTGCAGAGCAGTACAGATCACATCTGCCTTTTGAATATCAGTTGTCCTCTGAATATCAGTTACCTTTGTACACAACCTATTTGCGAGTCATTGCGGAAAGTGTAAACAAAATACCAACGTATAGGTTTGGAACGACAGGAGGAACAATATTTGGATATTCTTTTGAAAATTATCGCTTTGTATTTGGAAACATTGGTGTAGCAACTACGTTAATTGATTTAAAGAATAAGTATATAAAAGTTTTCGCAGTGATAATTAATTTAACATTAATTGATTTAATTGAATTAAAATGAAAATAGAAGAACATACCGTGAATATTCCATATAGGACAAATTAATACTTCTGCGGCAAATATTGTTGTATTTTTTTTAATTTACAGAAACGCAAAATTTTTTATTAAGCAAATAATTTGGTTTATAACGTGAAAACGTAAATGAAATTACGCGTTTGCTTCGCTCTGTAAAAGTATTTCGTCCTTAATTACAGGTTAATGGTTCCATTTGCGTGTGCAATTCGGAGAGAGCTGGGAGCGTGGGAACAGGCACCCGAACGCCTGTGCCTAAGGCAAGCCTTCCTGAGTGCTCGTTACCCGCTCTGTTTACTTTTAATTAACGTCACTTCAAATATCATTTCGCGTGATTTTTTTCCTCTTCCGCTAGTAATTGAACGCCTTTAGCGCATTAGAGCTCTCTCGGTGCAAGATCGTCACATGATGGGCAAACAAGGCGTCTTCGGTCATAATGTTTGAAGTTGGTGGTCTACGGGGTTTTGGGAGAGGCTTTTAATATGGACTGAGAGAGGTCGCGGCGGTGGTGCGACGGTGGTGCGGGCTGGTGGTGTCGAGGCCTAACGAGGCTGCCCATTATCCTTTTCCCTGCGTGTGGTCGTGGGACACACGTGCTATTAGGAGCCACCTTCGTTGGGAAGAGAGGGAGAGGAGGGGCGAGGGACAGAGCGGCTCTGAGCATAGCCGGGTGCAGACAACGGCTCGTTCTGGTAGAATGGGGAAACGATGGTATGGGTCGTGCGTGGGAGGTACGAGTGGCCTTCCTGATACTTCTGGAGGAACTGCGAAAGCTTCCTAGATCAGACTGACTGATGTTACATACTCTCGTGAGTTATGGCATTCATGAATAGCTGAGGAAGACAGATTTGAAAAAGCTTTGGCAGTAGGGAAGTTGACGATTCTTTTTCGAATGTTAATAACTTGAAGATTAGTTCGGATTGACACGCAAGTAAAATATATTGATATCAGTCGTAATATTTGACGATTTACAAAATGTTTTCAAATGAACTAGCGGTGAAGGAGAATTACGTTTTGAAAAGATAAAATGAAATATATAGTTTCTTTGTTTTTGCAGCTGAAAAAAAAAGAATAATACGTTATTTCATTTGAAGGGATAAATCCATCCTGTCACATTTCTTTTTTTGTATGGTCAACTCGTTACTCATTAATAAATACAATTATTAAAAAACAAGAATGAATATGAAATATTATTTCTAGAAAAGCGTGATAATCCATTTACGAGGAAGCTAAACGTTTCTGCTGAACAATGAGAGAAACCCATCGCTAAAATTCTGGAATTAACAGCAATAGTATCCGTAGAAACATATTAAAAGACACTAAAAGACAGTGAACGTGGCAGTGACGTGGTTCAGACGCTCTTCAGCTTTGGCACATTAAACACTGTAAATAAAAGCAGACATTCTCGATTGTTGACATTGTTATGGCTTAGCCTCCTACTCTACATAAAATAAATTTACAATGTAACTTGTCCCATTTTGAGATCTCGTACACAGTCCTGATTACTCTTGCTTTTAAGGAATTGAATTCAATCAAATCTTCCAAGTGACCCAATATCTATATAAAATATTTCACTCAGTCCGTGTTCATACTCCTAAAAGAAATAACTCCCCCGTACATGCTGGCTGCGTGTGGTTCCATTACGCACAATGAAACACTTTGCCCGCTTGGGGGGACAACGGCCATATCTCCGTGTGCGGGATGGCGCGAGACCAACAAGTAGGCCTCTCTGTGTGCGACTCCGATGTGAAGAGCTCTGTCTACTAGTGAGTTCAGCAACGGCACCCACGCGGCGGCCCGCGAGCCCCGCCCCTCCCACGCTTCCCGACCGATGGTTCCAACGTCACCACCACTACTGGACCCACCCCAACCCTCCCGTTCCTCCCTCCTCGCCTCTCCCGCTCTTCTCGAACCCTGGCTTCACAGTCAGCGCCCCTCCTGCAGCGCCGCCCCTCCGTCCTACCTTCTCGCCCCTCGCACTCTTCCAATCCACTGACTCCACCGTCACCGCACCTTATCGTACCTCCCCCGCCTCGCCCCATTACTTCGCTATCTCGCCCCTCCCGTTCCTCCTCTCGCCCTCCCATGCTTCCCGACCGAATGGCTCCACACGCAACTCCTGCACCCGTCCGCCCTCCGTTCCCCCCTTTAACGCCCGCTTCTGGCTCTTCACAGTCACCGGCCCTCGCCGTTCCTTCCTTCTCACACCCTCCCCGCTCTCCCCGACCCTAGCTTCTCCGCCCCTCCTGTACCTCACTGCCTCTCACTCGTTCCTCTCTCCTCGCCCCTCCCGCTTTTCTCAGACCCCTGGCTTCAGAAAGTCAGGCGCCTCTCATGCACCGCACCATCCCTCCCCGTTCCTCCCTCCTCACCCTCACCGGCTTTTCTACCCCTGTCTCCCAACGTATTCGGCCCCTCCTGGCACCCCCCGGCAGCCTGCCCGGTTCATTCCTTCTCGCCCGCTCCCGGTACATCACCCAATCCTAGCTCCACCGCCCTCCTGTAGCCCACTGCCCTTCCCGTTCCTCCCTCTTCACCCTCCCAGCTCTTGTCGACCCTGGCTTCAGTCAGCTGCCACTCGCTGCACCCCCATCGGTCGCCCTCCCGTCCTCCCTCCTCCCTGCTTACGCTCTTTCGAAACCCCTGGGCTCCAACGTCCACCGGGCCCCTTCCTTGCATCCCACCGTCCCCTCCCCGTTCCTCCCTCCTCGGCCCCTCCCGCTCTTGCCTCGAACTCTGACTTCACAGTCAGCGCACCTCCCGCATCCTCATCGTTCTTTCTCGTTCCTTCCTCCTCGTTCATAACCCCTCCCACTCTTCCCGCCACCACGCCCCTCCACCTCCGTCTCTCCCACTCCAACGTCACCATCCCTCCCCTTTTCCCTCGCCCATCGTTCGGCCAGCTCTTCCCGCCCTCAGGCTCCACTGACCCAGCCGTTCCGCTTCACAGTTCCCACCCCTTCTGTTTCTCCCTCCGGCTAATCGCCCCTCCGGCTCTTGGCTCTTCCTTGCTCCACCTCACCGCTTCCTACCTCCCCTCTTCCTGCTCTACATTTATCACTCCTCTCGTCCTTCCCTCCTCGCCCCTCGCCAACCGCCCATCATCCTTCAGCAATCCCACGTCCCCAAGATCTAACGTCCTCACCCCTCCTAGTTCCAACCCTTCCCACTTTACAGTGCCCACCCTTCCCGATCCTTCCTTCTTACTCTTGCCCATCGCGCCCCCCCCCAACAAACATTCTTTGTTACTGACCCCTACCGCTCCACCCTGCGCAATCCTCCCCTCCTGATCTTCCTGCTCCCGCCGTCACATCGGTTCCCGTCGTCCCTCTACCTTACCGCTTGTCTTTTCTTGCTTTTCCCACCCACGTGCTCCCTCTCTGTCCTGCTCTCCCCACGCCTCAATTCTACGTCCGTGGATGCTTCGCACCTTAGCAGCGGCATCGGAAGCAAACCCATTTACCAATTGAGCGAAAAAGCTCAAATACCCACATGGACGAGGGTTTATGTCTCTATAATTCTTATAAATCGTATGACACGAATTTTCGGGAAGACAATTCAATGACCGTAATTCCGAAAACAGAATTTCAACATATCTGTCAATGATGGTTGAGTATTTTATATAATGATGGAGATAAGATAATAATAGGTAGAAGAAAAGGGAGAATCCAGGGAGAACCTCCCGCATATCCACTTTGCCCTCCGCAATCTCTGTTAGTTACGTTTTTATGTAAAAGCTTCATATGAACCTACGATTGTTTCTGAAACTTTATATTTCCCACTTTCACAATTTTAAATATCAGACATGTGATATTTCCCTTCCTTGAACGTGTATTATCTCGTAAAATGTAAAACCATATGAAAACGCAAATTATAATTCTCTTTCACAATACAAACTTAATTACATTTCCCGGTATCTTTAACATTACCATCGCATCCCGTATTTCATAATTCATTCACGCAAACGCGTTATCTTCTTTTCGTACTGCTTTGTGCCGAGGACGGCCGTTCCCTTCGGAGCGATGCAATTAATTCTGCGCAGGCATAAAACAAGGCGGCAGAAGAAATTAATTTTCTCCAAACGGTAAGTGTCGGTTCACATATTTGCGCCGCTCTTTTAGAGGCAACCGCCCGCACGGCCTCCTTGTTCCTTCCGCGCTGTTGAGCAACGCAGCCACGCAGGGGGCGGTGATTAATTGGAGCTGCGACGTCAGCTCCAGCCCGCGCGCCACGACAGCTATGACGAGCCGTAAATAAACAAAATGGCGAAATCAGATCATGTCATTCGTGATAAACGATGATACAGAGAAAATGAGATGATCGCAGTTGTAATAAAAATATATAATAATTGTTGGTAATAATTTTAAAATAAATGTTTGTGACGAGATCCAAGCGCCATTTATTTTAACTTCTCTTGTGGCCAGTGGGAGAGAGTGGTTGGAAAGTTTGTAACAGACAAACGATGTTCTCCGTAGCGATTTTCATCTCGCATACAATATCCACGTATCCAATAGCCATCATTTATCTTTTTCTGTATCATTTCTTTTGTATTTTTATTCGTAATACTTATTTTATTTTAGAACACGAAATGGAAGATTGTGAGAAGTTGATTATAGTAACATTGACGCAAGAATAATTGCATCGATACATTTGTTCAACTTAGAAACAAAATGTACTACGAAATGTACTAAGATCTGGACCACACTGGAAATTATGCAACACTACCCTTTGAAGACTTCTGAATAAAATCACATCTTATTCGTATTTCATGGTCTAAATATGACTAAAAGAAAAGAAGCAAATTAAATATCATGTGTAATAATTACCTTATAGTAGAACATTTTGTGGTGCCATTTTATGGTTGTAAATTCTTATCTAATGTATACGAAAACGCAAGAGAAATATCCTTGCTAATGACAGCGTTTGCATATGACTCGTGTGTGAATCGCACGTGACTCGTAGAATAGAAACGTTTCCGCCTCATGGAGCATCATGCAAGGCTGCTCTCTGTGAAGACTATTAGTAAGGCGTCGTCATAGACCACCCAGAACGTGTCCGCCCGGAACAGGAAATTCGTACCACACATCCCACAAATCTGTGTCCTCCCGCCCCGAACACTTCCAATGCTGCAGCACAGAGGGTGATTAAATCACACCAGGCGTTCCCGCCCCGTTGAACCCCTGAACCCGGGACCCCTGCCCGAGCGTTTCCGGCGACACGCCCCTCCGTCTGCCACACACTCGCGGGCGCCAGGGGCGGTTAGGTTGGGGCGTGTGCGGCGCACCGCCTCATGTCACACGCAGAGCTGCACGATGGTGGTGAAGGCGGAGCAGAAGGACTTAACGTCGGCGTAGTGATGACGGAGGGGGAGGCGGAATAGGAGTTGAAAGTGGAGTAGGCGATGACGGCGGACTGGTATTCGGAGACGGAGTAGGAGTCGGAATAGGAATAGAAACAGGAATTGAAAGGGGAATAGAAGTTGATGCTGAAAGAGTTGAAGGAGATAAAAGAGTTGAAGAAGGTGAAAGAGTTGAAGAAGGAAGCAGAGTTGGAGGAGGAAGAGTTGAAGGAGGAGAAAGAATTGAATGAGGAGGAATAGTAGAATGAGGAGGAGTTGAAGAGTGAAGAAGAAGTGTTGAAGGAAGTGTTGAGGGAGGAGGAGTTGGAGTTGAAGGACAAGTGGGAGTCGAAGCCGGTGAACGAGTTGAAGAAGTGGGACGAGCTGGGGACGGGCTGGGGACGGGCTGGGGTCGGGCTGGGGACGGGCTGGGGACGGGCTGGGGACGGGCTGGGGACGGGCTGGGGACGCGCTGGGGACGCGCTGGGGACGCCCTGGAGACGGGCTGGGGACGGGCTGGTGACGGGCTGGGGACGGGCTGGTGACGGGCTGGGGAAGGCGCGTTGTGGCCGGGAGCGGCGCAGGCAGGAGGCGCGGTGATGTGCGGTGAGCGGTCGCTTATTTGTGGTCGAACGCAGGCGACAAAGCGGCGCGCGCACGCGCCCGGGCCGGAAGCAGCCGCCTCACAAAAGACGCGCGGATGCGACGAGGAGGCGAAGACGAGGACTCTATTGTCCCGGCAGCGGCGGCAGGGCTGCACAAGGCAGCCTCTTGATTGAGGCATATTCCTTCCAAACTAAAGACAACTTCCAGACTTTCTTCCCGAAACAAGACAAGACTTTGAAAAGCTCATTTTTCTACAACCTATGGTAAATGTATTTGAATTGAATTTAATTGAATTTATGCTTTATTTTACGTGGCGAGACTCGGGCCATCAAGCCCGCTCTTTCGTCTGACCACGCTAATTTCGCTACGCTCCTTTCATCAACTAGCAGAGAAAGAAGGCATTTCTTGGGCGAGAAATAGGCGATTTGAATTTAGCTCAGAGGCGTCATGTAGGCTTGAGGATCTTTTACATGCAAGTAAATGTACTAACATGTGACAGCTGGCTTTACTGCCCCTCCGAAGCAAGGCGTTCGAAGGATTTTTTCGCCCTTAAAAATCCACGGCTTCGATCGGGTTTGAAATATAGGCTGACGGACTTAATGCGTTCTAAAATATATTTGCTCAAATACATGGGCATAAAATATAGAGCATATATTTTTGTGAAAATTTGATTATTTAATTCTGGAATCGCTACTGCTGTTCGACGGTAGGCACTGGCTGATCCAGGAGGGGCCATGAGGGCCATGCCCTCCAAAAAATATCTAGAGTTTTTGTTTTTCTTCCCTTGTTTGGCAAATTTCATTTAAATATTAATTTATGTACACATTATGTAATTATTTAAATAATAACATTATGTAGTATCATATCTACAGAATATAATAATCAACAACATAATAGAAATATGTTTATTATTTAACAAAAATCTATGATGCCCCCACTCCCAAACGGTCGGCTGGATCCACCCTTGTCGCTAGATCGGGGTCGGATCTCCCCATCTAACAGGGGAAGATCACCAATACCTGCCACGGAAAATATCACCCACACTTACGGCCTTAGCAGTTGACGCGCTCGAAATCACTAAGCAATCAATTTATTAGAAGTCGGCGGATTCCCTCATTCGGACCCCTTGAAATCGGTGGCCCCGGTGTCGCGTATCCCGATGTCTGCACCGAGCCACCTGACGGCTTTCCGACGGGGACACAGCCGCGTTCCGATAAGCGGCATGGCTCTTCCCACGGGGCCACCGCTGCACAGCCGCCCACCGTAGAATGGAAGGGTTCGGAGCGAGTTGGTCTCGTTGGAACACATTCGGCATTCGACGAATCCCGAGCAACCGCTCGCCGAATCCCGAGTAGTGTGGATGGGTTGCTTGCGATGCGCCGTGCGCCAAATATTCGGTATTCTCCCTACCCACCGCGTGTTGGTCTTTAAGTCACATGAAAGGAAGCGAACATTCGCCGAATACATCAATTGTTCGGGATTGGACGAGCTGCTCGGCCGAATGTGTGGAGCCGCCTTAAAACGCTGAGGCGAGTGTTCCACAGGGAAGATCTCCATTTTAAGCAATGCTTTGCTAGCGGTGGCGCGGAATCCCTCGTGGCAAGCGTCCGCCGCCGAAAGACACCGCAGCGCGAATCCGTCGCACGTGGGAAGAGCTCCATTTAAACCAATGCTCCGCTACCAGGCACGGTCTACGGCACCGCGCAGCTGTGTCTACTGGTGCCTTCACACGTCGCCACAGCGGGGCGCTTCCAATAAGCGGCAAGGCTCTTCCGACGCCGCCACCGCTACACGCCATCCCCGGACCGCCGTGGACGGGGGTGGGTTCTGCAGGGGTAGGATTCGCCGACCCTCCGGCCACGGCGAACGAAGGGGCCGCAGGAAATAAATTGCCGCGACCGGTGGCATAGTGGAAATACCATCATTTGAAGGTGTGTTATAAATAAACCACGCTCTTCACTACAAAAGTGAATGAGCCATTTGCTGTGATGCGCACAGAAAAGGTATTTGAACGTCCCCTGAAAAATCAATTTTTTTTCCATTTTCATTCGTGGCAGTTTTCTTGTATTGAATGTGAGATCATGTTAAGACATTTTCCTACATATGTAAATAAATTTCGATATTTCCCGGACTCGCGTACGTGCACATAACTATGCGAAACTCAGACATCTCTATAGTGATGTTTTCGCGGGAGCCCTAAACAAACACAACGAAGGGGCGTAACTAAACAGCTGACGCGGCGGAGGGATACTTCTCTGAAGTACACGTGATGTTCCCTTGTTTCGCGAACTGTCACTTTATCCCATTCTAAAGAAAATTGTTCTATATCGCCGGC
>BOPP01000016.1:6361982-6375083 GCA_017312745.1 Gryllus bimaculatus
CAGAGGAGTCTGTGCAGAGGAATCTGTGCAAAGGAATCTGTGCAACTGAGTCTGTGCAAATGAGTCGAATATTTTAATTCATTGGCCCATTGATGTCGTCTGTGACGGCAGTGATCTTGTGCGAAAGTAAGGATTGCTGATTCTGGTAATAAGTTACAAGCTAAATGTGGAGACGCCAACGCTTTAAACTACTTTAATTTTTTTCGTATATTAAAAATTTCTACTATAAAGAAATTTTAAACACACCGTTGTCTGATATAGTACTTAAAAAATAATATATTTAGCATTATGTAATAGTTATGACAAATT
Organism: Gryllus bimaculatus; assembly: GCA_017312745.1. Lineage (NCBI taxonomy): Eukaryota > Metazoa > Arthropoda > Insecta > Orthoptera > Gryllidae > Gryllus > Gryllus bimaculatus. Next base: position 6,362,292 of record BOPP01000016.1, read on the forward strand.
GTATGGTCGCAACTCTTCGTGTCGAACGTCGTATTGGGCTTTTGCCACTACCCACATCAAAAAACAGTGTTGGAGAACCTAATACGAACGTTGTCGCAAGGGTTCTTTTGAAGAAAACCTTTTTTCAGTGTTTACCAGACGGCTTATTTAAAAACATTTAGAAATGTTCAAGCCCTTTCTCTACAACATACCATTTCAGTCTAATAGATTTATATTAGAATAAACGTTTATATTTGAAGTTATCCTACAATAAATGTTTATCTCATTAGCACCATCATTTATGCAAAAAACAAAATTACTCTATAAAAGGATTCTTATCCTTGGGAGCATTACTGTCAAGGAATCTTCTCTTTCCGAGTGATCCAAATCTTGCACTGCTTATTATAACAGCGGCATCTGGAGGATATAATCTTTAGCGACTATGCCTGGGTCGCGTGGACCACTTCAATGGCATCATATCATCTGTCATCACAGATGCTAGAACTAAAATACGTAAAAACATACGTTTATGGAGAAATTTCTTCGATTGATCTGAATGGATATTTCTGGATGGTTCCGAAAAAAAATTAATTCTTCAAGAGGAGAGGTTGTTGGACGGGAAAGAGCCCAACCGTGAGTCTCGCGGCCACATGGACGGAGAGACGTAGGGTAATCGAGTTCTGTATAGGGTTGTGTTATCATTTTTCGGTTGTGACAACGGTAACGGCAAAGCACGAGCACAATCATTACCGTTACATCTATTCAAAATTCTTCACATTCAATCAATCTTTTCTTCAGCAAATTAATTCTAATTATGCTGAAGGAAATTAAAAAGAATTAAAGGACCGTTGAATACTTTTGGTAGGGTTCCTAGACACGTACAGAGAATTCGAAAAAAAAGGTTAATCGGGAAAATTCAGGCAACGAATAATTCTACCTCGGAACACGTTTTATGAATTAAAAGTAAGGTACATAAATAAACATTCATTTATCTTAACCAAAATTCAAACAATTAATTTTTTGAGAGAACTCTTCGTAGGGATTTCCATAAATATATTCTATAGTGTAGTGAGAAGAGAGTAATATACTATATTATTATTCAATATATTATATACCATGATATGTCACAATGTACTGGGACAAATTCACCCACTAATAATTTAAATCTGTAAAAAATGATCAATAAAATGCTCTTAAAATGTTTTTAAAATGCTCTCAAAGGAAAATTATATTAAGTAAAAAATTTGATCAAAACCAATTCAGATGAACAACTCAAGCTGTTGGATATGTTACTGATCTAATCGAGGATTCTTTCTTTCGTCCAAGTGAACTCAGCATGCAAAGTTTTGGTTTGGACTGTTTTTTTCTTTCAGTAAATCTAGTTATCGCGAAATCGGCCGAACCGACAATGCTGCTCATAGGCGTCACAGAAACCTTATATTGTATACTCACAACGGCTGACATTACAATTTCTGAGCGAAGAAATCGAATATGATACACAGGAATTCTGTAGAGAATATTTATTGTATCTCGTAAATAGTATTTGAGGTAAATACAATTAAAAGGATATTACAATCGATTAAATCAACGAAAATGCATTAAAAATGTCGGAAAGGGTAAAAATAGATTTATTAGTCGAAATCGAAGGAAAATGCAAAAAGAAAGTCGTATAAAAATGGATAATTTCCTTTTATCATGTCAAAATTAATGTATATACTAAAAATAATAGTTCTAAAGTAAAAATAAGAAAAAAACATATTTCAGTAAAATCTGCTCCTACAAATCTCCTAGGAACCTCCAACCAACAACCAACCTCCTGTACAAAGCTTCAGTTTCGGCCTTGCCCAATAGCAGTACATGCTCCCCTCTCTCGAGCCCTTTCGACATCCCGCCTGGCAAGTGGTCCGCCTCCCGGTTGCTCGCCGTCTGTGTGTGAGTCCGTGTGTGTGTGTGTGTGTGAGTGTCTGAATGTCTGAGTGTGAGAGTGTGAGTGTGTTAGTGTGAATGTGTGTGAGTGTGAATGTGTGTGAGTGTGAATGTGTGTGAGTGTGACAGTGTGTGAGTGTGAGTGCGAGTGTGAGTGTGTGTGTGAGAGTGTGTGTGTGTGAGAGTGTGTGTGTGAGAGTGTGTGTGTGTGTGAGTGTGTGTGTGTGTGTGAGAGTGTGTGTGTGTGAGAGTGTGTGTGTGAGTGTGTGTGTGAGTGTGTGTGAATGTGTGTGTCCGTGTGTGTGCGCGTGTGTGTGTGGCTGTGGATAGCGCTTCGCGTCGCCATACGAGCAGCTGGACGCGCAGTTTGCACTCTCAAGGGGATGCCGCTCGCAAAGCTAACACTAGTTTCGTGTTTACACCTGTGCTCCGAGCTCTGTGATGATTCGCGCTCAATTACATACGCGCGCGCGCGTGAATGTAACGTGACACATAATTTATGCCCTGGAAGTTGTTTCTAATTTGATGATATAAAATCAAAGCCAGTGATGCCCGGGACGATTTGTAGGAAACCTAATTTTGGTCAAAATTTTCCTTTCATAATACCTAACATCGGTTTTGGAATAATCAACACTGCGATACACTCGATTTCTCGTTAATTGTATACTAGTTGAGACCTCGGACGGATCAATGATCAACCATCAAAATACATTATGCATATTCTATTGATAATAGAGTGGCCTCACGCACAGTTTGTTATTTATCTAGTACCGTGACAGCAGTTAGGGAGGGATTGAATTTAATGACAGAGATATTTGGTTACGGAAGGCCGAAATACAGGAGAGGCGATGAAGTCAATCACTGTTTGGTCATCAATCAACCAATGGCAGACTCACGCGTGTGTTATAAAATAAAGCTGCTGACTATGTAAACAGCGTTGGTTACTGCACTCAACTAATAGCGAAAACACAGACTATGAGGGCATTTGACCAATGAACTGGGAAGATTTGATGGAATTTGAATGTAAGCATTGTTGATTCCAAAAATGTGGTTTCGTAAATTCTGTTAAATAGTTCGTCGATGAGTATTCAGATAGTATTTCTAAAAGATTGGGAGTGTTGTCTACTATATTTACTTCTTCTCTTTATTGTCTTGTTGTTCCAATTTAGTTTAATTTCACATTTTATCCGACTGCGTCAAAGAAGAAGAAAATTTATTATTGAAGAACAAAAGCATATATTTCTACCATGTGAATCAAGTAAGTTAAATAACGCTAATTAAAAAATACAATATGTCCGAACGTTCAACACGATTTACGGTTGTTATTACGATTATTAACCATTTTGCCACGTTCGAAAATTTTCCATTTTTATCGCATAGAGCAGAGCGAAAATGAAGTCAATGTTTTGCGGGGGTATGTATAGGAATTTTATGGAATTTTCATCACTCTGTACAGCCAGAGTAGTTTTCACATTTTAATCAGCGAAGTGTTGACACGAGGTGGTTTTATCGCACGTATTATTACACGAAAAAACAATTTAGCATTCAGTTCGGCTCTAAGTGATGTTATAAATGGTGTTAAACGGATTTCAACGGTTTATTCCTTTTCAAGAAATCGGGTTTCTGTTAGCAACTTAAGTGATACATTTATGTAAGAAAAATTAGGAAATTCTGATAATTCGCCTATTATACGTACATCGCTTTAGCAATTAATTGAATCCTAATATTTTTAAGCGATTTTATGTTTGCTACTGTTCCATGTGGCTGCTCTTTGAGGAAACATCCCAGTGGATGCTCAAATGGACAGCGAACAGATGAAATGTAAAACGAGGGAGAGAACTGACAACAGGGGCTCAATTGGGTGGAGGGAGCGCAATGTTTCCTGGAAAGTGAAAGTGAAATTGTTATGAGTTTCCCCTCTCATCACACCCGACATATGTCAATTTTGTTTTATGTCATGGTACGTCAATAGGAATATGGCGTTTGTGTTTTAGTATGAATTGTAGTTTCCACGGCTTATTTCCGAAGTACGGCTAATGTTTGAAGCATTCGCTTAATTTGTACATTAGTCAGACGCTTCGATAGAGCTATACGACTGTAGAATATGGATAACTTCAGCTTTCATGCGGCAAATGCGGCAATCACAGGATGTTGAGTGAAAAAGGTAATTATCCGAGTGCAAGGTATTTTGGGATAAAAATGAATGGGAAATTATGTGTTGCAGAGTCAACTACTAAGGTCATATAGCGACCACTGTGAGCAACAATGGGGGGTAAGGGCGTCGATATAAGGGCACACACAAACATCCAGGCCCCGGGCGGGATTCGAACCCGCAACCTTTCAGGAACGACGCAGCTATGGCTCTTCAGCCTAAGGTTACGTTATGTTAGGTGTTATCGCGTACGTTGGAATTGACGATTGAGAAACAATTCAGAATTTGAAACTACACGTAGAAACTTCCCACCTGTAGTTTGATTCCTGTTAATTACAAAATATTCCTCTATCCTCTTCCGCGTAACGCACATCACCTACCGTAGCCATATCTGTGTTGCCTAATGTGCATTTTATCCGACTAAGTAAGCCTAGAAGCTTATCATACTCTGGAGTTTATTCATCCATATGGATCGTGTATACACGAATTTGCTAATTTGGGAATTAGCGAGATTCCGATCTTAGCCGGAAAACATGCAGCTAGTATGTCGTTACAAATAAAATCGTGGAATTATGTGTACAAACATACGTGTAGAAAGCATCAAATCCAAAAAGTACTTCTAAAAAATAACTTTATCTCCATGTAATCGAGTCAGACCATTCTGAAACGTAGCAGAAGTTATTTTTCAGTTCTGGTTAAAAGTTCTGCAAATTCTTATAAACAACAAGCTGTACAAAAAGGCAATTCTTTCTTTGGTTTAGAGAGAGCAGTAACGCACTTCTTTTTCTTTCCTGCGAGAAAGTTCACGAATTGCCCATCACTTCAGGCAAGCGAGGGCTTGAACGCCCGCGAGTATCCGAATCTCGTTCTTCAAGTAACTAGTTCGTGAGACGGTTATCGCCTCAACTGGAGCACAACTTTTATGTGGAAGGAAACTCGTTTCGTCGGACGCCTTCGTGAGCATATATACTGCCTTTCAGGAGCGATAAGTTTTAAAAGTTCCTCGAAAGGGGTCCAACAGACAACTTGGAGGTACCTACAACAGCTACTTCAATTACATTGGAGGTGTTTCAGAAAATTGACGTAGGTATTACAACCTTCATGAGTCTCATCAGATTTTAAACACGATTAAGCCATTCGATCAATTTCTGTTATTTAGATGTGTCTTAAATGAGAGTAGTGAGACTTATCTTCCATTTCTCTATTATATTTCTCCAGAGATAAGAGATTTAATTTTTTTTTGCAAGAGTGTCACTGTTAATGGTCTTCTCTGATTAGTAATGACATTTTGCAAGAAAATTTCAGTTAATGGTGAGAATATGAACGTCAGCATTTACTTTTACAAAGTTATATTATCATTATTTTTCTATTGCAATAACTGGCATTTGCCAACATCAAATTAACAGGTGGAGCTATCACGACATGCACTTTCTCGCAGTATTTTTTAATTTGCAAGTTTGGAAAATTCAGAGAGTTCAACGAAAATGAGGTCTGCACAAGTCTCTTGTTTTATCAGTTGAAAAAAATTGGAAGGAGTTTTAGAGAATTTTTTTTTATTTGCATTAACTTCCGGCGAAAATTAGCTTAAAAGCCTTACTTAAAAAGCTGATTTTTATAACAAATTTAAGTTAAGTCAGAAATCTCGATAAATTGGGGAATATCAATCTTTGAAAAAATCTTCTGAACGGTTTAGGCACTTGTATTGACCATGGACACGCAGTCAGACGGACGGACGGACAGGATGGACGGACCGACGGATAGACGGACCGACGGATAGACGGGCCGACGGATAGACGGGCCGACGGATAGACGGGCCGACGGATAGAGGATGGACGGATAAACAGATGGACGGATAGACAGACGATTTACGGTCAATCGATTTTTCGATATCAACGATCCTCATCGATTTTGATTTCACAGTGTTTCAGAGGAAGTACAATACATACAGGAACAAGATTTACCAATTTTCGTTACCAGAGCCTGTCAAGAAGAGTTTTTCCGTCGAAAAATCACCATTTTCCGGCGCACGATCATATAGCTTTCTCTTCTCAAGAAGTAAGGCGTGAAAGTAAAAATGACAAGAACTTTCTTAATAAAAATATCCCCCGCAAGATATAAATATAAAAAAATCTCGGTCAATGGACCCTCAGTGTGCAGAATAATCCTGTTGGTTGGAACCTTTCTAGATTCGGGGCAGAGGAAGAGAAATCGCTTGAATTTTTCAACCCGGACGCTATCGACCGTTTCGCCTCCTTCTTCGCCCCTAGTTCAGCGAGATGTTCATCCATCATCCCAGACGGCGCGCTCCGGCGGGGGCGGGGACGGGGGCGGGGCGGCGGGCATGGGCGAAGACATCGCGGCGGCGTGGGACCTGGCGGGGCGGGGGCGAGGGCGGAGGCGGGGGCTGGGGGCGGGCGGGGGCGAGGGCTTGGCAACGAAAGCGACCGACCCCATGCTCCGGAAAAGTCGATATGACGCACAACTCACAGAGCAAGCGGAGTTATAACTTGACGCAGAGATTAGAGGGATTTTATTGCGGCGGACGAATTTTCTTATTGTCCGGGGATAGTGGGTGTATCTATCGGTCATGTGGTAAAAATGACTGACTAAGAAAATTTACGACTTCTGTGATCAACAATCGGAGAACGTGTGATGAATGGTGGATCATTTCGATTATATAAAATAGAACTCGAATTTTTCTACCCTATTCTACTTCTACATTCCGTAAGGAGCGTAGAAGTGAGGTGAATTGTGAATACGAACGTCACAAAAAACACGCCACCGTCATGGCCAGAACTTCTGACCCATCCCAGAAAGGACGCGCGTAATAAAAAAATCCAGTCTGCTAAGGGCACTCCAAGCGATACATACGGGCTACCCTATAAAGGTCGCCCACTCCTAACAAACACACGCGTGCGCAGCCCTAAATAGACATTACCACCCGCGACCTCCGTGCAGCATGAGTTGCTCGCCGTGCACCTCCTTCGGCGCGTGGCCACGTGACGTGCCCAAAACAGCCGAGCGCGCGGACGCGCGTGGAGTGGAGGCGCGTGGAGGGCCCCGCGAGCAACGGCACGATTCCGCGAAGCTCCTCCGCCGAAGCGGGAGACGCCTTACAAGCGGCGGGCGGCAGCGCCGCGCACGTCCGCAGGTGCGCGCCCGTCCGCCTACTCGCCCGCGCGCCCCAACCACTCGCCTTACCCCCCGCTCCGTCCCACTCACCCCTCCCGCTCGCCCAGCCCTAGCCCCAATCGCCTAGCCCACTCGCTAGCTGCCCCTTTTAGCCATCGCCCCTAGCCCACATCGCCCAGCCAGCCAACCACTCGCCCTTCACTGAGCCTCCGACCACTCGCCCTAGCCCACTCGCCCCTAGCCCACTCCCTAGCCGCCCTAGCCCACTCGCCGCTAGCCCAACTCGCCCTTGCCCACTCGCCCCTAGCCCACTCGCCCCATAGCCCACTTCGCCCCTAGCCCCACTAGCCCTAGCCCACTTCCCCCTAAGCCCACTCGCCCATAGCCCACTCGCCCCTAGCCCACTCGCCCCTAGCCCACTCGCCCTAGCCCACCGCACCTAGCCCACTCGCCCCTAGCCATCGCCCCAGCCACTCGCCCTAGCACACTCGCCCTAGCACACTCACCCTAGCACCACTCGCCTAGCACACTCGCCCTAGCACACTCGCACCTAAGCACACTCGCCCCTGCAACACTCGCCCTAGCCCACTCCGCCCTAGCCCAACCTCGCCCCTTAGCCAAACTTGCACCTAACAACACACCCTACCAAACCCCCTAGCTCACTGCCACCTATCCTCTCGCACTAGTCTCACCCCTAGCCACTCGCCCTAGGCCCAACTCGCCCTAGCCCACTCGCCCTAGCCCACTCGCCCGAGCACACTCAGCCCTAGCACACTCGCCCTAGCACACTCGCCCTAGCCCACTTCGCCCTAGCCACTCGCCCTAGCCACTCGCCCTAGCCCACTCACCCCTAGCCCACTCGCCCCCAGCCCACTCGCCCCTAGCCCAACTCGCCCCTAGCACACTCGCCCTAGCCCACTCGCCCTAGCCCACTCGCCCAAGCCCACTGCCCAAAGCCCACTTCGCCATAGCCACTCGCCCCTAGCCCACTCGCCCCTGCCCACTCGCCCCTAGCCCACTCGCCCCTAGCCCACTCCCCTAGCACAACTCGCCCTAGCACAACTCGCCTAGCAACACTCGCCCCTAAGCCACTCGCCCTAGCCCACTCGCCCTAGCCACTCGCCCTAGCCCACTCGGGCCTAGCCCACTCGCCCCTAGCCCAATCGCCCCTAAGCCCACTCGCCCCTAGCCACTCGCCCCTAGCCCACTTCGTCACTAGCACCACTCGCCCCTAGCCACTCGCCCTAGCACCTCGCCCATAGCCCACTCGCCCTAGCCCACTCGCCACATAGCCCACTCGCCCTAGCCCACTCGCCTTAGCCACTCGCCCCTAGCCCACTGCCCTAGCCCACTCGCCCCTAGCCACTCGCCCTAGCACACTCGCCACTAGCCCCACGTCGCCTAGCCCACTCGCCTAGCCCACTCCCCTAGCCCACTCGCCCTGCCCACTCGCCCAGCCCACTCGCATTTAGGCTCACTCGCCCCTAGCCCACTTCGCCCTAGCCCATTCGGCCCTAGCCCACTCGCCCTAAGCGCCATTCGCCCTAGCCCAACTCGCGCTACCCACTCGCCCTAGCCCCACTCGCCCTAGCCCATCGCCCTGTAGCCCACTCGCCCCTAGCCCACTCGCCCCTAGCCCACTCGCCCCTAGCCCACTCGCCCTAGCCCACTCGCCCCTAGCCACTCGCCCTAGCCCACTCGCCCTAGCCCACTCGCCCTTAGCCCACTCGCCCCTAGCCCACTCGCCCCTAGCCCACTCGCCCCAGCCCACTCGCCCTAGCCCACTCGCCCCTAGCCCACTCGCCCTAGCACACTCGCCCTAGCACATCGCCCTAGCCACTCGCCCTAGGCCCACTCCCCCTAGCGCACTCAGCCCCTAGCCAAACTCGCCCTAGCCCACTCGCCCACATAGCCCACTCGCCCCTACCCACTCGCCCCTAGCCCACTCGCCCATCAGCACCACTCGCCCTAGCCCACTCGCCCAAGCCCACTCGGCCAAGCCCACTACGCCCTGCCACTCGCCCTAGCCCACTCGCCCTAGCCCACTCCCCTAGACCACTCGCCCAGTACACTCGCCCTAGCCCACTCGCCTAGCCACTCGCCTACCACTCGCCCATACCACTCGCCTAGCCCCACTCAGGCCCTACCCACTCGCGCCTAGCCCACTCGCCCTAGCCCACTCGCCTTAGAACCCACCGCCCTAGACCACTCCGCCCTAGCCACTCGCCCTATCCCACTCGCCCTAGCCCACTCGCTCTAGCCCACTCGCCCCTAGCCCACTCGCCCCTAGCCCACTCGCCCCTAGCCACTCGCCCCTAGCCCACTCGCCCTAGCACACTCGCCCTAGCACCACTCGCCCCTAGCACACTCGCCCTAGCCCACTCGCCCCTAGCCACTCGCCCTAGCCACTCGCCCTAGCCACTCGCCCTACCCACTCGCCTAGCCCCACTCGCCCCTAGCCCACTCACCCTAGCCCCACTCGCCCCTAGCCCACTCGCCCTAGCCCACGCCGCCCCTAAGCCCACTCGCCCTAGCCCACTCGCCCCCAGCCCACTCGCCCTAGCCCACTCGCCCAGCCACTCGCCCCCTAGCCCCACTTCGCCCCTAAGCCCACTCGCCCCATAGCCCCTCGCCCTCAGCCCATCGACACCTAGCAACACTCGCCCCAGCCCACTCGCCCTAGCCACTCGCCCTAGCCCACTCGCCCTAGCCACTCGCCCTAGCCCACTCGCCCCTAGCCCACTCGCCCCTAGCCCCACTCGTCCAGCACACTCCCCTAGCACACTCGCCCTAGCAACACTGCCCTAGCCCACTCGCACCTAGCCCACTTCAGCCCTAGAGCCCACTCGGCCCTAGCCACTCCCTAGCCCACTCGCCCCATAGCCCCACTTCGCCCCATAAGCCCACTCGCCCCTAGCCCACTCGCACCTAGCCCACTCGCCCTAGCCCACTGCGCCCTAGCCCACTCGCCTAAGCCACTCGCCCCTACCACTCGCCCCTAGCCCACTCGCCCCTAGCCCACTCGCCCCTAGCCCACTCGCCCCTAGCCCACTTCGCGCTAGCCCCTCGCCCCTAGCCCACTCGCCCCCTAGCCCACTCGCCCCTAAGCCCATCCCCCTAGCCCAACTCGCCCTAGCCCACTCCCGACCTAGCCCACTTCGGCCCTAGCCCACTCGCCCTAGCCCACTCGCCCTACCCTCTCGATCTACCCACTCGCCTTATCCACTCAACTTATCCATTTGAACTGCCCCCCTCCCCCCTCACAATTCACCCTACCTCACTCGTCCTACCCAGTAAGTTCAAATGTATGAAATTGTTAATTTTATTTAATTTTCATATTATTCTTTAAAAATCATTTTCCACCCACTATTCCTACCGTGATAAAAAGAAGTTAGTTACCATCAATTTCACAGTAAATTTAATGACGTGCGACATTGTGTAAAAGCTGCCAAACTGAACTTTTGCTGGGTTGTTGCCAATTCGTTTCAACTACGGACTTTCCACGTTAACCCGTAACTACAATTTTGCTCGTGTTAAAAGAAACCAACACTCAAAGCGAGGAAAAATTCATCACCACGCATTCGTGTAAAAATCTCGAAACGTAAGTTTGGCCACAATTCCTGACATTTTTGGTTAAAAATTTTAACATCTGACATTTATGTAGTAAATACCTAGTGGTTAGTTAGTAAATAACTAGTGGTTAGTCAGCCTCGCCACTAATACAGATATTACTATTATTATTATTATTATTATTATTATTATTATTATTATTATTATTATTATTATTATTATTATTATTATTATTGGCGTATAGGACATTACTGACCACGATACGTGTGTATTTTTTCCAGGATCAACTGTTCATCTGAATATCTCTGTACGGCAAGGTAGTTACGCCTTGACGTGTGAAAGAGTGGACAATCACAAATACGACCATGCCTACGCAGGACTCAAACATGCAGCCCCCTTGGTGCAGACGACGGCTGCCGCAACCGCCAGCGTCACGGGGCCGACGTTTATTACTATTTATTTAATTAATCGACTATTTCATTTTAGAAGAGCGATTGAACTTGATTTCTTGATTTCATTTTTGAATGTTTTCCTTCTTCTTCCTCCAGAAACTCTTCATCGTCTCAGAATGTTCTCTCTTCCTTTCGTCTGTCCACGTTTTAGCAGGTTGTTGCATTGTTCTTTGCTCGAACTTCACATTCATGATTTTACTCCGGCACTCGTTGCGGTCTTCGAGATTTTCTATGTTGATCTGTTGTATTTCCCTACGGACCTCCTTTAGCCACACCTGCCACATTTACTCTTTGTTATGATGTCCAGTAGTTTCTTTGCTTCTCCATTCTGTAGATGTGTGTGTAGAACTTAGCTCGACGTTTCCTGGTTTCTTCGGTTATTGTGTTGGTTTTTTGATGGAGTTCGTTCTGAGGTCTCTTCATCCAAATGTCGTTTTTGTTGATTGTTCCGTAAATCTTCCTAAGAATTTTTCGTTCCTGTTTTTCTATTTCCCTAATTTTGGAGTGACCGCCAATTACCATTGTTTCAGCAGCGTATGTTGCTTCTGGAAGAATCACAGTTTATTATTATTATTATTATTATTATTATTATTATTATTATTATTACGTTTATTATTATCACTTATACTTAATTAATTGTCTGCTTAAAATGACAACGCGAACAAAACGATAATATGCTGTGTAATGCTCGCTGATTTACTATTGTTACAACACTGTAAGGAACCGCAACTCTAAGGAGTTCTTTCATTGTTTATAACAAATGTTCCTGAGCGAACAATTGCATTCTTTCTCGCCGTAGCTGTGCGGGCGCTGCTTGAGCAGGTGCATCCGCCTCCCGACTCCCGGATCCGCTTGTCATCTCACCCCATCGCCCGACTCTCGAACGCGTCGCCCCACAGCCCAACCGCCAATCCACGGCTCAACAGCGCCCGACCGCCGCCGCCGCCACTCGACGGAGACACGCAGATGCCAAGAGGACAAACGGAATAGTTCAAAGCGCGTCGAGTTCAACTTTGCGGTTATCGATGACTCACACTCGGTAATAAAATTACGTGTAGGACGAAACTTGAATTCGGTTTTTGAAAAAACCGCCCGTTGATTTCATTGTGTATTCTGTGTACTGGGATAGTCTTTGAGTAGCGGTGGTCCTGTTGCGGTGTACATTGTGTTATAGCTTAAAAGACAAAAAAATGTGGCTTTTCATAATTTTAATGGTGGCTGTATTTTTTTAGGTGGGTTGCTTCCTATCTCTGCAGTCCACACTTCGTGGTCTCGACCGTATGTTTAGCTCCCAAAACGCAGACTTGAAAGATGCAACTGGTATGCAGAAAAATGAAAAGTGGGAGGCGAAAATGAATCGAGGGACATGTCGAACATTAACTAAATACATTGTTCTTAGTATAACACGTTTAATTTATTGTACTATTTAACATCGCATGGAAATATAGCAAAGATTCCGCGAGAAACAGTCCTGCGACTCGAGCAAAACAAAGTCCTTACGTTGCGGGGTCTCATGTATTGATTCATTATTGAAATGTATACGTCAATCTACGTCTTATGCCTTTAACCCGCAGCCACTCG
>BOPP01000016.1:6396313-6426317 GCA_017312745.1 Gryllus bimaculatus
CTGCCACCGCCGCCACCACCGCCGCCACCGCCGCCACCGCCGCCACCGCCACTCCCGCCACCACCGCCGCCACCGCCGCCCGTATGAATAATTAATTCCTGTTCCGGACGCCCACTTCGGGCGACTGATTCGCCTTGCGTGTCTGGACCCCGGTAGAAATATTAGACTCGGAAGCACAGATTCGATTTTGATGATGCCGTTTGACTCGGGTTCAATTTAGTTGCAGACGGCTTACAGTTTCTTCGGTGTGACGAAATATTTTCGCATAGCTTTACGCGAAACGAGAACCGCGAACGGAATGGTGTAACAAAATACTTTGTTGAACTTCACAATGGTATTTGTGAATGAAATAAAAGAAACAAACATTCTTCTCATGTGCTATTGTGCACTGTGCCAATGAACACTTGTACTAAGAGACCAAGGAAACTTTCTTGTATAAACTGAAATTATCACCGGAATTTTGTAACCTTCGGGCATTCACATACATCATTCAAATTCTCATTGATAACTTTAGTTAAGCTTAAAAGATGAAACATATAAAATAATTATTTTAAAATAATTCAGCATATGTTATTTTAGAGATATGCTTTTAGTTGGTGAATGTAAATATATTTTACATAATTTATTATTTACAACACTTATTACATAATAAAATTCCGAAAGACGTCAAATTTAGGTTTGGACATGGTCAAGTATAATTAGCACTGAGAGTGGTAGGTAAAATATTCTTCAAGTACCCTTTTTAATGCTCTATGGAGTTGTTATTCAAAGCTCGTCTCATTACTTTATTAGCAGTTATTAAATATTAATAAAGAATTAAAAAGTTTGTTTTCACTAAATGGAACAATGTGGTAACCGCTTTGTAAAAGAACCTATTTGAAGCCATCGGCATGATTAAAAACCCGCAGTTCGTTTCAAAAAAATAAACATATATACGGAACAAACAAATAATCGCTTTTTTCTAAACGATATTTAATGTAAACGACGCATAGAGAATAAGCATTGAAAGATTAGTACGTAATTCATGAAAAGGACCCCCTCGACGGCTACAGCATCCGATATACACAGTCGCACTACGCCTTTGTGGAATCTTTCTGTAATCTCAACAGTCAACTATCCTCCCAAACACCACAAACAGAATCGGTGGAGGTGGAAGGGGAGTTCAGTATCTTGCTAATTGCACTACCTTACATTGATATAGTTAACATTTAAGATCATAATTTTCCCGTTAGCTTCATAGTACTGTAGACTTCACCTCCCGCAGGCGACACAAAACACGAAGTTCAACGTAAAATATTGTACATGTACATTATGTGATCAAAAGTATTTGGACACGTGGCTCAAAATGAATTACCAGTTCGTGGCGCCCAATGCTGGAATTGGATAGGGTGTTGGTCCACTCTTAGCCTTGATGACAGCTTCCACTCTTGCAGGCATACTGTTAATCAGATGTCAATCAGGTGGACGGTCTCTTGGGGAATGGCGGCCCATTCTTCACGGAGTGCTGCACAGAGGAGGGGTATCAAGTTAGGTTGGTGAGGCCTGGCTCGAAGTCGGCGTTCCAAAACATCCCAAAGGTGTTCGATAGAATTCAAGTTAGGACTCTGTGTAGCCCAGTCCACTACAGGGGTGTTATTGTCGTATCACAACTCCAACACAGGCCGTGCAATATTAACAGGTGCTCGATCGTGCTAAAAGATGCAATCGTCATCTCCGAATTGCTCTTCAACAGTGAGAAGCAAGCATGTGTTTAAAACATCAACGTAGGCCTGTGCCGTGACAGTGCCATACAAATAAAGAAGGGTGCAAGCCCCTGCCATGAAAAACACAACCACAACTTAACACCATTTTGGACGGATACTTTTGATCACATTGTGTATGACTTACCCCAAAAACGCAGGCGCTTGTTTGAGTAACAACTGACGTGCGTGATATAGGGTGTTTCTGATTGCTTTTAGTTTTTTTTAATTGTTATTTTAGCAACAAAAAAGTTTGAAATTATTTTAAAACAAATATATGTAGAAGAAGTAGAAGTGGAAAAAGAAAAATGCGAGTTGAAAAATGCTTCCTTTTCTTCTGAGTTAATGACTTTCATAATACTATATATGACTTACTATATATGACTTGTTATATATGACAATTGTTTATGGAGGTTAGTGATTAGCTAAATTTGTTTCCCTGTAAACAGAGTTTTATTCCTTTTTATGAACCATCATTTACAAAGTCTATTTGACATAAAAAAATTGCTCTTACCTGTAAACAGAGAAACGACAATTAAAGCTAACTAACCGCTTCTCTGTTTACACCACTTATTTATTAACTTAAATTTAAATATTTTTCAAGAATCGTACTACTCATTCCCTCTAGCGGCAAGGGAAAACTGCAGTTTTTTCTTTGCCTTTTAGTGGGGCGTTGGTGCCCTCTGCATTTCGGTCACATTCGCCCTTTCGCCTGGCTCTTGTGCAAAACGTCCTCTCCAGGGACGCAGTCCCTCGGAGGCGCATTTGCATTCTTTTGAGCGACGTCCTCTGAGGTTTCAGCTCTTTCGCCGAGTTTAGCATTCTTTTGAGGCACCCTGTGTACTCCCTTGGTCGTGTTGTGTGATCTTCCGAGCGAGGAGGGTCTCGAAGAAAAAAAAAGCTCCATTGCATTTGCCGGATTCACTTGAAATAAGAAACCAAGTTGTTCTTTTTTTTTCTGGCGAGAAAAGAAAACATTTTAAAATTATGCAGCAATTCTCTTACGAATGCAGGCTTTAATTTAAAAGAGAATTTGTACAATAGAGGGCAAGGGGCTGAGGTTTCCTTATGATATGGGAATACAAAACAGAGGAAGAAGTAGATATGGAAAAAGAAAAATGCGGGTTGAAAAATACTTCCTTTTCTCCTGAGATCATGACTTTAGTAATACTATATATGACTTGTTAACACGATTTCGTAACAAAATAAAAATATACAGTTACGACTATTCTCGTACCGGGCTCACAAAAATAATACTCGTAAGAACCCTTATAACTAATTTTCAAGCAGATATCAGAAGCTGAGAAAATGGATGTACCGCTTTTATTGATTGACTGATTAGTGATTCCGGACTCGCAAATTACTGAAGTCATTAGTCTCGTAAGTGTAGTGCATTTTTACCGCGGGAGATGGAGGTGATATTTCCCCGCTGACTAGTGAGGTCCTACGCCGACCTATAGTAGACTAGCAAGGTTTTCCCGAACCAGGTGTCTCTCACCAACACCCCAGCCGGGATGAGCTCGAAGTTTGCGAATGGTCTCCCGACATATGCGGTAGTGTAGCGCATGTTAGTGTTTGTATGTGTGTGTGTAATGGGTGACGAAAGCACGAGGAAGATGAAAGGAACACCGCGCGCTGTCCGTGGCCTGTTTGTTAGGGTACTGTGTCGGCAATCGCCAGGTGTTGTTTTGAGATAACTACCGATGAGAGGAGCCGGCTATTGTTCTACAGACATACGCTGAACTCGACCTTTCTGACAAGCTAGTGTTGAAAATCCTGTCACCGTCGGGATTAGAACTCCAGGCCCTCCTGGTCAGAGGAACTGCAGTGACATCAGTTGAAGCACTAAGCCAGTTTTGTAGATTCACGTTCGTCATATTCCTCTTAGGAACATATTTCTATCATCCGTCTTTTGAACAAACAAACTTGAAATTTGGCCAATGATCAACCTTAATGGAATCACTGGTGTTCAAAAAGGTGGGAAAGAGTATCTCCGTTTATCTAAGATACACAATGTGGTTTCCATCGCGAGCACTTATCGATGGAGTTTCCACCATCTACTGAGTGGAAAATACTAATAAGGAAGCACACGATCGAGTACCCAAGAATTACGGAGGGAAATATGGAGAGCGAGTGCAGTACTAACAGAATGATTGCAGTCGTAATCAGTAAGGAAGTATTGAAACTGATTTTCAACTATATTCAGATCTCTCTCCCAAAGCTGTGATTGGTAATACTCTCTTTGCAGAGCTACCAGCTGACATGCTTCGCCGAGTAGGGTACAAATTTGATGATCACTTTGCCGCAGGTCAAGCGAGTTCGTTTTACGGTAATTAGATTTACGAGTTGCGAACTACAATCTCTCCATTCCACTAGTCCAATTCAAGAAAGTTGCGAGAAAAAATATAAATAACGAAACATTCCCTTCCAACTTTCACGAAGAAACACTAGTTTACGAATACATGTAATAAATGTTTCAAAAGATATAATAAAATAAAAAAAAATTCCTTAACTCAAGCGGGTTCCAACCCAACTAGCGGCAGTAGATTTTCGAGGGGCAAAAAAGTCTTAATGTGCCAAATCACGTTCGTGGCAAGTAAAATAATTACGGATGATCGAGAAAATTAAATACGCGGCTCATTGTATCACTTCCAGGCGGCAAACAAGGGATTCAAAAAAACTATTAGTAGCATTGGACCTCCATTCAAAAATGCCCAATAATTCAGCTAATGTTGGTGGTGAGCAATGGGCAAATTTTCAAAGCCCGAATATTAGAATTAAACACTACATTAGAAACGAGGACCCGGTCATTGTCACTGTGTACTTCAACGGTAGTTTTAAAGCAGTATATTTTTTTACTGATACGCCATTGCTTGTTATTGCTTTCGATTCCGAGTTCGATATACACTGCATTATTTATCTCAATTAAAATGATCGTGGTTACGAGGAAAATATAAAAACAATTGAACGATGCTTTGTTGTCTTATGGAGGGGAGAAAATGGGAAGAAAATGTGAAATGACAAACCAAATCAAGTTAACATCTAGTTAAATTAGGTAATCCGAATCAATAAAATGAGCTAAAAAATAAAATCATATGTGTACCACGGGCGTCAACTAGTTCTAATGATCTCGGGAGACAAAAAGCCCTCAGGTCAAAGGCCCCTGGACTTTTCGTCGCCGCTCGAACATTAGAACCCTTGGTGCTTCAATAACTGTTGTTACAGCATTTGGTATATTTTCGTAAATATTATCATTGAAGCCTGAAATGTCATTCGAATAAGCACGTGATAGATAGAGTCCAGCTGCCTGCGATTGTGCTGCGCGCATTTGCCAGCGACGACGCGCAGCTGAGCCGAGGCGCGCTCTGTTCCTGCCTCCTCCAGGAACCGCCCGCCGCATTCCAGCCCCACCCCCGCGCCGCCGCCGCCGCGGCCGCGAACCGTGACGGCGTCACGGCGGCGCCGAGCGCGCACGCCCACACTGCCGTCGCCGCCCCTCGCAGCCCGTTGGCCACGAAGCCCCGTCCCTTTCCGTCCCGTGCCATTCCGCCCTTCTCATCCCGTTCCTCCGGTTCTGTCCGGCCCTTTCCCGTTCCACCCGGTTCCAATGCGTCCCGTCCGGCCCCCTATCGGTCAATTCCGTCCCCTCCCTTCCCACCTGGTCCCCTATCGTCCCATTTGGCCCCCTATCGGTTCATTCGGTCCCCTCTCGTCCCATCCAATGCCCTCTCGTCCCCTCCAGTCCCCTCTCTCATCCCAACCACACCCTTCTGTCCCATTCCGGTCTATTCCCTCCCATCTGGACCTCTGCCGTCCCATCTGGACCTCTGCCGTCCCATCTGGACCTCTGCCGTCCCATCTGGACCTCTGCCGTCCGGACCCCATCCGGAATGGTCTTAATGTTTAATTGTTTAGTTGAATCCATTTTTTACGGGGGAATGTCAAATGTGATTTGCTTTCAAGGCTGATTTCGGAAAAAAGCAAATTGGAATATTGTAAAGGCAGCAGTTTGCGATGGACTGACGAACTCTGGGGATGTTGGTTACTGCCTAAGCCCACTCTGGTAGATGCCAGAAGATGCGCAAAAATGCGCAGAGAGGCGAAGTAAGGGGTAGCGTAGTTGTGGGGTAGGAGCGTAGATGGCAGAATGGCAAGGTGTCAGTATAGCAAGCTGGCAGAATAGCAAACTGGTAGGATAGCAAGCTGGCAGGATAACAAGCTGGCAGGATAGCAAGCTGGCAGAATAGTGGAATAGCAGGAGAACAAGGTAGTAGGATAGCATAGTAGCAGTATAGCAAGGAAGCAGGCAGGTTAGGAAGATGGCAGTACAGCAAGAAGACGAGATAACAAGGAGGCAGGACAGCTAGGTGACCCGTCACCAAATCGGCGATGTGAAGCAAGTTTGGCGGTGTCACGTGGGCAGGCGTGCGCAGGCAGGGGCGGTGCGCGCTCAGCGGAGCGGCGTGGGACGCGTCGAAAGGCGTGGCGCGGCGCGGCGCTCCTGGCTTATCCGCCATCGCCCGCCCCGCAGGATCGTGCCGTGCCGGCGCGGCGCCCACGGACGGGCCGCCCGAGCCTCAACTCATCTAGATGCTCATGCAGATGGACGCCCAGATGCAGAACACGGAGCCCGCTCCAGCCAGAAATTGGAGAGGAAATAAAGAAAATGAAATGGAGGAGGAGAGACATTTTAAAGATCCTAGGTTGTTTAACGCGCGGAGGTCACGGGTTGTAGGAGTAAATGATGTTGCAGGGAAGAGAGAATGATGTAGATTCAATTTTAAGGATTATTGGTTATGTTTATTTAAGTGAAAATTAAAGTAAATCTGAAAATAAAATTACGAAACATTTGAATGGGGTCACGTGACAATGAACCCGAATGTGGTCTTTTCAGAAGCTACTTCTACTCGTTTAGTTAGAATTCGATTTACTTAGTGTGTCGTTTTGGCTTAGAAGATTTCTACCAAAGGGCAAATTACGATTATTGCAGAAATAATCAACAGAAGTATATTACTGCAACGTTTTCATCCCTAGTAAAGACTTCCCTAGAAAGCTTTGGAAGACACTTAATTGTTTTGTATACTCTTATAAGGGAGTCGGGGTCAATGGTAAGAGGCGTACATAGCACACTGGCTCCCGAACCTGACTTTGCGAACTTAAATGAAGCTGGGTATGTGTTTTTGAAGGGCGGAAATACTTATTGTGGGCTGACATCTTTTGAGTACGAACAAGAATCCTTGCTAAATACCAGGCAAAGTTAAATATTACAACAATTATCTTCCTAACAAGGCAGTATTATTTCAGCCACATAATGACTGAAGAAATGGGTAAATTGAGTGATTTAAAGTCATATAACTTGAAGGATCTTAAGCGTGAACGAACAATGGGACCGCCAATAGTTTTAAAATATTGAACGAAAGTAAAAAAACACACTTGTAAGGAAATAAAACCTGTAATTTACAATGTTATCATTATAATATTAAATCCAATAAATACACACTGCACACAAATTTGATTTAAAATCATTTTCGCCTATATTTTTCGAAATCTTTAATAAAAATAGTTTAAAATTATATGTATAATTTACTAAACAAGAAATGGTTGCTAAAAAATACCATTGAGGCTCCTTTGCAGCAAGACCCGAAGTACATGATTAGCCTGCCAATGCATTAATTCAACCCTCAGGGTATTATCATTCCATAAATTGAATGAATTCAATAATTCATATATTACTATTTGCAAAGAACAAAGGCTTACTAATTTTAAATGCCCAATCATTCAATTGTAAATTAATTATCGTATAATACGAAGTAAGGAATTCACAAGTAATTAAATGGTGACTCAGTACTATTCCAAGAAGAAATAATATTTCTTTACAATTTTGCATTTCATAAAAGAGCATCTTTTACTCAATAATAGAATTTACTTTATATTTCAGGAAACCTAAAAGTATTTTAAACTATGCATTTGAAACTATGGAAAGCTCATGAAGCTCATTTTTATATTGTATTCTTATTAATTCGAATTAACATTAAAAGGTCTAGAGTTTTGACCTCCATTTTCGTCAGAGTAATTATTAATCATCCCCTTTTGTCAAATTAATCATCCTCTTTTCTTTGACTTTTTATTTTCTCGTATACGTACGTATACACGGAGTAATGTACGTAGTATGGAGAAGGGTATGTAATGCTGCGGCGAAAAACGACGATTTTTCAGCAGAGAAATTCGTATTTCGGGGACTTGATACAGAAAAAGCTGATACATCTATTTGCGCATGTATCGAAGAATTTATTTTTTTGCTCTACGATCTTAAATATAACTTTTCCTTTTTATAAAAAAATGGGTTTTACAGCTCTTTGAAGTACAATAAAAGCGAATTGAAGAAAGGACACTTGAGAACCAGCGACTCCATCACTGAATACCAGTAATGTTTCGCACCCGTAGGAAACCTGGTACAGATATTTTCTGAGTACTTCGTTAGCAACAAAGACACGACACACAAACACACAAAATGTTTACACGCGATGTCTGCCCTGCAACTCCCGTGCGGAGGAGCAACGACTCCAGAGTCGTGGAACACGAACCCAGATCCTCCTCGCACAGACCGCTGCCATCAGTATGCAAACTGCCGGAGGCTCGTCCGCCAGTCCCGGCGCGCTCGAGTGTCGAGTTCATCTGGATATGTCTCCTCAATGGAATTTATTTTCGCTTTTTCAAGCGCGCTCGTGTTTCACAAAGTTTTTTTTCGTATGCTCTTCTTTTTTGTTGTCTGGCAGATATCTACGGACGCAAGGAGATCACGTTTCGTGCATTTGTCAGGACATGATAATATCTACTACCTTCGTGCTAAGAATTTCTTCCACCACGCGCACTTTTACGTAACGCAGCCCGGCCGCCTTTGGTTTCGTCCGCACGTGTGCGTACCGAACGTGTCTGCCCCCTGCTCCCCCCGTCCCCCTCCCGCCATCCGCCCCCAGCCACGTGTTTTGAGACCTGGCAGCAACTTAATCCTCGAGGAAGCTAACCCGTTCCAGATTACACCGCAAAAATATTACGTCTCGTTTTTAGAGTTGGATTGCGCTCGCTCACGCAGATTTCACATAGATGCGGTGTAATACTTTCAGATCTGGGAGGTAAGTATGAATATTTCATGATATTATTCTTGATTCGTAATTAGACATTTTGAAGTAAAATATTCTTGCATGCCATGGAATAATTGAAGGGAGATGTAGTTATAAAATAAAGGATGCAGTTTAAGTTTGTAAACAGAAGCGATAATCATATTTTATCAGTAAAAAATATAAAATAGAAAGAAATGAATTTTCTTTGAACAGGAGTATTTACACGCTTTGTCAATGTAGCACTCATTCGTTTCTATTGTTCTCAGCGAATGGCCGACGTCGTTGAGTGACTTTTCGTTCCTAGATTTGGTTTCGATATAACCAGTGTTTAGCGCAGGAAAATCATTGATATTGTTTATAATATGATTTCTGGATACAAAATAATAATAAATTATCACAAACGTTTGTTAAAATTTGAGTTGGATATGGGTTAAAAAATTGAGGACTATTTCGCATTCACTAGAAAACAGGAAGTTCAAAATACATTTTGGAAGTACGTGGTATTTTGAGACTTAGAAGAATACAGTTTATCAATTGCATCCCTACCATTCATCGATACATTCTTGGCTATCCGGGATAGAAGAAGACGATAGGATCTGAAGAAGGCCAAAGCAAGATGGCCTAAACGTCAGCACAATTGACCGAGACGCGGCTCCTCCCGGATAGCCAAAAATGTATTGACTCCGGCTGCGGAAGCCTAGGAACGCATACCATCCATCTAATCCCTGACACTATCAACAATACTTTTAATCACTTTAATCGCTTTTTCTCGGACTACGCGGAATGTGGTTGACATCAACCCTAACGGTAAAACGCTGGATATAACAGACGATTATTACAAAAAAGTGTTGTAATATTAGCCATGAGCTGACCAAACTTGCTTGTAGTTGTTAATGAGAGTCTTTAATGTCCTTAAAGTTGTTTCTCGTACAGGTGCACATAGTTTTCTTGCAATAACGTTTTTCATGCAATAGAAGATATTTATTATGCGTGAAGATATACTATATCTCATTACGCTACGCGTTGTATATCGTTTTCGGGGTTGGATTTGTCATGAAAGCATTCAAGGTGAACTGGTCCTCCATATGGATTATTCACTGTTCAAAAGAATGCACAGGAATTTTTGTTTTACTATTGCAAACAAATAAATTAAAGGCAAATGGTAAACAAAAAAGAAATATTATAAATACTGGTTATTACATACAGCCTTAGTTTCGCAACATAATTTTCGTAGTATGTAACTTGAAGAGTGATCCCCTAAAACAAGGTAAGTGCCAAAATATTGTTTAGAAGTTATACACGACAAATGTATTCCACGTTATTTGATTTTAAATTTTATTATAGAATTCAGATACATTTAATTGCAATCACATAATTATGTTCAATTAATGATATTACAGACGTTACAACTCACTTTCATTGTCAAAGACGAAGATGTGAAATTCAGCAAAGTGTCTACGGACTTAACTAAAACAGAGCAATGTGTTGTTGACAGATTTAGTCTTAGTGTTTGAAAGAAATTTCTGCAATCTTCAATGAAATTTTGTGACGGCTATGAGCACGGTATGCACAAAACAGCCGGCAATGCATCGGAAAAATCTTTTCGCCAAATTAAACATCTTTCACAAAACTTTGCTTGATAATTCCTTTTATAACGTTTGTTTACGACGACAATATCACAAACCCCGCACCTCTTCCCACTATTCGAAAGAAAACTAAAAATAATCCCAAATGGTAATTCCACAGATGGTCTCAGTGGTTTCGCTATTCAAAAATTGCGTTTATTTTTTTTAAGTACTCGTTACTCCTCAGATATGCCGAGTATTACGAGTACATTTTTGATGTTAGAAACTGTCA
The DNA here is from genome assembly GCA_017312745.1 of Gryllus bimaculatus. NCBI lineage: Eukaryota > Metazoa > Arthropoda > Insecta > Orthoptera > Gryllidae > Gryllus > Gryllus bimaculatus. The sequence continues at coordinate 6,407,031 of BOPP01000016.1, forward strand.
ATCTATTTTTTGAATGTTTTTACTCTCCTAATTTCCAATTATTTGAAATATTATTCCACATTTTTAACTCATGAGTTCTTTGCTCAGAAGCATAACAATGTTCACGTTTATCAACAGTTAACTTTGAACCCTTAAAATGTATCATAATATATTATTCAGTGTCGCCCCCTAAGGGATCAAGGGCTCATAGAGCTTCAGTACCCCAGAAACCGATCACACATATTTACAAGTAATTTTTTTTATAATTTCCAATAGATTTCGGCAATCATTCAGTTATAGACAACTAGATCTGATGTATTTATTCTTCTCGGCTATTTGTTTTGTTAAGTACATATTTACATACATTTCTTACATCTATATTAATATACAATACTATATTAACTATTAACAATTAATTTCAGGAATATTGAGATATTTTGTAATTTTGCTTTTAAATTATGGAATTTTATCAAAAAATTTAATTTATAACATTAGTTTGTTAAATTTTTTTTTTTTAAATAGTATATTTTTTGTCTGTAAAGTTATACTGAAATTAATCACTAAATTTCTTGCAAGTTGCAAAAATGCTTGCAAGTTTTATCTTTTACTCTGTGGATTTTGTTTTCTAAATTCCCTGATCCGTGACGTTGATTAATTTATTATCTCAATCGAATTCGTTATTCGTAACGCAAAACATCACAGCTCCACTCGTGTGAATACCTCCATTTAAACCAACGGTCTGCCAGAAGGCGCGCCACTCGGCGGCGCTGCTTAAAGGATCCGTGTGAAGGGGCTATCAAGGAATCCCTTAAAATGTGATTATCCCCATCTATGCAACTGGGAGTGTACAACTATGCGGACACGACTATTGTCCTTCAACGTGCGAGGCTCATCACCAGGCGTGCTAGAGGTAGAGCATCGATCGAAAATGGGCTGAGAGGCTCACAAAGCACAGAAGGAAATTGCGGTTGCAAACGAGAGTGTGCACCAAAGAAGGTTTTCATACAAATCCAGGTTACTTAGGTCCCCCCACCCAAATCATGATTAATGAAAGAGCTTATTGTAATCTCATAAGATAATGTGGAGAGCGTTGCGAATATTGTGTCTATGATTCATTGATGAAAAGTTGTCTTTTATAAGGATGGCAGAGTAATTTATAAATCAACTGATAGTGCATTTGTCAATAATTTGGTCATATTTTTTTTTTCTGGAACAACCACGAAAACATCTAACGGGGTAGGGGGGGATCGCCTCCTTATATCCGTTACTAGGATCACACAACTTTTCGATGCCATATAGAATAGAGTAAAATATTTATTTTGCTACTTAGAAATACTTGGAATATTTCTGGTGGTAGCGTTTTCTAAGTAGTTACTACAAGTACACAACACAATCAAAGGTATAGTACAATATTTACATATTACTTAATACAAATTTACAAGATTAGCATATTAAACCTATCATGATAAAGCTGATATATAATAACAATAAAATTTTTAAAAATTATGTTAACATATTCTAAAAAAATTCAATTCAATTAACCTAATTAAAAATTTGTTGACATTCTGGAGTAAGTCTCCAGCAGTGTTGCAGGCAATTCGTTTCAATTTTGTTTTATAACGGCTAATAATGCTCAGATGTCCAGTAATTCCTGGCGTGCCCTCCAGTCGCCACACCTCAGCAAAATAAGCCGACCGTTCCCCTAAAAACAACTGGTGGACCCAGGGATGCAAAAGTCGAGGGAGACCCAGATTAGTAAAAGGCAGGATGTTAACGCCACCAGCAAAGAACACGAGAACACACAGTTGACGATAAAGTGCCTGAGGGCGCTTATCTTTGTCAACAAGAACTTTCAACAATGCAAGACCATAGATTGTTCCATATGGCCCCAAGAGTTCACTAATTTCTGACGTGCTCTCCAATTTCCATTACATGGGACAAAACAGGTTGTGCGATTAAACAACTGGGAACATATGAGAAGCAGCAGTCGAAGGAGACATCGATCAGTTGAAAACAGGACGAATGAGCCAGCAGCAAAAGCTCGGGAACATGTAGTAGCAAGTCTGCCAGCAGCTACTCCCTCATCTACAAAATATGGGTCCATCGATTGACCCATAATGTCCCAAAAGTTTCACTATCTCTGATATGCTCTTCGGTCTCCAGAGCACGGTACACGTAGTGTGAGAAAAACCACAACTCAGAGAATGCAAAATTCGAAGGAGACCCTGGCAGCATGCTTAGGGCACCAGCAAAGGACTCTGGAACTCACAGTGGAGGAGACTGCCTGAGCCGCCCTCTCATCTACGTCAACAAGACCTCCGAACAACGCGGGTCCATCGATTGGGCCATAATGTCCCCTGCGCTGGCGAATTCCTGGCGAGCTTCGCTCCGCCTCCGCCGCCGGAAGGAAACATTTCTCGGTTCCTTTTCGCGGGCTGGGGCTCGTAAAGCGCTCCTACCTCCCGGGGCCCGCGGGCGCCCGGCGCTAAATTCTTCCGCGCCGCGTAAATTATCTCGGAATGGAGTCGGCCCCGGCGCAGGCCGCCCGCGGATAGGCGCGGGCGAGGGAGAGATATCGGATATCGGGGGAGGGGGGAGAGATATCCTCGGCGGAGGCGGTGCCGTCGTAATTTCTCCGGGGAATGAGCCCGACCTCTGAGGAGGTTGAGGAGGTTCCCTGAGGAGGAAGGAGATAGGGAGGGGAAGGAGGAAGAGGAGAAGTGAGATGAAGCGAAGGACAGAAAGGAGGAGAATGGAGGAAGCGAAGGGGGATGAGAAAGGCAAGGAGTAGGAGGATATAGACAAGGAGAAAGAGAAGGAGGAAGAGGAGAAAGAGATGGAGGGAGAGGAGAAAGAGAAGGAGGCAGAGGAAGAGAAAGCGAAGGAGGAGGAGGAGAAAGAGGAGAAAGATGAGAAAGAGAAGGAGAAGGAGAAAGAGAAGGAGGAGGAGAAAGAGAATGAGGAGGAGGAGGAGAAAGAGAAGGAGGAGAAAGAGAGGTAGAAGAGGAGGAAGAGAGGAAGAAGAGATGGAAGAGAGGAAAAAGAGGTGGAAGAGTGGAAGAAGAGGAGAAGAGAGGAAGAGAAATAATAGGACTAATAGAATGAGGGGAGGAAGAGAAGGTAAAGAAGGAACAGGAGAGGGAGGAAGGGAAATAGGGGAGGAGAAGGAAGAGAAAGACAGAAATGAGGAGGAGAGGAGAAAGAGGCGGAAGACAAACAGAAGGAAAAAAGAGGAAGAACGAGGAGGGAGAGAGAGAGGGAAGAAGGAAGTAGAGAAGGACCTCGTAGCGCCACCGTCTGCTCCCTGTTCGCGGCCTCTTCGGCAACGGGGAGGTAATTACCAAGCACAAATCACCGAAGATGCGGGTCGGGGGCGCATTCACGTCTTAAGCGATCGGTGGTTGTTAATCAGACTTCGCCACCCCGACTTCGTTGTTCCACGTTACGACTAGAAGGATGAGAAATGTTGGAAAATGATTGGGAGCTGGTATATCCATTGCGGCAAAAATATGTGCATTAATATTCACAAAGTCATGAGATCAATGGCTCTATCCACCCAAGAGTAGCGCATGACGGGTAATGTTAAATTTTAATATCGCTTAATTACGAGTAATGAAGGTATTTCATCACACTATTAAAAGAGAGTCATTCACTCCGTTACGTACAGTAATAATAGAACCAGAAATTGTGAAAACACATAATTCAGTAAACTGGAGTTGACCACATTAGTTGAAAGTGTTAAAAAAAGAAATTATGACGACTAAAATTAGATAATTCTAATTTGGTAAGTTTTCAATCTGCCCAAAATTCATCGGTTTCATTATCTTCCTAATGTACTCTCATTTACCCTCATCATGTTTAGCAGCGTTACTATGCTTATTCGTCATTTGTATGAAGTAAATCTAAGACAAGGGAGATTCAGGAATAACTATAAAGTAGCGGTGCTACAACAGTACATACTTTCTCGCATTACTTATAACGATTACGCAATATTTTAATACTACTTGAACCTGTTAAAATGTTTCCAAACAGCAAAAAAGTTTTTTGTACTCCGGGATTTGAACAAGATGCAGAGAATTTGCACGCCATTCACGTTACCTCTACATCAATAGCCCCCTAACAAAACTCAACCTCACCGATGTTTTAGAAACAAAATTCAACATTTGCATTTGCATTTTCCAAAATGTTGAGATTTTCATTAATACTATTTCAAGAACTAGATTTAAAGAGCAGATTTTATTGGGGGGGGTGTCATAAATATTGAAGTTTTGTAATGTTAATATTTTGTTAGGATTTTTTGTAAAAAGTCGGACAGTTCACTGAAAATCGGATAGGGATACTTTACGTGAAGCCCCTGGAACATTTTCAAAATTGTATCAAAAACGGCTCCATTTTTTCTTTAATTTTCTTGTAAGAATAAAGTATAATACACTTATAAAGGTGGTGTAGGTCCGATTTTCGCGGTTAACTCTGAATTTTTTAGAATTGCAAAAGTAGGATTTGTTATCGACGTGTTCCTCAAACTACAAACTACACAATTAAAGATACAGATTTTTCCTTCAAATGGAATTTGTTATCCATAATTAATTCAATTTATTGCATTATTCATTGTACATTAGTTTTATTTATTGTTCTATTATGGAACATTCGTTATTCTCACTTATGCCAATAACTGCGTATTAACGATGTACCGAATTAAATCATTAATAAAGGCTATTGTAAGATTAATAACTACAAAGAAGTAAACATGTGAAACATTACGTCCAATGTACCAAGTAAGGACATAAGTGAAATTTACTAACCTTGATTACGAACAATAAATAACATTAATATGAAACATACATCAATACCAACGACACGATTCGAAATGTTCGAACATAAAAAGAACCCAACAGCAACAGCATTCACAGTTTGTTTTACCTTTTTTTCGCATTGCGTGCAGAGTGTGTGTATGGTGCATGTAGCCGTATTCAAACATATCCCCTCTAAAGAATATGCATGTCATCAAGAATTCGACGTCATAAACAAGCCATGATTTATGAACTGTAAAACTAAAAATGCATTCTCATGAATAGTTAAAACAGAAACCTTACACGAATCTCTATAGTCATAAGTTTGTTAATTGCTACTGTGACTTTTCTTTTCGCGAAAATGAGCGACTAATACCAAAGGTAACCACCGTTTTCCGCTATTTATTCTATTTCTGATAAGAAATTATTTCCAATCGTTTTATATCGTAGTATAATTAGCCATCAACTACTGAATAAAATTGTAGAGATGCTCAAAGGTGTGTTTAGAGGTCCGATTGAGTTCAGCTCAAACGTTTAATGATTTTATTTAACTACTCTATCTTCATTTCGCATTGACAGCGTCCATAGCAGCTCTGGGTGTTAGATTTAGCCCTCGTCAATCAATATTAAACTATTTTGTGTACTACGAGAATAAAACAAGCCGAAGTACTCCGCATTGCCCACTTAATTATTGATCTCAGTCAAATATTGCGGAAGAAAAGGAATTAATTTTATCTATAGTAGGTTCCCGCCATGCCCCGCCTCACTCCACCTTCTACCACTGTCCCCCTGGTTTGCTTCGCCCCATCTGCGCCCACTCTGTCCCCTCTCACCCATCCTCCCTGTCCACCCTCGCCTCCGTCCGCACCCCTGCCCTATTCGCTACGTTAACCGAGTTTCGGATGTGAGTACGCATTAAATGCACTGTTGGTTGCATGTTCCTAGCAAACATCTAATAACCTAAATTAATATGAAATAACGCCACTCTTTGATAGACGACGATTAAAGAGATGTTAGACCCTAAATTAGGTTTAATCTTCGTACTTAAGTCTAAAAAACTATTGACATCGGGTGAGTCGTCTAGGAGGGCTTTGCCAAACATCGGTATTCTTGTTTTTACGTTACACAGACGTTGTGAAGAAAAATAATAACTACATTGAATCAAAGAAAATATTCTACCATCCAGTAAAGTTCTATCGAAAATGATTCAACTCTTCCTGAGATTGTCCAAGAGAAACAGACAAACATCGTAAAATACAATTGCATGGGATTTTTAATACGTAAATAAAGTTGTCATAAAATGTATTTGTACTGAAATCACAAACATACACTTCAAACTCACAGTACGTTCAAGAGTGACTAACTGCTGTGGGGTTTTCCCCCCTCCCTTCCGTGCGACTGTTTCATAGCACACGAAGACTTTTCTCTTATTCGCGCATATGCGTTTCAGTTTATTAATTACACTAATTTTGATCTATTGTAGTGTTAAATCAGTAATTTTCTTATTCAGTAACAATTGAAAACTGTCCAGTAGTGTAAAATTTTGGGGATGAATTAGAATCTACAAACTTTTTGAATTTTCAGAATTTTTTAAATTTCTCTCCACTCACAGTTATTATTATTTTCACTTTCCTTATACACAAGATTTAGCCACAAAATATCATTCGTTTTTATTACTGTAACGGAAGTACATCGATTTGATTATCTTTAGGGAAACAAATGCTTCAACTTGCAATACAAAAGAACTGTAATCTCAAAATTTCACGTCCTCTTTGTCAAATTAAAACTCATATAATCCATGAAAATTCACGTTTATAAAGTTACAGATAGAAAATCAAATAATTAAAAGAATGATAAAACGCCTGTCTAGCGGAGAAGGCCGCATCTACGTCCACCTTTTCGGAGATCGCATTAGAAAACTGTGAACAAGATACGTCGTCGCACACGCCTGAAGGGTTAATATAAATACATTGAATGTCATCTAAAATTGAACTTCCAGAATTAAAGATAGAACAATTCATCACCTCTAGTTGTGACAAATTTTGCAAATTCATACAGTGAGCATTCATGTGTTTTTTTAGAAGAGCGCCAAGTCGAGTAGATTAAAAGCAACGTCAGTCACAAGCAATTAAATTGAAGTTGCCTTTATTACGCTAAACGGGCGCAGTAAAGATCTGACACAAATCCATTTGCTCGAGAATACATACAATCATAATGAAACTTTGCATATTTAACTCTAAAAAGTTCTCATCATCTGAGAGTTGAAATAAATTTTCTTTTACAATTGCATATTGATGTAATGGTAAATTTTTCTGAAACATTTGATTGACGTACGTTGCCCTAAATATTCATGCACCTTGCGGTCTATCACGCTCTCTTAAAAGTGTGTTTATATTAGGTCACATAGTAATCAACAATGTTTATGTCCTGTTCTTAAGAAGCTGTAATACAGACCTCATGTAACGGACTCGTTTGTTATCCTTCAGAAAGGAAGGAGTACGGGGAAATCAATACTGCTCGTTACGGTGACTACTCGCCTGTACAAAGAGGAACATGCAAAACCCAACAAAAGAACTGCTCTTAGCGGACAGGAGCGGAGAAAAAGAAAAGGGACGATAATGAACAACTCGTATGTAGCAGCTAATGACGACCTGAACTAACCGCTCACACGTCGGAAGCAACAGCTGCGCAGTTAATACGTGCTCCAGAGGCACGAAAAGGCCGCTCACGAACCAGTCATCACTGTCGGAGCCCTAACAGATCGCAAATTGTTGGCGGCGCGGACCCCCCGTGACGCCCCGACTCTCCCCTTCTCCCTGGCCCCCTCCCACCCCACCCCCTCAACTGCCCACCCGCCCTCGTATCCGTGGCGATGGGAAGGAGAGCGAGACCGAGGCGGACACGCGTGGATTGAGATAGAGAGAAAGAAGGATCAAAACGAGTAGAGGAAAAGAGAGGGTAAGAAGAGGTTATCCGTTTAGAAATCTTAGGGGAGTGAAACTCGTGAGGTACTTTGATGCAGCGAGAAGAAGCTATCACTGAGTGAACTGAGCGGCAGAGATGACCATAGGGGAAAAGAGAATTACAGTTAGAAGATATAAAATAGACGGCGAACGAGGTGAGTTGAAAAAAAGAGAGGAGATGAAAGATAAGAACAAAAAGGTGAAAAAAGAAATCGGAGAAGCGACCGAGAGGATGGCAATGATTATTTCGTGTGATCCCGGGACGCAGTCAACAGCTGTGTTATATTAGTTCCAGGTGAGTGTATGCATATTGTAACGTATTAAAGCCAGCTGCTCTGGCATCTATCTTTGGGGACGCTTGTGGAAGAGGATTAGACTAGCCACAGGAGTAGGTTGTTTTTCCGTAAAGGGAAGAACGCGGAGACGGGAGACACAAGGTTTGGGTGGTCTTCCGTGCTTATAGAAGCTTAATTCATTGTTAAACAACGAGGGGCCGGTGGTCGTGACGACGTAGGAGTTCACGTGGGCCTTCCGCCTAGTATAACAGCGGTACGGAGACAGTAGGCAGGTTCTGAGGACGTGGGAGAAGCTCTGGCTGTGCACAAAACTTTGGCGCAAGACGGTGCATATGTTGCGAGCCAGGCTCGCGAGCTGGAGTCATTAGTTGCGAAGCCTGCGGAGCGTAATGCCTTTGGGTGACTGCCCGTGTCACGGGGGAGCGATGCTGTGTGCGGCTCCGAGTGAAGAGTTGGTGTGATGGTGCCACGATTCACGCCGATTCTAATCGGATAAGATCGCTCCTGCGATCGAAGGCAAACCAGCCGTTGTGCGCCAAGAAACGGATCTATGTGTCCCAGCGTGACCATCCGGTCTCACGGAAGCTAGCTTTTGTGGGCGCGCTTCAAAAGTAGGCAGTGGCGGAATGCCACAATTCCAAACCATCTTCAATGCGGGTTTGGAATCCGCTCCCCGGCGATCAGGGGATAATAGTTCTATCAGAGCTAGGTTAAGTAAATTATTAATGTAATATATTGTTTGTTTTCTTTGTTAATAAAATATATTTTATACGATAACTCTGTGTCTGTTCGCTCGTGAGTATCCATGACGTCACAATAGTTTTATCATGGGAGATGCGCAATGCAATGAATCTTCCCCTACTGGATGTGGAAATCCGGCGCCACCTACACGTTGGCTGGTGGGAGTTTCTCCTCTCCAGGTTCTCCTCCTCCCAGGTTGGCACGCACCAATGGAAACTCGACCGCCCTTTTTATCGCCTTGTGGGAGTGCAAGTGCATGCGAGTGTGTAATGTGTGTGTGTGTTGTGGTAAGAAAGGGGTGAGCGATAGGACAAGGAAGAAAAGGAGAAGATCGCGCACGCTCCATGGCCCATTTGTTAGGTACTTGCTCCGCATTCGCCTGTGTTGATCGGAGAAAGCATGGAAAACCTACTATCAGAGCAGCTGGCCGCTAAAATTCTCCTTCAGCAGCGGCTGAATATCCTAGCTTGTGAGCGAAAATCCGACCGCCACTTAGGACTCCGGTCAGAGCACAAACAGTACCATAAATTGATGCCCTGGCCGACTCAGGCCGCTGAACCGCGCCTTCGAGAAAGGAGAAAACCGCGCAGAAAGAGGGGAGGGCACCTAGAGGAACATTGTAAAGGAGGAGGAGAAGAAAAATAAGTGGAATAGAGGGCATAAGAAGATTAGTATGGAAGGAATGTGATACAAGAATAATGAAAGTGCGCTTTAAGAGAGTGAGAGAAGAGAGAGAGAGGGAGAGAGAGGGAGGTGAGGGAAGAGAGAGAGAGGGAAGGAGAGAGAGGGGGGGAGCAAGAGTGAGGGACGGAATGAGAGGGACGAGACGAAGAGAGAGAAGGAGCAAGAGAGGAGAGAGGTCGAGAGGGAGAGGAAGAAAGAGGGAGAGAGAGGGGTGAGGGAGGAGGAGAGGGAGAGAGGCAGGGAGAGGGAGAGAGGAGCGGAGGCTAGGGAGGATGGAGGGACGGGAGTGAAGCAGAGAGGCAGGGAGAGGGAGGGAGAGAGGTAGGAGAGAGGAGTGGAGGAGAAAGAAGGAGGGGAGAGGGCAGGCAGAAATGAAGCAAGGAATAAGTAGGAAGAGAGGAAGGGCGAGAGAGAGAGAGGAGGACCGAGAGAGAGAGCGAGCGAGAGGCGAGCGGAGCAAAGCGGGCGAGAGGAGAGAGAGGAGGGAGGAGAGGGAGAAGAGGGAGAGAGAGGGGAAGAGAGAAGGGAGAGAGAGGGAGAGAGGGGAGAGAGAGGGGAGAGAGAGGGAAGGGAGAGGAGAGATAGAGAGGGAGGGAGAGGAGAGGGCAAGGGAGGACGGTGTGGAAGATAGGGACGAGAGACCGGGGGAGAGGGAGGGAGACGCACGGAGTTAGCCGGGGCTTCGCCGCGTGGTTAACGCCGAACCTGCTTATTAATATTCATGTCATCGCCCCCCGAGCCAGCGATCCGGGGCGGCGGGGCCCCACAATCCTGATCGGCGCTGTCGCTGCGGGCGAGTGTCTGGCGGTGCGGCGGCGCGCCGGCAGATCTCCGCGCAGGGGATTTAGGAGGAGGCGAGCGACGGGCGGGCGTGTCATCGTATGCCTGCGGCTTACAAGACGTTAACTGATGAAAGTTAACGAATGCAGGCTATCTAATCTCATCTGTCAATGCGAATCATGTTGATGTGCGGATATTTGATGACAAGCTCAGCAATGATTCATAATTATTAACTTATAACGACATGCAGACATAATAGTCTCTTCATATGCGTTATGAATGGTTATAGAAGATTAATGAGATATGATCATGAGATGCACATTGTTAATGCGGCCCTAAAAAGCATTTAAACGCATGATAAGAAATAATGAACGTTTCCGATCATACACGAATTTCGTTAGCACGCAGTTTTTCCTTCTTAAATATGAAATGCACTCTTGCGCAAGTAATTAGAATTAATTGATTGATCCTAAAAAATGAACTAGCGTGATGATTGACAAGTCTTTGTTTCGCTGACACTTTTTGTTCCCCTTCGTATGGCTTTAGGGATTAAAATTAAGAGAACTTAAATAATCAAAGAATATAAAATCATTAGGCCATTGTCTGGTATTGAATTAATTTTCCTGAATTGGGATGACCACTTCAATACCCTTGAATTTGCAGGCGGCGATCCACGGGAGGAATAAGGAGCATCTCCTACCTCGCATAAACGCTTTTTAGTAACTATCTAATTTAACTTGACATGGAACTTTCAAGCAAACATATCTTCGCATAATCTTACATAAAAAACTAATAATAATGCAGAAATAAAAATCCTTTTTATTCAATTTTATGTAGCATAAGCTGAGTGTAGTCCTGCAACATTTTACAACAAGATCTAAACATGACAATTTCGACCTAAACATATTGAATTTCCCCTCATCTTTGGATCTCCCCTGATATTGGTATTATTACTAAAATGTATTGGAACATTTTCTTGTAATTACCTCACCGAATTCTGGGGTATTTCACAACGGCAAATTCTAAATATAGAGTGTTTATGTTTGTTTCAAGACTGTAAGTGATTTGTTTCTTGATAATAATCAAAAATATATTTTCTTGATTACATCTAACGAAGCAAACTGATAAAATCCGACTCAATTGTTCCCAATGTTCTAACACTGCTTAAAAATTTGAATTAGTGGACGTGATAATAATCAGTTTCTAAAGTACCTTTACCGGGATCGAGTGAGTATTCAACTCCGTACGTGTTAACTATTGAGCCGTCACCGTGAGTGCATTCTGGGTCATAACCCGTGGCGGAGTGTTCTCCCACGTCGCCGTACCCCCTCTGCTACGCGAGAACACGCTGCCGACCTACGACGTCGGCTCGCAAGGGGATTCCCCGCTCCACACATCACGCCAGTGGGGTCAGCGCCTAGGAGGACAAGCTGAAGCCCCCCCAATTGGTCCTCTCGAAATGTTTGGTAGAGATTTGCAAGTAAGTGATAAGTAAGGGGGAGAAAGGATAAGGATAGGGAAGAAAATATCGGGCGCGATCCTTCCCGTGTGAAAAGAGCTGCTCTTGGCATTCATCCTAGTACTGTTCCGGAGAAAACAGGGAAAACTAAAAACGACGAGCAGCACCTAGCTACAATTCTCTCCAAGTCAAGTGGTTAAACTTCCGAAAACAAATACAGTCCAACGATCTTGCGTTTTAAGGATACATTGACGTCTGTACATCTCGGTCTAATAGTAAGAATTCACTGATCTTATGAAACCGACTCAAGTAGTGTCAGTTTGAATATAGGACAGAGAAAGTATTACAATTGACCTCTCCTTTTCCCCTTGATTTGGTGCAATCAGTCCGACCTGGGTGACCCCCCTTGTCACCGGCGGTCCGCCCGCACTCCTCTCGCGACGCCACCGCCCGCGAGCTCCATCGGCTGGGAGCGCCGGCATGCATTAAGGCGCGCGCGTCGTCGCGCCGCGCTAATGAGGGTAGCGCCTTGCGCTAAACGGCTGCAAGGCGCGTTGAGCGGTGTCGGCGGCCGGCAGGGGGCTGGCGGGGGGGCGGGGCGGCGGGGCGGCGGGGGCGGGCAGGGGGCGGGCGGGGGCGGCGGGGCGGCGGGGCGAAGGGCGGCGGCGCCGGCGGGGTCGTAGAGCGGCGGGGTGCGGCGTGCGGGGTGCCACGGGCCAGGCGGCCGCGGCGCGCCGGGGTCGCCCGCCCACGCCCTTCCGGGTCGTCCCGTCGCCCTGCGGGACGGGGAGCGTGCGCCACGGGGCGACTGTAACCGCAACAGCGGTCCGCACATACTGGTTTCTGGGAGGAGGTATTGCGGGGGCAAAATGTTTCGCTTGCATTAACTACTCAGTCGCTGGGTGGTGATGTGTGCAATTAGGTTGCCAGGGGGGGGGGCAATAGAAAATGTTGGCGATAAAATCCCAGTAATTCCAGGTGTACAGTAATCGGTAACCTGTGGGTGCGTCCCGTCCGATGTTCGTTGGTCTTCCTTCGTTCGTGAGACGTTCTTCATTGGTTTATTCGTCCTCTTTCTTCACGAACGAACTATAATGAATACGCAATATTAGCCAATAATGTCGTCGATTCCCCGGCGGAGCCGAGAAAAAAAATTATACTGTGGTTTGTTTTGCCTTCATTGTATAAATAAAATGAAACCACTATCAATGCCATGCGAGGATTAAGGGAAGCTCCTACTCTCTCAGAGCTGTTGCACATATGCTCTATGCGACCAAGACGTTCTATGATAAAAAATTGCCGGTAAACTTGAACAGTTACTGCATGGTGAAGTATTTGTATAGAACATGAAAAAACAAGTTTTTTAAAGGCCAGCAAATAAAGAAAGTCTGGTATTTTTATTTTTATATTCTGACTCAATACATGGAAAATATTATCACTTTCCTAGAGGACAACGGGTTTCGTTCCACGAAATTATAGAAGTACCTCAAAACTCGTTGTCAAATCTTTAATAAATTCTTCGATAATTCGGTTTTTTTTACATTCACAATTTCTTTGTTTTTTCCGTATATTAGTACAAATATTGAACTCTTTCGGATTTTTTTTTCTTATTAATTACGCTGTTCCAATTTTCGCCGGACATGGACGTAACTCTGCATAAATTCTTCAACACCGAAACTTTCATTTGCCCCGCAACACGCTTGCCAGACCAGTGCGCTACGCCACTTCCGCCCCGCGTTATGCACCTCTGGTGGCAAGCGCAGCGCCGCCGTCAATGCGCGTGCACGTGCGCGCCGCGCCGCACGACAGCGGAGCACAAAGGGAGTGGCGCGCGACCGCGGCAGCGGCACAGGGTGGAGGCTAGTGGGCGGCGGCAATGGGCCAAGCGGGATGCAAACTGTGCGCAAGCAACTGGCGGTAAACGGCCGTTTGGCGGCGGAGGGGGAGGAGGCAAACGCGGCAATGAGTGTTAGGCGGAAGGGTGGTTAGGGCGGCGACGGGCGGCAGGCACGTTAAGCGATGCCTGCATTGGTATCCGTTAGAGAGGGGCGGCGAAATGAGCTTGCACCGCGTATGTCGGTTTCGTCAACACTCTCTGTGAAGATAATTTTACCCGATAGACAAGGGGCTTTTATGTGCATTTTAGACCCGGTTGTGTTGCGATATAACGGGGCTCCCATATGCGACTACGGTCTGTTCAGTGCAAGGGATTACTTCAGAGCAGTATCGACAAGGTAACAGGGAACCGAGTTAATTGGCTGCGTTTCGAATGAGACGAAGCGAGTTTAAAGAAGGATTGTTTGAATTAATGAGATTCATTTGACACGATTGTATATTCTCACTTGGTGGTTTCTTTAACAGACAATTTGATTTTCATATTTAAATCCTGTACTAATTTCATTAAACGGTATTCATGTGCTTCTCGAATACTATTTGGAAAATTTGTATCTCAATTGCCGGATACTAAATGTTTGTGGGAACGACAAATCCAAAACCGAGCAAAGGAAAGTAATATTATCAATCAAAACTAATCTGAACGCCATTCTGAATCAATTTTTTCGGTTCTTCTTTCCCGATTACAATTCAGAACGTAATTGCTTTAAAGCCTTTTTATGAAATCAAATCCCCTCTTTAGTGCAAATTGGATTTAAATAATCAAATATCAAAGAGGACGGGAAGAGGCAAAAGCTAAAAATAGAAATTTTTCGCCCCTCAAACCAAACGATTTTAACTGCGAATTAAATTGCGAAAAGTTCATATTAGGCTGTCATTTCGCCAAATTTTTGCAATTCTGGAAGGGGCTGTATAGGAGTAATCGGCAGGGCTGTGTAGGAGTAATTTGCTCGTATGAGAATAAGATCATTGCGAGTAATCTAGACTTACCACTGGCCATCATGCTCCTTCGGTAACTCACCTGAAACAGAGAATATAAGTCTAAGAAGGGAAGCATTTCTTTGCTACATTTTCATACAACAAAGATGTTTCTGACAATATTCTTCCGCAAAGAAAAGGAGTAGGTTTGGAAAATGAAATAATATTAAGGTAAATAATAATAATAATAATAATAATAATAATAATAATAATAATAATAATAATATATTTAATTTTTTTCTATACAAGTAACGAATTGGTTGCGGAGAAAATATTACGGATTCATTATTGTATAATCAACAGAAGTTGATTTTTTTAAATTTAACGCCAAATCCAACACTGATAAAAATACAATTTATAATGACACATTACACAATTATAGGCAAATTAATTACAATCCCCAAAATTGCGTAGTGAAAAGTAAGACTTGCATTGCTCTACGGAATATATTTCACTGCACAAGTCGACCAGTTATTTAGGCACATTTACTATCGTTTGTTAATCAGAGAATCTGATGAAATTTTAAAGAGATTTAAATCTTACTAATTCAACAGTATATCTATATTTTACAATAATAAAATAATAATTATAACAATGTTTATGACGACAACGATGACAGGAATTAGCCGAAGGTGAAATATGATGAAGGAAACAGAAAAGAATCATAGAATGAACTTTTAATGAAAATGCATCCAGACCTTGTTTCGCTTTCCAGGTTAAGAAATTGCGCAGATAAGGAGAAGCCGTGTCGGAGGCAAAGCTCCTAACTCCCGCCCCCTCCTAACGCCCCCGCGCCGCCCACCTGCCGACTTTAATGCAACTTTAATCTCACAGCCTCCCCTCGGCGGGCCCTACGTCGCGGCCCTCCCCTCCCCCTTACCGCCCCCGCCCGGGCAGGTTATTTTTAATTCATTGCTTTCATTCCTCTGAAGCCTACATTTTAAATTAAATCCTTCCTTATGGGCAAACGAGGCGGCTTTACAGTTTCATTTTGTTATTTCCGGGGGAGGCGGCAGCCTTTGAGCCTCACACCACATGTAACTGTTCTGCTCGCGAACAGTCTCTTTCCGAGCGTCCGTCCGTCCGGCCTCCGCGCCTACCGACCGTTCCGTTCTGCTCCGCTCCGCTCTGCTCCGCTCTGCTCCGCTCCGCTTCGGCGATTCCCACTCCGCGCGATTCGAGAGATTAAACATCTGAAGGCGGCATCGGTTTTCAGAGCGGGCGAAATGAGACTCCGGAGGGCTTTTGTTGCGCTCGCGTTCTCTTCGACTGTTTTGTTTCTCGAGACCGCCGCCGCTTCCCGCGAGTGCGCTGTTGGAGCGAGATCGCCCTGCGCCGGTCTAGCGATGCGAGACAGACTTCTCCGCATACCTGGTCCCGCTCGGCTGGCAAATGAGATATTTCGAATCTTTCAAATGCTTGGAAATTAAGATTGCGCGCAATATTTGTTCAGATGGTAGGTACTCTTGTTTGAAAGCTCAATTTTCCGTTACATTAGTGAATTTTAAAGAAAGGAATGCCTTATTGGTACGACTTGACTGGGCAACCATCCCAGAATTCCAAGAAGCCAGGAATTAAAAACAGTAGCTAAATTCTTACCTCATTAAGAATTAAACGGAATAGGTAGTAATATTTATTTTCTGATTTCAAAACAAACCAGAACTAGAATCTTATCTCTCAGGTTTTGTGAATTTAGAGATGTCAAATCCAAGAGACCGTATATTAGGTATGTTGTATATTTTGGGAAAATAAAGAGATGAATTTAATTGCACCAGTACAATCGGTGGCAATATATTTCAAAATAAATAAATATCAATATAATATTAATGATGATAATAATATAATAATATTTGCACATTGCAGAGAGTGGAAATAGTATCTGTGGCAGCATTGGCGCATCTCACAACATTGCAAAATACCGCTTTATTGGGTAAAGCAAACATCACCGGAAGTTTTTGTGTCTTGAACGAGATAGATTAAGGTCCGAGGAAGCAAAGACTTCACCGGAACTATCATTAATGAAGGACTACACATAAGTTGTTTGGTACTCTGTATGAGGAAGCTCTTCACTGTAGTAACACCATGTTTCTGTAGACAAGTTTGTGTCTTGAGCAGGAATGCTCCGCCATTTCTTGAGAAGAAGAAGAGTAATAAATAATGATAATGATGATAATAATAATAATAATAATAATAATAATAAAGGTGAATTTATTAACGGAGAGGATCAGCTTATAAGGCCTAATCTTTCGCCTGACTGATCGATATGATTGCAGTTACGTAATGTATAGTTCGAAATAAGCACTTTTGACCTGCCAAAGTTTTTGAGTT
Source organism: Gryllus bimaculatus (assembly GCA_017312745.1). NCBI lineage: Eukaryota > Metazoa > Arthropoda > Insecta > Orthoptera > Gryllidae > Gryllus > Gryllus bimaculatus. Next base: position 6,423,922 of record BOPP01000016.1, read on the forward strand.
GACAAGTTTTTTTTTCTGTTTTATACGTACAATTACACTCGAGACACATTCCGCTTCAGGATTATTCTGAGCGGTCCTACCGCCTTCCCCGAGGGGCCTTAGAAGTCCGCTTTGAGAACCAAAGCCCCCGAGAACCAACTCCCTTCAACAGCATTAGAAAAATACACTGGCGTCCAGTTCATTCTGCAAAACTAAGGAAAGTTGCCAAGAAATGTTGGAAAGAAATGTAGAAATGTTGAAGTAAACAAATCTTGTAGTGAAATTTAAGCGTAGGAAATTTAGATATATTTTGAGCTTGTTGTGGAACACGACGATAACAGAAGTGAAATCAAAAATGCGAGTTCGAGAGCACCTTTTTTTGAAAAAATGCTGAGACCATTTGAATGGATCGCCTGGGGTCGCAATAATTTATTCCCAAATAACAGGTTTGCACAATATTTACACTCCATGTTATTTTGATACCTCTCTGCCAACAGCGCGCAAACAAATAAACATTTTCGAAACAGCAAACAGAGTAGATATCGCTGCTAAATATTGACAGCTGCTGCAGCTGGGCCATCGCGTCGGCATCTAAGGAAACGCCTAGCGTCCGCCGCCGCCGCCGACGCGTGTAACGTAGTGCTGTGGAGACAAGCGCAGCGATAAGGAGCGGTCGACGCGGGGCGCAGCGGTTCCAACCGGTGCACAGTGTGGCCGATGCCCCGAAGACGCCATTAACAACACATATATTTAAAATAATAATTAATTTTCATTCATTCATTCATTCATTCATTCATTCATCACTCATTCATTCACTCATTTTGCTTGCGAGTATGCCGACTTGGCCCACGCGTGCATGCACCTTGCATTTACCGGGGCTCAGTAATACTATTTCAGTGGCAGATGCATGCAATTTATCATGGGATCACCATTTTGCTAAATCCGTTTTTTATCCCCCAGGGTTGTTAATCCTGGGGTATGGAACATGAAATGATGATGATGGTGAAGGGTGAAAGGACGACACACACATGCAGACATAAACAACACAACCATGCCCGAGGCAGGATTCGATATCGCGATCTTCTGGTCCGCACTACTGCCTTAGCGATCTAGATCATCTCATCGGCTTTATTTTATTATTTAATTTATTATTTGATTTACTATTTATTTTTTATTTATTATTTTAGTTATTGTTTTATTTATTATTTTATGTAGTAACGCATCATCGTTCGACATATGTGTCTTTCGAGACATTTAACAATACAACTTATACTATCCCCCTATAGTGCTTCAATGAATTTTCTCCGAATGCAATCGACATCTCAGGAATCAGAGCAATTTGCTGCATGAGAACGACTATTTTCATAACATATTTGTTAATTCCTTTTATGTGTTTAATACCGTATACGAGTTTAATTCCTTATACGAGTTTAATTTCGTATGAGTCTTCTGTAGAAGGTAGATACAATAATAGAATAACACTTTCAAAGGTGGTCTAAACTACTCGCCCAAAGGGAGAAGAATCAAAGGGAGATGAAGAAAATGGAAGAAGACGCAACAAGACGAATCTTCACCATGAATTTATGATGAACAAGTAAAGGGAGTATAAAGAAGAAAAACATTGTTTTTAAGGGTGGGATGAATATTCATCAATCTTCAACCTGAATGCTAAAACGTATTATCCTTGAGAGTTAAGTAAAGATTAGTTCTGATGAATGCTCTAAAATAAAGACGTAGATATGTAGCGAATTTAAAATCTAACAGAGACCAGAGAGTAAAATATGTATCGTAAGATTCGAATGAGAGAAAAGGTTCGTTTTCACAAAGTCGAATCTTCTCCAATTTCCCAATATTGTCTGTATCTCTGGAATTTGAATGACGCCATCCATCCTTTTATTACGAATTCTTCAACATGAGCAAATAGCCATCACCAGGTATAATCACTTATAGAAGTAGTAAATGCCGCTGCTGAACATATCTGCGGATCCGATCCACAGATAAATATAACAAGAAATTTCAGTGTGGTCTACGTGGCTTGGGCAACCCACTGAGGATGGGAAACATATTTTCCGAACGTTAACTTTGGAATGCTGTATTATAACTTATTGTTGTGGGTGATTATTTCCTAACTTACATTATGGAGTACCTCAAGGTATCTGCTACCACCACGGAATTTATTCACAATGAAATATTAATTTAGTACAATAACTAGTTTAGCTACAGTGGGTTTTACTTTTCTGCAGTTTTTAATTTTTCCAGATGGATTTGGAACCTTTTGGAAACAAGCACAACTAGTTCATGGCCCCACTGTGCGTCGCGGGGCCGCGGGGGCGGCGATAAGTGCTTCGCAGGCCCGCGCCTACGTGCCGCCGGGCGCGCGCGGGAGACCGGCCCCCGTGCCCCCGCCCCCCGGTCCC
>BOPP01000016.1:6430246-6449675 GCA_017312745.1 Gryllus bimaculatus
GAGGGCGGGAAGGGGTTTGGAGGTTGTTGGGGACGCCGGCGTGGGAATGGCACGGGGAAGGGCCAGAGGAAGGCAGGCGCGGCGCCGGGTTCGAGAATGTGATGACCTGTGCTGAAGCCCAGCGGGCCGGGCGGTGGAGCTGGAGGAGGCAGCCGGCGAGTGCACAGGCGGCGCGGGTCTTGAGAGCGGCGCGCGGGAGAGCGGCGGGAGACGGCGCGCGGCAGAAGCGCGCGGGCAGAGCGGCGCGGGCAAGAGCGGGCGCGGCGGCCAGAGGCGAAGCGGGGCAGAGCGGGCGGGCAGAGCGGCGCGGGTAGCGAGCTAAGGCAGAGCGGCGCGGGCAGGAGCAAGCAGGCAGAGCGGCGCCGGGGCCAGAGCGGCGCGGGGACAGAACAAAGGCGGGGCAGGCGGACGGGCAGAGGGACCGGGGCAGAGCGAGACCGGGCAGGCGGAACCGGCAGAGCGAGAAGGCAGAGCGGACCGGGCAGGCGGAGCCGGCAGAGTTGGAGCGGGGCAGAGCGGAGCGGGACGAGTGGCGCGGGGGCAGAAGCGGAGAGGGTCCGGGCGGTCGGAGCAAGAAGAGTGATGAGGGCTCGAGCAAGGCAGACGAAGTGGGGGCGGTGGGAGAAGAAAGTGGTGTTGGGCGGGGATGAAGCTAAGGGCCAAGGCCGGCGGGGCGAGGCTTTAGCGTGCGGAAGGGAGTGTGGAGGGAGTGGGAGGATGGGGGAGGAACGGGAGTGAGAGGGCCAAGGAGTTGAGGTAGGCTGGGCGGAGACAGTGTTGAGGGGGGGGCAGTGTGGAGTGTTGAAGATGGTGGTTGGCAGGCGATGTGGGGGGCTTGTTCTGTGTCAGGACGAAGTGGTGAGTGCGGGGCGAGTGGTGAGGCGTGTGTGTGAGGCCTGGCGAAAGTCAGTGAAGGGCCGGTGGCACGCGCCAATATGGAGCAGGGCGGAGCAGGTCAATGGGAGTGAGGGCGGGGCAGGGCGAAGGAAGTTGGAAGGCGCGGGAAGAGGCGAGACGAGGGGCGGGGCGGCGTGGAGCGCTGCAGGCGCGGCCGCGTGAATATGCATGGGCGCTGAGGCTGCGTGGGCGACGGGCGAGACGCCGCGAGGCCCCCGCCCCTGCGTTGCCTTCGACGCGCGGCACAAGCACCAGCTGCTTCGCACCAACCGCTTTCAAGTGGAACACATCCGTAGCATCCCTTCATATGTGCACGATTCAAATTAAAAACATGGACCTTAACAAATGTTTTTTAGTAGACAAAAATGTTTCGTTGGCTTAAGAGTAGAGACCGGATTTTTAAGTAATTACGTATTTTCTGTCGGTCTATTTACCTCATAATTGTAATATCCGCGAATCGTCTCCGATATCCAATTTTTCCGTTGCATATTTTTACATATTTAGTAATACAGGGCCTTTATCTTAACTCGTAACTCTTGACTGATAGCACTTGATCTTATTTCGGTAATCTGGCAACCGCGTCTCTTTGGCATATTTTACGACAGACACGTCCAGGTAGCCTGGCGCGTCGAGGCAGCGGATAAAGAGGCGACAGTGAGATCATAAGCTGCATCACCTTTCCTTTTTTTTTTTTTTTTTTTTTTTTTTAAGGCTAGGCGAAGTGGGGCTTAGGTGAGCAGGTACGCGGCACACACGCCGCAATCTTTTAACACTGCACAAGGTGTTTGGGGTGTGGTAGGCAAGGCCACGAGCGGGAAACAAAAAGTATCTTTAGGCGAATCTGCCCGGTATTGCTTCGAAAACAAAACTGTAATACTGAAGATGTTGGGGGCAAGTTATGGCTGATTTATAGATTTATTAAGAGCAACCTAACAATAAATATTATTTAACGAAAGACGCCTCAGAAAAAAATGAAAAAGATCACTCATGAAACATTACTGTAGAGCTCTTCATTATTTTTAAAACTATAATAATGTAATATTATTATTATTATGGATTCTGATTATTAATAAAATAAAGACTTAATAAACCTTCTAATTATACAAACAATATATACTAAATACTTAATAAATAAACAATACTAAATACTTAATTACTACAAATACCAATAAAACCAAAAAGTAGTAAATTTATTATTGAAAATAATTGATAAAAATAATAAAATATAATTTCCTTACAATGACAAAAAAATTGACCATCGAGTAAGTGTCCACGATTTACCAAGAGACAGGCGTTTTACTCCTTTCAGTGTAGTGGCTGCAGTACGCTCAAGAGTAACAGGAACAGAATAAGTGCTTCTTCTTTCTTCAAAAAAAAATTAGCCACATTCTCTCACTCCGAAATCTGAGACACGCGGCCCTGGGTCGCTTAATGTGAAACGGATGCCAAAGGTATTTCATGCGTTGCTAAATTGACAAAACAAAAGGTGGTGTTTTTTCAGACATCATGGGTTGCGAGTTAAGCTACAAATCATATATTATATATATAATGTTACATATTCTTTTATTTTTAAATATTTCTTTATTCTTTCAATTTCATTACATTTTTTATGTAAAGAAGTATTTTAAAAAATCAATTTTTTTCCTACATTAATACTGCGTGCTGTCCTCTCGAGGTACGCTACTTGAAGACACGATCGGATGTTCACACAGTCCGGCGCGCCTGCTTCAGTTATTTCATTGGCGAGGAAGCGCGCGCCAGTGACAGATCCTTTTCACCTTTAGATGTGAAAAGTATCACAGCCACGATTCGTAACGTTTAACCTTAATTTCCGATCAACTTTGGCCATCGCCGACGTGTAACACTACGACGAGAATGCTGCACACTGCTGTGATTGATTGCTGGTCGTAGATATAACCAGTTTGCACGATGTCTTGTATTGGCTGCTAGTCTGGCTGCTAAACTTCGGTCCGGAATACCAATACATGAAGCTTTTACTATTAATGGGAAAGTTGTATGGTGCAAAGTGCATCAATTTGTGTTCTAAATTATTGAATAAATGTTTGCATTATTTTTAAAAATTGTTTAGGAAGTTGTTTATAAAAGTAATTTCGCATTATGTAAATGTTCGTTTTATAATTAGTGTGTTATAATTAATGTTTATACTTTGTGTTTTATAATAAGTGTTTCATGTTACATTATATTCTATTTTATATTATTATTATTACATATTCTTACTATTTTCGTTACACATTTATACACATATTTTGATATTTCATACTAAATATTTTTCCGTTCTCTAGTTATGAGATGTCACATTCTGCATTCGACTACCAATACAAATGATTACAAAGACTACATTGATTTGAATTATAAAATTCATACAACATCGCACCACAGAGCAATATCTTTGATAAAAATTGCAGGTGTCCCAACAAAGTGTTTGAAAATTCCTAGAAAAATTTCAATTACTCGTAATAAATTTGCAATAAATAAAAAAATTAAAGAATATAATACACCTAGTCTACTCAAATAGGTTACAGGCGTGTAGGCAGTATCATATGCATCAGGTAGAGGTGAAATTGGTGTGTATGAGAAAACTATTCGTAGTTTTACAGAATATATCTATTACATGAAAGACTGAAGTTTCATTTGCTGTAGTGTCTAACCCAGGTTCGTATAGCTAAAATTGTACGATATGAATTAGATATTCTGATATAATAAAAATGTTGATAAATTTAGACACTTCACGTGTATCTGCGTGGAAATGAAGTGAAGAAGTTCACAATATTTGAAGTAGACCATAAGAGTGTAGATGACATAAAAAACCCACTCAAAATTACTATCCTCTACGGTCGGACCATAGCGGATAATAGTATTAGAAGTCTTAGGAACGCAGAATTGAAAGCATGTTACCGGCAGCTTCCTATGGGAATGGCAGAGAGGTGCAGGAATGGTGTGCCCATGGGTTATTATGGGAGAAGATTTGAACAACAGCAATCGCCGAGCGTGCGTTCGGTCTGAAATGGGGGAGGGCACTAAAGTTTCGCAGCCACACAATGTCTTCTACGAGCAGGAAACCTGCGACCGTAGTTCAACTAGTCACCTAGTATTTTTTTTTCTTCTCAAACCGTACTTCACTTTCTCGTCGCTCCCATATGCATGGCTGCTTCCCTGACTAAAAATCGTGAATAAATCTCATCCCATTTTCCAAAACCTATTTTCACTTCTGATGGTAATATATTCTGTGACTTGTATGTTGTTTCTTATATCAAACATGTAAGCGAATAAGCGTTCCTTGCTTTTCTTCTCTTTATTTCTGACAATTACGTACTTCTTATCTTAAAGGACATAAAAATGCATTTTCATTAAATCTCGAACATTTATAAGCAATTACATTATTATGGCACCAGAACCGGTTAATTTTCATGGCGTGTCTAAGCATTGTGAGCAAGTAAAAAATACAAATATGCAGCTTGCAACCTCAGCACTCGAGAAAAGGAATGAAGTTGGGATTCAGTACAGAGAGGACAAGAGAGGATGAGAGTCGTAGCAAAGAAGAAGCAAAAGTAATGAGGGAAGTACAGAAAAAAATGCGTTGTGTGAAAACTTCTTGAAATATAGGATGCGAAATGCAGAAAAGAGGAACAATGTAGAATATTAAAGTGTTCTGTATAATTTGGACATGCAATGTAAATTGCAGCTTTGAAAAAAGCCGTAATTGCACTGTGCATAATGAATGAAATATTTTAAATTCTGGGCACAAAAACATGGAGAAGTTTAATTATAATAACGACTGCTACACTATTTTTACATACACATTAGCGAAAGGAAAATGAAAAACAAAAGTCATATATTCGTTGACTTTTTAATTCTGAATCAAAATGTTGAATTCGTAATGAATTCGTTAGGTGAAGGTTAGACAAGACTCGTCACAAAAAATAACTTCAAGCAACATCGTGGCAACATGTAAATAAACATTGCTCCAGAATCGATCACGAAAGATAAACATTATCTGAATTCAAAAAACGAGCAGGAATCGTCCACCGCCCTTAAAAGCAGTGGCGTAGGATAAGCTAACTGGTATATGATATTATCTTAAAAATAGGGAAAGTATCTTGAATATACCTTCATTTCACATCTTGTCAGAAACGTTTAATCTGTTTCAAAAATAGATATGTAGATTTCACATATTATCAATAAGTTGGTGTAAAGGACGTTGACTCAAATTATTACATCCTACGAAAAGCACACGAATCGAATAATGTTGATTTAAAACCCAGATATTGACTATAAAAATGAGGCATCTAGCTCACTGATGAATGCGTAAAATTCACGCTTCTGTTTAAGCTATCATGCGCAGGAAATCGTGAGTGTGTGCGGAAAAGTGAAGGGCTTCATAAAACTTGTAAAAGAAATGACTGTGTCAGCTCTCAGTGTCAGAGCAAGAAGTTAAAGAGCTTTCCTTCCCCGAATAAATAAACATTCAAAGGAAGTTGAATGCAGTTACAATCATGAAATAACAAAAGGGGTTTTCAAAGAGAACAAAGTCGATATCTAATATTGCACGAACTGAACACGTAGTGTAGTACCTCTCTTTGCAAAAATATAATTATATATGATATACTTAAACAACTATGAATGTTAATGAATAGAAGTATATTTCTCATCATATAGAAACATGAAAATTATCTCCATGCTAAAGATAAAAAAATTCGGCTTCTATTTAACATTTGAATTATGAGACTTCGTAGGTTTCACCAAAATCATTGGTTTGTTGTAATTTATTGAATTTCCTTAATGTGTGATAAACGTCTGCCTTCCAAGAGCTCGTGTTATGGAACTGTTTTGTTTACATGAGATGTATGAACTACAAATTGACGCACTTTTATTTGACTGAGAACTCTAACCTTCATCTTTACAGAGAACTCCAAGCAGAAAAAAAAACAAAAACGGAAACGTTCCTATATTCAACTTAGAAAATACGTCCTCCCCGTAAAATAACTAGTCATGAGAAAGAAAGAGGAAAAAAACACGCCGAGTTAACGAATTCTTTACCTGGACAGCTAAAGCACGAGGAATGAGACATAGGATTTTGAGTTCCCTCTCTGTACCGTACGTCGCCATCACAAATGCACGAGGCGAAGAGTTGACGAAACAACGACCCGCATCGCATTACCATTAATTGACAACCCGCGCCTTGTGCCGGCCGTCAGCAGAATTTTGTCGCGAGGGTGTAGAACACTGCAAGAACAGCGCGAACAAACTGGACGGCATTCCTCGGGCGCGGAGGCCGGGCCGACACGCGGCGATGCTTTCCGCGAAAGCCGCCAGGCGCGCTCTTGGAATGATACAAAGGCGTCGGCGCCGCCACCGTCAGTCTTTTTTTTTAAAAAAAAAATTTATTCTATTTAATTCTTTTTTCCACACCCAAGTCGCATCGCCCAATCGCCGCACGCCGCCGTGAAAATGGTCGGTCGCTTGGTCCGAAACGGGCTGAAGGACCCACGCAGCAAAACAAATCAAGTTAACAATGGGGAGCTCAAAATGCTGGACTTTTGGGTGTGTGGGGTGCTGCAGGTGGAGGGATTCAGAGCGAATGCTTGGAGTCCCGTGACCAGAAGGAAGCATTGCACGTGAATGTTTGGCGCAGCATTGAAGTCTACTAAATTGTCGGAAGCCTGTCTACGAAACATTTAGAGAATTCCGATTAAGGCATTTTAACATATCTACTTTACAAGATGTAGAAGACTACACATAACCTTACTGAAGTTTGTTAAACACGTTCATGTTACGTTTGCGATTGCCAAAATTCATAAACTGATCAGGCAACACTAATTATTGCGATTATTTATCACGGTAGAAGCAAGTTCCTCTTCCTATAATTGTCTTTCTTCCTATGTGTCTTCCAAAGGCAAACTGACTACCGGAGAGGTGTATGTGGCTAGAATAACATTACAATACTACGAATGTTTTAACGATAATGAACTTCCAACATTCAAAATATTTGTTTCGTTACAATAAATGTTAGATGCAGTGTTGAGACAATAAAAATGTAAATAGTTCAGTGGACTCTCAAAATTCGCTGGCAAATAACCCAAATAATTTTGAATTCACAAGTGAGTAAATCATTTATAATTGATATATTTAAAATATACACGTTTTTATACGAATTGATCTATGCTGTTTTTTCTCATGTATCATCAGAAAAACATATCGAAGTATAAACAAAATCATGCGAAAAAATATAACTTTTCTGTTGTTATTTCATTCTGTACATTCGCAGTGTTTTTGTTATAATTGAAAATATGCTTGAAATTCAAGAGAAAATGAAAATATGATTGGTGTTACGACCGAGTGGGCAGTCGACCCCTTCATCTCCCACCGATAATGTAAGTGAAGGGGAAAATACACTACATATTTTTTTTTCAACTTGCCATGTTTATCATTAAATTGTTATCCGATCTACTTTATGTAACTTCAGAAGTTCAATTTTGTCAATGCATAAACAGCGCTGGGCTTTGTATTTTTGATATGATTCATTTAACAATTTTTACGAATCAATGTTCTCGGTCGTGTCAGTACAAAAATTTTAAATCCCATTACTGTTGGGTCGATCTTTCAACATAGTTTATAAGTTTTGAGTCGTCGCAATACTGAAAAACTTCATTAATTTCTGGAATTTGACGTTTATGGAATATTTCTCTCGCCCCTAATTGCGAGTGGGTTATTAACCCACTCGGAATTGTTCGTGTGGGTATACCTGCCCACTATACCCACATTATCCACCGGGCCTGTCGGCGATTGTCCAGAGCTGAGCCGCACCGAGTCCACCACCTCCCGCGCCGCAGATGCGCAGCGACAGCGTCTTCCGACGGATGTTGTGTCTGGGCCACCAAGGTCCGTGTGTCCACCACAGGGCACCGAGGCTGGAGTGAGAGAGGGTCTGTGGTGGTGGAGACGGCAATGGCAGCGCTATGAAAGGGCTTTGGTGCAGTGCGGTAGGAGTGAGAGATGGTGAGGGTATGATGATGGCGGCACACCGTTCTACGAAACACGCTGTTGTGTATGTTGGACACCAGCAATCTATCTGAACCAACATTAAGCCACCCTCCCATGTTTAATTTGGCTATGCATTTGATCTATTATGTCAGAAACAATTTTACTTAGTGCAGTAAAAGTTTAGAAGAAGCTTGGTGCAAATGTTTTGAGTAAGTACAAGCATGTTTATATATTTTGAGTAGTTTTGTAATTTACAGCAAATCTTCCGTACAAGAAAAAAGTATTACATTATTTTTTCTGCACGTCTCTGCAGAAATCCTGAAATATGAAACACTGTTCTCATTTTCCCACCATATATTCATTATTGCTTAATTGATTTCCTACAAAAAATTGAAAATTACCGCTTAAATAGTTTCAGAGATACAGGGACGTGTTTAATAATGTCATTTTTCAGAAATGAGTGTCGATGTTAATCCTTCTACGAAACCAGTCACCTCGTCGTGGTAACAAGTAAACAAAACACCTTTCCCGTGTACTCAGAGAAGATAAAGTTTTGCAGTGCAAGCAACATAAAGGAATGAACTTTTCTCTATTGACTCGTAACCAAACAGACGGCCATTTTTGACATAAGAAGATAAAGAAATAAACAAAAATATGTTAAGAGTATTCCAGGACGATAAATGTCACTTTATTTAGAAAACCCTAAATATTTAGAAAATGTTAAAATCTCAAAAAGTCAAAAATTCAGATTCTTTCTTTCTTTCTTTTTCTTTCTTTCTTTTTTTTCTTTCTTTCTTTCTATTTTCTTTCTTTTTTCTTTCTTTCTTTCTTTTTTTTCTTTCTTTCTTTCTATTTTCTTTCTTTTTTTCTTTCTTTCTTTCTTTTTCTTTCTTTCTTTCTTTCTTTCTTTCTCTTCCTTCCTTCCTTCCTTCCTTTCTTTCTTTCTTTCTTTCTTTTTCTTCCTTCCTTCCTTTCTTTCTTTCTTTTTCTTCCTTCCTTCCTTTCTTTCTCTCTCTCTTTCTTTCTCTCTCTTTCTTTCTCTCTCTCTCTTTCTTTCTCTCTCTTTCTTTCTTTCTCACTCTTTCTTTTTCTTTCTTTCTTTCAAATATTTGAAGAATGAATTTTACGTTTTCCTTTCTGTTTCTACTCAAGCTTTCATAAACGTTAAAAAAGTTTTACAATTTTAACAGTATTTGTTTTGAAATTTTCTGTTTTGTTTAAGGTTCACCTGAGCACAACATTCCCAGCATATCACAGCGACTGTGATGTGTGAGAGTGACCACGAATAGTATCAACGGAATGCGAGACATAATTACGGTCCGAAAATGCCTTTGATTTGGTAGAGAATGTTACATTGGTATTTGAAGAATTCGTCAGTGTACCACCGACTGAAAAAAAAGTAACCTAACGAAAGGCTTCATCTAAAATATTCACCATGAAAATATGAAACATCAAATATTCATTGTTTAATCCATATTTAATAGTCAACTTCTATATCAATAGAGGGATTATTACGAAAATGTTGTCAAATAAAAAGCAGTAGTATCGCTAAGATAAATAGTGATGACAATTGGGCAGCAAGAGGGTTCAATTTCTGATCTTTCAACAATAATAGACATAAAACGGTGTCAGGGAACACATTACTTGTGCGTCTTTTTATTCTGAAATTTTCTCCACAATCAATGCTGGGTATTTAAGCGTCAACTTCTCCACAACCTCAGACAACTAAAAATAATTTCATTCAAAACGGACAATTTAACATTTAGTTATTGTGATTTCAGTCCACTCAGGTGCAACCAGCGTGCGTCAGTTTGCTCGACCAATGCCTCTTTGCTACGGTAACCAACACACACAAACGCACTTGTCTTTCTTGCGGCTTTCAATGTCACAAGTGTAGCGCGAAATTACACCTCGCGACACGCAGCCTTTGCGGCGCACGGCGCAAATTCTTTTTCGTTCTTCGGCGCTCCCTCGCCCGTCACGCTCCGTCGCCTTCCATCGTCGCGAACGCCGCAACCTTATCCGTCGCAGCCGCCTTGACGCCTCCTCAGGAGTTTAAACAGTCTCTTACGACCTCGTGTGAATACTCATTTGCATAACTTCCTCTAGCAAGGCAGATCTACGCGTGGGAAATTTGAGAAATTTATAAGTACGAGCTGAATAATAATAATAATAGCAAAAATTATGATGATGAAAAGAAATGCTGCTTTAGTCGGAATGCTGAAGAAACAGAATAGAAATTGAAATAAAATCAATATGGAAAACAAGTGACCATTGGTCCAATAGTTTTTGCAGACAGGTTGCCTCCTCACGTACTAAACAAAGATATTGTATATTTTTTCAAAATAAGATTTCGTAGGTATTGCAACCGTGGTAAACAAGATGCCAAATCCATGATTCCATCAGTTGTTTTTTTCTATAGAATTGAGATTAATGTTGCATCACTCGCATCAAAATGTAATGAGATAAAAGTGAAATTTAACAATAATAATAATAATAATAATAATAATAATAATAATAAATTTTAAAACAGCGCTAGATTAGAAACATTTGTAGAAACTAGATATTTTCGTTTCCGAGTTAAGATAATTTATTTGCATCGGCAAACGAACTCCAGATTTGATTCTTCTGCGTTGACAACACAATAGTAACTCACCCCTAGCTCCACTCCCACCACAACAAGCAACATGAGAATTCAACAAAACGTGCTCATAGTGAAGGTACATTTATATCCAGATGGCACAAGATGCCATCTCAGCATTTGCTAAATGGATCAGGGGAACTCGACGAAAAACCTATCGAGATGGGTGTCATTGACCCGGAAACTGAAGTACATTACTTCTTATTGGCATATTAAGGCATTTTTAATTATACAATACAAATGTAAACTAAAACAACACATGTAAGTGTTTAGAAGAAACATGTTTTTACATGTTTTTTTTTTTAATCCGGACGGAGTTTTAGAACTTGAGTATATTTAACCAAACCTATTCAGGTGCTGATTTTCTAAGTTGAGATTCAGCATGAGGCAATGAGTACTTTCACTTTTAAAACAAGGATTTAGGAAAAGCGGAATGTTCCCACAGATCCAGGTAGTATAAATAAAAACAACAGTAGTGAAAGTACTAGTTAAATATCTATTTCAATGCTAATGTCATTACATCTATGCTTTGAAGTCAAGCGGTAACGTTCTAGTAGCACCCCTGTTACTTCTGAACCCCACTCCAAACATGAAAAATCTTTAACACGAATCGCGAAGCTGTCTCCCCGAGCCACGCAATATGATAGCTTTTTGTTGCCTCTTTTGTTCCGATGCCCGACGCAGTCGCGCTCTATCGCTCTCTTCGCTCACGTAGACCCGCGGGCACCTGAAGTCACCCCAGCTGTCGCCGCAGACTCACAGTGGACGAAACTACACCAACGGAGCTCACCGCACGTTTTCTGTAAGACCCGGCCAGGCATTTTACAAAACGGCCAAACATGTGAAAGTAAAAATGAGACAACTAATGAATGTGTGAAGCTTTATAATTTTTTACGTATCAACTAGCAATGCACTCTCCTTGCAGTAAAATAGAATAGTTAAATGTACAGAAAGAAAATCTATCCTATTTTCTTTACAACTGACATATTTATCTTCTTGGCTTACTTTTTGGAATCTTTGCTCATGATGAGTGATGTTACAACTTTTCTCCTCGCATTTCTAATGAATATTGTGTACTTTGTGGGAGATGTTAAGTACAAGAGGCTGCATTATTTTTACATTGCTACGTAGCGCGACTCAGTAACGGAAAACACATGTCAAAGACCTAGGAACATAATATAGTGTTGAAGTGCAAAGTAAAGACGCAACATGCACAATCTTGAAAGGAGGAGGAGGAGAAAGAAGAAGAAGAAGAAAAATAAGAAAAAAGAAGAGAAAAAAATAAAAAGAATGGAAACAGAAGAAGAAGAAAGAGAAGAAGAAGAAGAAGAAGAAGAAGAAGGAGAAGAAGAAGGAGAAGAAGAAGAAGAAGAAGAAGAAGGAGAAAAAGAAGAAGAAGAAGAAGAAGAAGAAGGAGAAAAAGAAAAAGAAGAAGAAGAAGAAAAAGAAGAAGGAGAAGAAAAGGAAGAGAAAGATGAAGCATGTTTTGCCCCATTTCAGACTAGTGTGCGGAGAACCGACGCGGGCACCGTAGCCGCCACCGCCACCTGCGACACCAGCGCCAACGCCATCGCCATCGCCACCAGGACGCCGCCTCCGCGCCATCAAGCTTTTTACGCCGTCGCGTCGGCGCGGGGCGGCGCGGCGGGACGCGGTCCAGAGCACGGAGCGCCCCGTGAAGCGGAACCCAATTTGGGGCCTTGAGGTGCGCCTGGCCTGCTCGACGGGGGGACGCGAGGGGGGGGCGAGGGCGGAGGCGGGCAAAAAGAGTTGCGGTTATTCCTGGGCAACGTCACCGCGGACCGCGGCGAGGCGTGCGGCGCCGCGGCGGCAGCTGGGGCCATGGCGGCGGCGGTTGTGGCGTCGGGGTCTTGTCACGTCCGGGGGCGAATATCTTCACGCTCGCGCCGAGCTCGCCCGCGGGGCGAGGGGGCGGGGCGGGCAGTGGAGAGCGATCCACAGACGGATAACGCCCCAGCGAGCACGACTGGCCCGGCGAGGCCCGCAGCTCCGGCCTCCGCGCCGCCGGCGTCGCGCCGGGACACGACCCAGGGCCCGGCGCAGGCGCCGAGGCAAGGAACGCGGAGACGCCCCGCGGCGCGCGGCGGCTAGGGCGACGCCCGATAAGGTCAGGAGGTGCTTTCCAAGATAAGGGGGCGGAAGGCGTTGGGAAACGAAGCGAGGAAGGGGCATCGTGTGAGAATGGCCGGTATTACACTGTAAGAGATCTTGGTCAAAGGTCTTTTATAAAGAATGATATGACAGTGGAATAGCTAATATTTTATAAAAGATTTCTTTAATAAAATTTCTTTGGTAAAGTGTAGCCTCAAACGTCCAAGTTTTATCATACATTTGGTAACATGGCGTCCGATAGGGATACTTGGGGTATTGCTTCATCCACGGTGTAAGACATATGTTTTACAACGTGCTTCAAGCTTAGGTTTAAGTGCAGAGTATGAGCAATTAGAACGTTTAGATATTACTGTTCATTCGGACTACAAAAGTGAAACCAAACGAATTGACGCGTATGTGGAAAATGCCCAATTCATGAAGTTAATTTTTTTTAAACTTCAAAATAAGAGGACCCAATTTCGAAAGAAGGAAAAAGAATAAAAAAGATAATTGAATATTTTCGCATCCATCCGCAAATAATTCTTCATTTCTAAGTTCTTTAATTTATGCTTCACAATGTGTGATCCATGGCTTCACCTTCAAACATCTCCTCTTTACTTTCTGCTTCTTCAGTATTAAACCAACGCTATTTAGGTGGCGTTGAATAAACATAGATTATTTATTGTTGAGCATAAAGTAGCACAAACCAACTATTTGTGCGTCATCCATCTTGAATCGGCTGCAAAACTACATAAAATGTTGGACGAAATGTAATACGTTCATCAAATTTCTTTGTCAAAGTTTCCTTCGTCAAAGTTCATAGAACTTCCACAAAGTTCTTCATCAAAGATATACATCAATGATATATTTCACATATTTTTTACAGTGTATTACCGGCCAATGTAAAAGTAGACTTCCGCGGCCAGTCATATGAAAGTTCACGGCTGTCGTGGTGACGTCGTGTTGAAGATGCTGACGATTATCCTTGTCTTGACGCAAGATAAGTCGTGACAGAGGTTCGATGAAACATAGGCCGAGACAGAATGCATGGATGGATGGAAATGTATGTTTTGACAAACTTATGTGGTCTTCAACATAAGGAATGAGGGTGGGAGCGAAACGGTATTCTCCAATACACAAGGTTGCGGATGGGGTCCACAATTTGAAAGGATTCAAAAATTGTAATAAATATTTCGTTAAAAAAGATTTGTGAGAATTACTTGAAAAAAATATATATCACTTCATAAAAATATCATTAATAATAACTACATTATTTGCAGTTATTAACTGAAGTAGCAATGATATCTATTTTTCTTGACCAGTACGAAAAAATGTAGTAATGGAATTTTTAAAATTTGTTATTTTTGTTTTCTCATTTTTGCTCAGTTATTATCCCATTTCTATTCGTGGAAGCTATCAACAAAGTTTATAAAGTAATTCTGACTAGAAGTAATTATTTCTAAAACGTATCTTACTATCTTCTATCCTTCACCGGTCGACTTTAAGACTAGGTTTTTTCACTAACAGAAATACATTCGGCCAATTCAGTGTTGAAAAAATGCAAGATAAGCAACATCACAAGTAGAATGTTATTTTCAGCCTGTTAATTTCTATTTAATTTTCCGTGAAAACATTTGTTAATTTCTTTATTACACCATTAGTCCGTTTGTCTGTAAATTTATTTCTTACGCAGGCTCGAGCAAATGCGCGGTTCAATTATTTTCGATTCTGACATGAATGTTCTTGAAAGTTGTTTCCTTCCACCGTAACATACATATATTTATATATATGTATATATATATATATATATATATATATATATATATATATATATATATAACGCAAATATTTTGGAAGTCTGTTCATGCATCCAAAACAGAAATCATCAGATACTACAGCTAATGATGCTAATGATGGAGGAATCATAAATTGCAGGAGAATCTGGAAGACGTTTATCTGCACAAAGTAAGAGGCCAAACCTTTTAATATTGCAATGAAGATGATCTTATATTTGTAGGTGTGAGGGAGGGAACGCGTACTTTTCACTGAACTTCTACATTATCTTCAAGAGGAAACTAAACTCTAGAGATACGTGCTATTTGCCTTCTTCGCATGATGCCACAGGAAATGGAGAGTGCTTGCAGTGTGTGTGTGTGTGTGTTTGTGTGTGTGTGTGCGCGCGCGTGTGAGTGTGGATTTTCTGCAGTAGATAAGGAATTTCCGTGTTTAGCAAAGTGGCACGGTCGCCAAGTGATCACGTTGTGTTTAACCATAAAGATACTGCCTTTCCTTTTTGGTTTCCACTTCCCGGAGCATTGCTTGTGTTGCAATGTAAACCCATTACCCTCTCCCAACCCGACATCAACCCTCTTTCATTTTCCCTCTTTGCATTCGCTCCGATGTAAACCTCACTCTATTGTTCCTCTTTGTCTTCATTCCGATCTCCGTTCTCCCGCCCTGCCTTCATTTCGATATCAATTCTCCATAATTCACCGTCTCAGTATTTGCTCCGATCATGACCCTGCTTCTGTTCTAATGTTGGAATCCTGCTTCACCCTCTTCGCTTTACCCTATTCAAGACATGTGACACCTTTTGTTATTGCGTTTACTTATCCGGCCACTCTTCGCGTTCTGTTGAACAATGAACCACCCACCAAGCAGATTTCAATTTCACCCCACATCCCTGTTCTCACAGTCAAAGACATCACACTTCGTAATTCCATTATGCAATATTGCATCATGAATTAGGCATGTCCAATTTTCACTACACTTCACCACTACGTTGCCCGATCACCTCATCACCTCCGTTGAATATATTCCATTTTAATAGTTAGCTCAATCATATTCTCAAAATTATTTTCTTCAAATTTATAAATTCGTTAAAGTTCTGGTTTTCAATATTTATCATCCTACGGTTTATTTATGGAGTAATTTAAAATCTCGTACCATTCCCACACAGTCTCAAACATTATTCTAAAATAACATTATATATTGTCTTAAAAAATATTGGAAGTTTACATCACACAATGTAAATGAGTGCGAGAAAGTTATTAAAATAATATACGAAGATAAATCATTAAGTTAAATACGTTTAAACTATGGCAAGTCTTCTCCTTTTCTTGAACTTATACTTATACTTATCTGTCTTTAACATTTTTTTCTCCAGATAGTTCGGCAGAAAATCCAAGACTTGAAATCTTACGTATTGCATCAAACACAATATCGAATTCTGAGCACGAATGTCATAATGCGTTTTTATTATTGTTATGTTTTGAAGACTTTTGTAACACGTAATTGTGTTTCTGGAATAAAAAGATTTTCATATGGTCTTATTTTTACTTCTTTTAGATTCTAATGCGTACTTTTCGTATTTTGTCTTATTGTGCATTTTTCTTGCTGTTTCATATTTTTATGCTGGCACCGATCTCGATGAAGCTGAAACATACCTGCAAGCAGGAACAACACAAAGGAACTAACGCGTTTTGTGTCTTTCTAAGCAAGCAGAGGCTCCAGGGCAGGAATTTTAAAAAATCGAAATGAAAAGATAAGATGAGACCAAAGATAGTTTTGAAATAAAACGCCTGGTGGTTATGTGCAATCAACCGATAGTTTCCTTCCACATATGCACTGATGTAAATTGTAAGGTTATAATGAAATCTGAATTATTTTAATTTTTATTAATAATTCCTATGAAATGGTGATATTTTTATTGTTTACATGTCTTTTTCCCTCCCTATTTTAGCCATAAAAATGCCTTTTTCACCGCTATTTTAGTAAAAATAAATTAGCTTTTGCATACTTGTTTAGATAAAATAAATTTCTCAACATCCGAGTTCTAATTAAAAACATGGTTTAGCATTCACTTCGTAACGAGTTAACAATTCAGAATTAATTCATTCAAAATTCTTCCTAGACCTGGGAATTTGTTGGAAATTGGGTGCCATCCCAATGTGCCACCTCACCGCCCTCAGCGTCACCTTTAACCTAGCGACCTCCGCCCACTGGCCCTACCGCCCCCACGCCCCAAGGGACCCGTGGCTGCGCGTGGTGGCGTATCTTCTCCAGAGTCATCCTCACGCCATTGTTCCCCAACCGTCGCTCAACTTCCCGTTTCTTTTTGGGCGTCTCTCGCGGTAATCTTTTCTCAGCTTCAGTCGCCCCGAGCATCTCCGCCTGACTTTTCAAATGCTCTTTTCGTGCGCACAGAAGAACTCGCTATCTCCGGATATCTTGCTGCGTTTTTGTTTTGTGTTGGTACCTACGTTTCGTGGAATAGCTGAAAGAGATTTCAAGGACATCACGAAATTATTTCGTTTTGTCGTGCTGTGTCGTTACACCAATAGTCTCGTCTTCCTCTTTTTTGCGCTACGAGCCATTCTCGTAAAACCATATAGCTTCCTTTTTCCCGCCATTTTCTTTTACTGCGACATTGTCTTCTGCGCATTCTGCTTGCTGGTTTAGTTCTTTGTAATAATAGCCCAGTAGAGATGCAACCTGCGTTTTCTTGCCTCCTTAGTCTTGCTTTTCCCTTTCTTTCCGTAGGCTTCGCGTTTTTCGCTTCGCTGCCCAGCGATAAAGAACTCCCCGCCCTGTCGGTGTTTCGTGAAAAGACAAAAGAATGTCGAGGGAATCAGTGCAGTCAGAGCAGCGGCCTTCTCGAGTGCCATTGGGCGGGACGGAGGGGCGGTTCGCGTGGCGATGCGAACCCGGATCCCCAGCCCGCGTGACATCATCGACCGGTTCAAGAGCTTCGGTCTATTTGATCCATGGCAGCGCGCCGAGCTATTTAGTCTGCTCTTCAGCGAGTACCGGAATCTGTGGCATAGACAGTAGTACCTGGGCACTCGACGATGATGCAGCTGCAGACCACGCCACACTGTAGTTCAACGACACCGAAACACCGAAGATATAAAAACCATTATTGACCTTTGAATTTTCACGAAAAATATTTCCCGGTGTTTTAACTGCCCATTTTATGTCGCACCTTCTGTTAAAAAGTACAGGCGGAATGGATGAAGATAAATATTCTTCATCTGTAACAGAAGTGCCATAACGCAATTTAAAAATATGTTTCTATTTTTACGGCCGGGGGAAATATAGTTAGAATTTTAAGTCCTATATATTCACTTGATAATGCTCTCACAAAATGTAGTTCCTGTAGTATTTTATCAATTGCATTTAACATATTCTTGCTCATGAAGATTACCTTTGAGGTTTCGAACATAACAAATGCTTAGACAGGTGTGAAGCTTACGTGTCAATATTCCAATCATATGTGTATAGTAAGGTAAAGGAAATAATCTCCACAAAAGTTTTAATAATTTTTATTAATAATTTTCCATTTTTGGAAAATTATTAATAAAAATTATTAAAATATTTGTGGAGTTTATTTCCTTTACCATATTATGAATTACCACAAGATATATGCTATCACCACGGAATTTATGTGTATAGTTATATCTGATGCTTCTTGCACGAATTATTCTTCGTTTCTTCTTCTAAATGCTTTTTTTTCTCTCGCCTCTTGCATCCATTAAGACAAGCTACGAATATTTTCGTGCAAACAGCCGCCGTGTTCTCCCCAACTCCCTTCCTTCTCTCAGTTCTGCCTCATCGTCACACGCGTCCACCTCCCGTGACTAACTTCGCTCATGTCGTCTCGTCCCGGAGCTCCCCTCTCTGAATTTCCCAGTCACCCCGCGTGCAGGCGCGTTTTATTTCCCCAAATGACGCGCAATGGCGCCAAGCGCGGGAGGGGGGGTGCGACGATTTCTGAAAGCACCTTCCCTTCCGAGAGCGCCCGACGTCTCCAGCGGGATGAAGACGGACGGAGGGGGCGGACGACTGAGATGAGGAAACGCGGAGATGAGGCAGCTGACGGCCATGAGGGAGGCGACGAGTAACTCGGAAATGGCAGTGTTCCCTTGGAGGTTGAGGGATGGACCGCGGTGTCGGTTCACGGATGAAATCCAAAGGCGCGGGTTTACCTGCGGCAGACGGAGTGAGGAAGCAATTTGAAGTCCAGAGGCCGTGGGAATGAGAGGTGACAGCCAAAGCTGGAGAAGGAAGGAGATGAAGAGGGAAAAGGTGGAGGCGGAAAAGTAAAAATATTAAAATAAAAGAGCCTGCATCTAGGGGAAGATGGGGAAAAATGGACTAAACAAATGGAAACGGGAAAGTGGTAGTGTAGGGAAGAGAGAAAGATGAGATTTGGAAGTAGAGGGAGATAACAGATAGAAGAGTGTACGAGTCGCTGGTAGAAATATGTATGTGCAAGGGCTCGTTGAAGAAGACAATCAAAATAATGGCAGTGACTGTAATAGTGGAGCGAGATGTCGGAGTTGACGCGCCTTACTGACGAATGGAATGATAGAAAAGTGGGGTCTGATGCAACAGAGTGATCGGGAAGCAAGAAGGCGAGAAGGCTGGTCCCGCAACGAGGCAAAGAGGCGTGAAGTGGGGACGACGCAGAGGCCGGGCGGGCTGACGTAAACGAGACATGCGGAGGCGGGTATGGTTGGGCAGAAGATGCCGGAATTAAGGAAGGATGGGGAGGAGGGGCAGGTCGCCGGCAAAGAAGAAAGAAGGGGTGGCGGGGCGGAAGTGAGATTGGGCACTGGTGGCAGTGACTTGGACATGGTGGGGTGTAAAGGCAGTGTTGTAGGGTAGGTTATAGGGCCCAGAGGCGGGGTGAGGCACATCTCCGCCTGTCACCTCCACACTGCTCCTCACTTACGTACGCGCCCCTGCCCACCTCTCAGCCCACACCCTCCATGG
>BOPP01000016.1:6450068-6461841 GCA_017312745.1 Gryllus bimaculatus
ATCGAGCAAGGCAGATCTTACGCTGTGGAAATTTGAGAAATTTATAAGTACGACTGAATAATAATAAAACAAAATTATAGATGATGAAAAAAAAATGCTGCTTTAGTCGGAATGTGAAGAAGAGCAGAATAGAAATTGAAAAAAATTAATATGGAAACACAAGTGACCATTGTCCCAATATTTTGCAGAACAGGTTGCCTCCTCCCGTTACTAACAAGATTATTGTTATTTTTTTCAAAATAAGTTTCGTATGTATTGCAACCTGTGGTTAAACAAGATGCAAATCCATGATTCCGCCCCATCCAGTTATTGCTTTTTTTATAGAATAAGATTAATGTTGCATCACTCGCATCAAAATGTAATGAATAAAAGTGAATTAACAATAATAATAATATATAATAAAAATTTTAAAACAGCGTAGATTAGAACTTTGTAGAAAAGACAATTTTTCGTTTCGATCTAAGATTAATTTATTTGCATCGGCAACGAACTCCAGATTTGATTCTTCTCGTGGACAACCACATAAGTAATCACCCCTAGCTCACTCCTACACAACAAGCAACATGAGAATTCAACAAAACGCCTCAATAGTGAAGTACATTTATATCAAGGATGGCACAAATTGATGCATCTAGATTTGCTAATGGATCAGGGAATCGACGAAAACCTATCGAGATGGTTCATTGCCCGGAACTGAAGACATTATTCTTTTGCCATATTAAAGCAATTTTAATCTATACAACAAAATGTAAATTAAAAACATACACATGTAAGTGTCTTAGAAGAAAACATGTTCTGTTACATGTTTTTTTTTTATATCCGGACGGTAGTTTGAACTTGAAGTATATTTAACCAACCTATTTAGGTGCATGATTTTCATTAAGTGAATTCAGCATAGGCAATGAGTCACTTTCAATTTAAAACAAGATTCAGGAAAAGCGAATGTTACCACAATCCAGTAGTATAAATAAAACAACAAAGTATGAAAGTACTAGTTTTAAGATACTATTTCAATGCTAATGTCACTTACTCTATGCTTTGAAGTCAAGCCGGATAACGTCTAGTAGCACCCCTGTTACTCTTGAACCCCCTTCAAAACATGAAAAATTTACAACGAATCGCGAGCTGTCCCCCGACCGCACAATATGTGCTTTTTGTGCCTCTTTGTTCCGTTGCCCGACGCAGTCGCCTCTATCGCTCTCTTCGCTCACGTAGACCCGGACCTGAATCACCCCAGCTGTCGCCGCAGACTCACGTGGAGCAAACTACAAACGGATGCTCACGCAGTTTTTCTAAGACCCGGCAGGCATTTTACAAAACCGCAAACATGTGAAAGTAAAAATGAGACAACTAATGAAATGTGTGAACTTTTATAATTTTTTATACGTATCATAAGCAATGCACTCTCCTTGAAGTAAAATCTAGAATAGTTTAATGTACAGAGAAATCTAATCTTTTCTTTAAACTGACATATTTTATCTCTGCTTACTTTTTTGGAATTCTTTGCTCATGAGAGTGTGTTAAACAACTTTTCTCTCGCATTTTAATGAATATTGTGTACTTTGTGGGAGATTAAGTACAAGAGCTGCATTATGTTTACATTGCACGTTAGCGCACTCAGTAACGGAAAAACACATGTCAAAGGACCTAGGAACATATATAGTTGAAGGCAAAGACAAGACGCAACATGCACAATCTTGAAAGAGAGAGGAGGAGAAAGGAGAGAGAAAGAAGGAAGAAGAAAATAAGAAACAAGAAGAAGAAAAAATAAAAAGAATGGAAAAGAAGAAAGAAGAAGAGTGAGAAGAAAAAAGAAGAGAAGAAAGAAAAAGATGAAGGAGAGAAGAAGGAGAAGAGAAAAAAGAGAAGAGAGGAGAAAAAGAAGAAGAGAAGAAGAGAAAAAAAAAGGAAGAGAAGAAGAAAAAAAAAGAAGAAAAGAAAAGAAGAGAAGAAAAGGAAAGAAAGATGAAGCATTTTGCCCATTTCAGCTAGTTGCGAGAACCGACGGTCGCGTGTAGCCGCCACCGCCACCTGCGACACCAGCCAGACGCCATCGCATCCGCCCAAGGACGCCGCCTCGCGCCATCAAGCTTTTTACGCACGCGCGTCGGCGCGGGGCGGCCGCGCGGACGCGGTCAGAGCACGGAGCGCCGTGAAGCGGAACCCGAATTTGGCTCTGAGGTCGCCTGGCCTGCTCGACGGGGGACCGCGAGGGGGGGCGGAGCGGGAGGCGGGCAAAAAGGTTGCGTTATTCCTGGGCGAGTCACGCGGGACGCGGGCGAGCGTGCGGCGCCCGGGTCGCACTGGGCCTAGCGGCGCGGTTGTGGCGTCGGGGTCTTGTCACGTCCGGGGCGAATATCTTCACGCTCGCCCGAGCTCGCCCGGGGCGAGAGGTGCCGGGCGGCCAGTGGAGACGATCCACAGACGGATAACGCCCAGGAGCACGACGGCCCGCGGCGAGGTCCCGAGCCTCCGGCTACGCGCCGCCGCGCGTCGCGCCGGGACACCGACGACCAGGGCCGGCGCAGGCCGCCAGGCAAGGAACGAACGCCCCGCGCGCGCGGCGGTGGGCGACGCCGATACGAGTCATGGGTCTTTCAAGATACAGGGCGGAAGCGTTGGGAAACGAAGCGGGAGGGCAGGCTGTGAGAATGCCGTATACACGTAAAGATCTTGTCAAAGTCTTTTTTATAAGAATGATATGACAATGGATAGCTTAAATTTTATAAAAGATTTTTAAAAATTTTTTTGGTAAAGTGTAGCTCAAACGCCAGTTTTATCAACATTTGGTATCATGTGCTGTCGATAGATTACTTGGGTATTGCTTCATCCACGGTGTAAACATATGTTTACAACGTGCTCAAGCTTAGTTTACAGTGCAAGTATCTAGCAATTAGAACGTTTAGATATTGACTTTCATTCGGACTAACAAAAGTGAACAAAACGATTGACGCGTAGGTGAAAATCCCATTCATAAGTTAATTGTTTTTAAACTTCAATAAAGACCCAATTTATGAAAAGAAGGAAAAAGAATGAAAAGGTAATTGAATTTTCTCATCCTCGCAAATAATTCTTCATTCTTAAGTTCCATTTAATTTATACTTCAACAATGTGCGCACATGCCTCCACACCTCAAACATTTCTCTTATTTCTGCTTCTTACATTAAACAACGCTTTTAATTTTGGTGGCTTGAATAAACAAGATTATTGTTGTTGAGGCATAAGTATCACAAACCAACTATTTGTGCAGTCACACTTGAATCGGCTGCAACTAATAAAATGTTGCCGAAATGTAATACGTTCATCAATTTCTTTGTCAAAGTTTCCTTGCAAAGTTCAAGAACATTCCACAAGTTCCTTCATCAAAGATATACAATCAATGATATATATTCACAATTTGTTACAGTGTATTACCGCCAATGTCAAAGTAGATCGCGGCCAGTCTATTGAAAGTCACGGCTGTCGGGGTGACGCCGTCGTGAAGATGTACGAATTAATCTTGTCTGGAGCAGGATAAGTCGTGACAAGGGTCGATGAAACATGCCGAGACAGAAGCATATGGATGAAATGTATGTTTGACAAACTTATCTGGTCTTCAATATAAGAATGGGAGCAAACGTATTCTTCAACTACACGGTGCGGATGGCCACAATTTGATAAGGTTCGAAAATTGTAATAAATTCGTTAAAACAGATTTTGAGAATTACTTGAAAAAAAGTTATATTCATTCCATGAAAATATCATTAATATAACTACATCTATTTCAGTTATTTACTGAAGTTCAGCCAATGATATTATTTTCTTGACCAGTACGGGGGCGAAAAAATGTAATAATGATTTTTAAATTTGTTATTTTTGTTTTCTCATTTTGCTCATTATTATTCCTATTTCTATTCGTGAACTATTCAACAAAGTATAAAGTATTCTGACTAAGAGTAATTATTTCTAGAACGTATCTTACTATCTTCTATCCTTCAACGTCGACTTTAAACTAGTTTTAATTCCAGCTAACAGAATACATTCGGCATTCAGTGTTGAAAAAATGCAAGATAAGCACATCATAAGGTTAGATGTATTTTCATCTGTTAAATTTCATTTAATTTTCCGTGAAAACATTTTTAATTTCTTTATTACACCGTTAGCCGTTTGTCTGTAAATTTATTTCTTACGCAGGCTCGAGCAAAAGCGCGTTTCAATATTTTCGATCTCTGACATGAAGACTTCTTGAAAGTTGATTCCTCATCGTAACATTATTTGTTGTAATATTTGGAAGTCTGTTCAGCATCAAAACAGAGAATAATCAATCGGACAGCTAATGATGCCTAATATAGGAGGAATCATAATTGCAGGAGATCTGGAGAAGTTTATTCTCACCAAGAAAGAGACTACAACCTTTTAATATTGCAATGAAGATGATCTTATATTTGTATGTGAGGGGGAACGCGTACTTTTCACAGAACTTCTACATTATACTTCAGAGGAACTAAACTAGAAGATACGTGCTATTTGCTTCGCATGATTTCCCAGGAATGAGAGTGGCTTCAGTGTGTTGTGTGTGTGTGTGTGTGTGAGTGTGGATTTGCTGGCAGTTAAAAGGAATGTCCGTGTTAGCAAAGTGGCCGTCGCCAAAGTATCACGTTTTGTGTTTAACCATAAGATACTGCTTTCCTTTTGGTTTCCACTTCCGGAGCATTGTTGTGTTGCAATGTAAAACCATTACCCCCCAACCCAATCACCCTCCTTTCATTTCGCCTCTTTGCATTCGCTCGATGTAACCTCACTCTATTGTTCCTCTTTTTCTTCATTCGCCTCCGTTTCCCTAATTCTCCCGCCTGCTTCTCTTCGATATCAATCTCCATAATTACCGTCTCAGTATTTGCTCCGATCATGACCTGCTTCCTGATTCTTAATGTTGAGAACCTGCTCACCCTCTTCGCTTTACTATCAAGACATGTGACACTTTGTTTGCGCTTTACTTATCTGGCACTCTTCGCGTTCTGTTGAACATGAACCACCCACCAAGAGATTCCAATTTTTCCCCACCCCCCCACATCCTATTCTCAAGTCAAAGACCATCACACTTCGCTAATTCCAATTATGCAATATTGCATCATTATTCGGAGTCCATTGTCCACTACCTTCACATTACGTTGGCCCGATCACTCATCACTCCTTGATATATTCCATTTCAATAATTAGCCAATAATATCTCAAAATTATTTCTTCAAATTTATAAATTCGTTAAGTTACCTGTGTTTTCCAATATTTATGCATCCTCTACGTTTAATTACGGAGTAATTTAAAATCTCGTACATTCCCACACATCAAACATTATTCTAAAATAACATATATATATGTCTTAAAATATTGAAGTTTACATCACACAATGTCAAAATGAGTGCGAGAAAGTTATTAAAATACTATAGAACATAAATCATTAAGTTAAAATCGTTAAAGTATGCAGTCTCTTCTTTTTCTGAACTTAACTTACTACTTACTGTCTTACATTTTTTCTCAATAGTCCGGCAGCAAATCCAGACGTGAAATTTACGTATTGCATCAAACACAATATCGAATTCTGGCACGAAATGTCATAATCGTTTTTATTATTGTTATGTTTGCAGACTTTTGTAACACGTATGTGTTTCTGGAATAAAAAGTTTTCATATGTCTTATTTTTACTTCTTTTAGTTTATGCGTACTTATCGTATTTGTCTTATGTGCATTTATTCTTGCTGATTTTCATATTGTTTATGTGGCACGATCTCGATGAAGCTGAAAACATACTGCAAGCAGGAACAAACCCAAAGGAACTAGTTTTGTGTCTTCTAAGCAAGCAAGGCTCCAGGGCAGGGAATTTAAAAAATCGAAATGAAAAGATAAGATGAGACCAAGATAGTTTGAAATAAAACGCCTGGTGTTATGTGCATATCAACAGATTGTAAATGTAAGTTATAATGAAATCTGAAATTATTTAATATTATTATAATTCCATAGAATGGTGATAATTTTTATTGTTTACATGTCTTTTCCTCCCTATTTTACCATAACATGCCTTTTTCACTACGCGCTATTTAGTAAAAATAAATACCTTTTGCATACTTGTTTAGATAAAATAATTTCCTCAACATCTAATTAAAAACATGTTTAGCATTCACTTCGTACGAGTAACACATTCAGAATAATTCATTCAAAATCTTCTTATCCTGGAAATTTGTTGAAATTTGGGTGCGATCCCAATGTGTGGCCACCTCACCCTCAGGTCACCTTTAAACCTAGCGACCTCCGCCACTGAGCCCTACCGCCCCACACGCCCCAAGGCCTGGCTTGCGCGTGGTGGCGTAATCTTCTCAGTCATCCTATCTACGCCATTGTTCCCCAACCGTCGCTAACTTCCCGTTCTTTTTGGGCGCTCTCAGCCGGTAACTGTTCACTTCAGTCGCCCCGAGCATCTCCGCCGACTTTTCAAAATGCTTTTTCGTGCGCACAGAGACTCGCTTACTCCGGTAATCTTGCTGCGTTTTTTTTGTGGCGGACCTACGTTTCGTGGAATAGTGAAAGAGATTTCAAGGACCATCACGAAATTTTCGTTTTTTCGTGCTTGCGTACACCAGTTAAAGGGTCTCGTCTTCTCTTTTTTGCGCTACGAGCACTTCGTAAAACCATATAGGTTCCTTTTGCCCGCCATTTTCTTTACTGCGACATTGTCTTCTGCGCATTCTGCTTTGCCTGTTAGTTTTTTGTAAAATAGCGCAGTAGAATGCTCAACTGCGTTTCTTGCCTTCCTTAGTCCTTGCTTTTCCTTTCTTTCCGTAGGCTTCGCTTTTTCCTTCGCTCGCCCGCGATAACAGAACTTCCCCGCCTTCGTGTTTCGTTGAAAAGACAAAAGAATATCGAGGGAATCAGTGCAGTCAGAGACACGCCTTTGTTGAGTGGATTGGGCGGGAGAGGGGTTCGGCGTGCGATGCGACCCGAATCACCCAACCCGCGGGTGACATCATGACCGTTCAAGGCTTCGGTCTATTTGCATCCATGGCAGCGCTCTGTGCTATTTAGTCTGCTCTCGCGAGTACCGGAATCTGTGGCGTTAGACAGTATACCTGGGCACCGAGATGCTGCAGCTGCAGACCACGCCACCTGTATGCACGATCTCGAAACACCGAAGGATATAAAAACCATTATTGACCTTTGAATTTTCACGAAAAATATTTTCCGGTGTTTTTAACTGCCCATTTATGTCGCGTGTTTCACATCTGTAAAAAGTACAGCGGGAAGGATGTAAATAAAATTCTCATCTGTAACAGAAGTGCCATTAAAACGCAATTTAAAAATATGTTCATTTTTACGGCCGAGGAAAATAGTTAGAATATTTTAGTCCTATATATTCACGATAAATGCTCTCAAAATGTAGTCCTGTAGTATTTTATCAATTGATTTAACATATTCTGCTCACGAAGATACCTTGAGGTTTAGAACATAAAACTGCTAGACAGGTGTAAGTTACTTCAATATTCCAATCATATGTGTATAGTAAGGTAAAGAAATAATCTCCACAAAAGTTTAATAATTTTTTTATTAATAATTTCCATTTTGGAAATAGATATTAGATAAAAAATATTAAAATATTTGTGGATTTATTCTTTCCCATATTATGAATACCACAAGATATATGCTTATCACCACGGAATTTATGTGTAGTAGATACTCTGATTGCTTCTTGCAGCGTTTTCTTCGTTTCGTCTTCTAAATGCTTTTTTCTTCTCTTTCGCACTCTTGCATCCTTAAAGACAACACGAAATTTTTTCGTGCAACAGCGCGTCCGTTCCTCCCAACTCCCTTCTTCTCTCATGTCTACCTCATGTCACACGCGTCACCTCCCGTGACTAACTTTCGCTCAGTCGTCTCTCCGGAGCTCCTCCTCTCTGATTTCCCAGTCCCGCGTGCAGGCGGCTTCTTTTCCCAAATGACGGACATGGCGCCAAGCGCGGAGGCGGGGGTGCGACATTTCTGAAGCACCTTCCCTTACGAGAGGCCCCGACGTCTCCGCGGGATGAAGACGAAGAGGGGGCGGGACGACATGAGATGAGGAAACCGGAGATGCAGACAGCTGACGGCCATTGAGGGAGGCGACGACGTAACTCGAATGCAGTGTTCCCTGAGAGTTGAGGATGGACGCCGGTGTCGTTCATCGGATGAACACAAGGCGCGGTTACCTCGGCAGACGGTGAGAAGCAATTTGAAGTCCACGAGCCTGAATTGAGACATTAGATGACAGCAAACTGGAGAAGGAAGGGATGAAGAGAGGGACAAAAGGTGGAGCGGAAAAGTAAAAATATATAAATAAGAAGCTGTATTAGGGAGATGGGGAAAATGACTAAACAAATGGAACGGGAAAGTGGTAGATGTAGGAAGAGAGAAATGAAATTTGGAATAGAGGGTGATAACAGATAAAGAGTGTACGAGTCGCTGAGTAGATTATGCATTCGGGCTCGTTGAGAACATAAATATATGGCAGTGACTTGTATAGTGGAGCGAGTGTCGGAGTTGACGCGCGCCTTATGACGAAATGGAATGATAGAAAAGTGGGGTCTGATGCCAACAAGTGATCGGAAGAACAAGAAGGCGTAGAAGGCTGGCTCCGCAACGAGGCAAAGAGCTGAAGTGGGGACGGCAGAGGCGGGCGGGCTGACGTAAACGCAACATGCGCGGATAGCGGCGGTTAGCGGCGTGTTAGCGGTCGGGTTAGGGGGTTAGACGGGTTAGCGCGGGTTAGCGGCGTACGGTTAGCCGGCGTTAGCGGCGGGTTAGCGGCGGGTATCGCGGTAACGGGGCGGCGGGTTTAGCGGCGGTGCGGCGGGAGGCGGCTGGCGCCGTGGCGGCTCTGTTGCCGGGCGGCGTAGCGTTGCGCGCGTGGAGGATGGCGGCGGAGGAGGTGGCGTGGAAGAGGGCAGGCGCATGGAGGCTGGCACGCGGGGCGAGGCGACGCGGAAAGGCCGATGGAACAGCAGTGGCGCAGACAGTGCGGCTCGCGGCGGGGGCGCGATGGCCTCCGCGTCGCTCCGCGACGCTAGCGTTACTGCGTCGGCGTCCGCGGACGCTGCGTTCTGCGCCCCGCGACGCCCATTCGGGGCGTCATTACGCGCTGATTGCCGCGGGAGGAGGCGGAGGCGGCGGCGGCGGCCGCGCGCGGTGCGTCAGGCGTCTTGAGAGACAAGAGAAGCGAAATGACGCAGCAGGACCCGCACAAGACCCGGCGCTTCTCTGCGCATTAAATGCCTTTCATGAAAGAGAAGTTTTGTGAGAGTTGGCCAAGAAATCTTGTAATATTTCTTAGTCAATGTTTTCAAGAGTCTTATTCCTTCTTCACGTGTGCACTGTAATACGAATGTCATTCTAGTAATGGTAATTTGACATGAAATTAGTATGGATAAACAGTATACTCACAAATCATTCTTTTATTTGTGGCTTGCATTTAAAGAGTACTTGTTTTCAAATTTTCGATAAAACGTTTAAAATGTCCCTTATTATTCAAAATCTACACGCCGCCAAGTAATTCACGCGTCAACAAAAATTTTCATAATCTGCAAAGGGCAGAACAAATTCTTGTATCATACGAAGAGAAACACCGATAAAGTGTTAGTATAACATTTCCAAACATTGCATTAATGTTTTACATTTTGCATAGTTTTGGAGGAAACGAAATTAAATTCACAAACACTGATTCTAAATAAACATTTTTTATCAATACAAAATTAAATAAACTTTTTCATTAACTGCAATCTATTTTTCTAAGATATCGATAAATTCGAGAAATATGAGTACGGTACCTGGAACACACACACAGAATAATAATGATAATGATGATAATAATAATAATAATAATAATAATAATAATAATAATAATAATAATAATAATAAGAGAATTTTTAAAAAAATGTTTAAAAAATTTCTTCGCCATGTTCAGTAACTTTGTCATTGTAAATATCAATTATCAATGTTAACATATTTACTAATTATTTTAATGTAATATAGATCGTAAATTTTCCTTGTTCAGAATAAAAATATGTATAGTAACTGTAGGTTTTCTTATTTAAAAGTGCTGTGAATCCCGTTCACTGCCGTTTGGGAGCAGAGGACGCAACGCGACAGCTCCTGCGCTGGGCCTCCGGCCTGGCAGCGCGCCGTCCGCCCACGGCCCCCTGAAAAACCCGCGCGCTCGGTCCGGCGGCTTTTGGGGGCCGCGCGCTGCCCCGCGGCGGCGTCCTCCGCCAGCGCCCACGCGCCCCCTCCCCTCCCACCTCCTCCCTCCCCCTCCACTTCCAGGCACGTCCCCCTCCCGTGCGGTGCAATCAATCGTACACACGTACACTTCCTTCCTACCTGCGAAATGGTAATTTCGAGTTGTGGTCTTGTATATCATTTATTTGTTTGTTTTGTATTTGTTTAACTGAGTAAGTTTGTGCAGTTTAGAATTATGTTGGCTGCAAAACAGCTCCGCCATTGGTTCTAGAAATATATTTCGCTTATTGTTTTCCAAAAGATAGCTACCAAAATAACTTAATGGTCTTATTTAGGTTTATTCAATGATGTTGGCTGACAGTTTTATTTCTCTGAAATGTTATATGTCTGTTGTCCCTAAAATGACTTAACAGCAAAGTAAAAAAATGAAAGCGTGCTAGGATCATTATTGGTGTTGGGGAGTATTTAATGTTCTTGATTTTGATTGATTAATTGACTGATTCACCGGGCGCGTCAACTGCTAAAATCATTTGTCTCGTACGGCTATTGCATATTTTTCCCTCTGGAGGTGGTCCCCCGCAGGATGGTGAGATCGAGCGCCGACCTACTTGACTAACGCGAATTTCCTCAATCAGGTATCTTCCATCCCAGCTGAAACACGCTCTCAGCTCCTGACGGATCTCGCGGCATGTGAGGTAGTGTAGTGTACGTAAGTGTGTGTAAGGGGAGGCGATAGAAGAAAGGGGAAGGAAACATCGCGCGCGGACCGCGGCCTGTTTGTTAGGGTATTGCTCCGGCATTCGACTGATGTTCGAAGAAACGACGGAAAACTACCGAAGAGAGCAGTCGGCCGCTAGAATTCTCCTTCAGACAGAGGCTGAATTCGATCGAGTAGTTGACAAGCCAGTGACAAAAATACTGCTACCGTCGGGACTCGAACCCAGGAATTCTCGGTCACAGACAGTGCAGTGACATCAGTTGGTTTTAAGGTCCGGTTTTAAGGTCCTTGAAATAGTATAAATATCACATATAAAAAAGTTCACATGTTAGGCGCCATGAAACGTGCGTTAAACCTTGTGTATACGCAATAGAATCTACGAATGCAAGAAGTTGCAAAGGAGTTACGACTTCTTATGTTCAGTTTACAAATATGAAGCGCATCTCCTAAAGAGTGAGATTTGCAAATGCCCGACTTCGAATTGCTATGCAATATATGAAACAGCAATTCTTCCGTTCTTAAAGCCGATTTCAAGTTCTTTTTCTCCTCAAAATGATCAGATACCCACCGTACTTTGCTCTGAGTTGCGTACTTTACAAACTATCCAAGTCACCTATTCACAGAAGAAAAACAAATATCTCCGTAGACTCTTCACACCGAATATCTAACAGTGTAGCACAGCCTGCACATCTTGCATAACGCCGAACGACGACGGTGCATCAGATTTCCGGCCGCTCTCCGCATGTCGTGGTCGGGGCCTCACGGGGTAACCTCAGCCGGCTGGCGCCCGGGCCCGGCCCGCCCCCGCCCCGCCCC
>BOPP01000016.1:6461866-6496404 GCA_017312745.1 Gryllus bimaculatus
ATCGAGCAAGGCAATCTTACGCTGGGAAATTTGAGAAATTTATAAGTACGAGCTGAATAATAATAAATAGCAAAATTATAGATGATGAAAAAAAAATGCTGCTTAGTCGGAATGCTGAAGAAACAGAATAGAAATTGAAATAAAAATTAATATGGAAACAAGTGACCATTGTCCAATATTTTGCAGAACAGTTGCCTCCTCACGTTACTAACAAGATTATTTATTTTTTCAAATAAGTTTCGTATGTATTGCAACCGTGGTAAACAAGATGCAAATCCATGATTCCGATCAGTTAGCTTTTTTCTACTAGAATTAAGATTCAATGTTGCCAATCACTCGCATCAAAATTAATGAATAAAAGTGAATTAACAATAATAATAATAATCATAATAATAAATTTAAAACAGCGGCGCTAGATTAGACTTTGTAGAAAAACAATTTTTCGTTTCGAGTTAAGAATAACTTATTTGCTCGCAAACGAACTCCAGAATTTGATTCTTCTCGTTGACAACACATATAAATCACCCCCTAGCTCCCACTCCTACCACATCAAGCACATGAGAATTCAACAAAACGACTCAATTGAAGTACATTTATATCCAGATGGCACAAATTATGCCCATCTCAGATTGCTAATGGATCAGGGAATCGACGAAAAACCTATCGAGTATGGGTTCATTGACCCGGACTGAAGACATTACTTCTTATTGCCATATTAAAGCATTTTAATCTATACAATCACAAATGTAAACTAAAACAACACATGTAAGTGTTTAGAAGAAAACATGTTCTGTACATGTTTTTTTTTTAATCCGGACGGATAAGTTTAACTTGAAGTATCACTTTAACCAAACCTATTTAGGTGCTGATTTTCATAAGTTGAATTCAGCATGGCAATGAGTCCTTTCAATTTTAAAACAAGATTCAGGAAAACGAATGTTACCCACATATCCATGTAGTATAAATAAAACAACAGTAAGTAAAAGTACTAGTTAATTAAATACATTTCCATGTATGTCACTTACTCTATGCTTTGAAGTCAAGCCGGATAACTTCTAGTAGCAACCCCTGTTACTCTTGAACCCCACTTCAAACACATGAAAAATTACACGATCGCGAGCTTCTCCCCGACCAGCAAATATATCTTTTTGTTGCCTCTTTGTTCCGTATGCCCACGCAGTCGCCTCTATCGCTCTCTTCGCTCACGTAGACCCGGGGACCTGAATCACCCCAGTCTGTCGCCGCAGACTCACGTGGAGAAACTAACCAACGGATGCTCACCGCACGTTTTTGTAAGACCCCGGCAGCATTTTACAAAACCCAAACCTGTTGAAAGTAAAAATGAGACAACTAATGAAATGTGTGAACTTTTTATAATTTTTTATACGTATCATGAGCAATCACTCTCCATTAAGTAAAATAGAATAGTTTAAATGTACAGAGAAATCTATCCTTTTTCTTTACAACTGACATATTTTATCTCTGACTTACTTTTTTGGAACTTTTTGCTCATGAGAGTGATGTTAAACAACTTTTACCTCGCATTCTAATGGAATATTGTGTACTTTGTGGAGATGTTAAGTCAAGAAGCTGCATTATGTTTACATTGCCTTACGTACGCACTCAGTAACGGGAAAAACCATGTCAAAGACTAGAACATATATAGTTGAAGGGCAAAGACAACGACGCAACATGCACAATCTTGAAAGAGGAGGAGAGAAGGAGAGAGAAAAGAGAAGAAGAAAAAATACAGAAAAAGAAGAGAAAAAATAAAAAGAATGGAACAAGAAGAAGAGAAGAAGAGGAGAAGAAAGAAAGAAGAGAAGAAAGAAAAAGATAGGAGAGAAGAAGGAGAAGAGAAGAAAAGAGAAGAGAGGAGAAAAAGAAAGAGAAGAAGAGAAAAAGAAAAAGTAAGAGAAGAAGAAAAAAAAAAAGAAAAGAAAAGAAGAGAAGAAAGGAAGGAAAGATGAAGCATGTTTTGCCCCCATTCAGACTAGTTGCGAGACCGACGGCGCTGTAGCCGCCACCGCCACCTGCGACACCAGGCCAACCATCCCATCGCCCCAGGACGCCGACCTCCGCGCCATCAAGCATTACGCACGCGACGTCGGCGCGGGCGGCCGCAGCGGACGCGGTCAGAGCACCGGAGCGCCCCCGTGAGCGGAACCCGAATTTGGCTTGAGGTCGCCTGGCCTGCTCGACGGGGGACCGCGAGGGGGCGAGCGGAGGGGG
Organism: Gryllus bimaculatus; assembly: GCA_017312745.1. Taxonomy (NCBI): domain Eukaryota; kingdom Metazoa; phylum Arthropoda; class Insecta; order Orthoptera; family Gryllidae; genus Gryllus; species Gryllus bimaculatus. Next base: position 6,464,099 of record BOPP01000016.1, read on the forward strand.
CAAAAAGGTTGCGTTATTCCTGGGCGAGTCACGCGACCGCGGCGAGCGTGCGGACGCCCGCGGCGCACTGGGCCTAGCGGCGCGGTTGTGGCGTCGGGGTCTTGTCACGTCCGGGGCGAATTCTTCACGCTCGCCCGAGCTCGGCCCGCGGGCGAGAGGGCGGGCGGCAGTGGAGACATCCCAGACGGATACGCCCCAGCGAGCACGACGGCCCGCGGCGAGGCCGCAGGCTCCGGCCTCCGCGCCGCCGCCGTCGCCCGGGACACCGACCCAGGGCCCGGCGCAGGCGCCAGCAAGGAACCGAACGCCCCGCGGCGCCGCGCTGGGCGACGCCCGATACGGTCATCGGTGCTTTCCAAGATAAGGGCGGAAGCGTGGAGAACGAAGCGGTGGAGGCAGGTTGAGAATGCCGTATTACACTTAAAGATCTTGTCAAAGTCTTTTTTAAAGAATGATATGACAGTGATAGCTTAAATTTTATAAAAGATCTTTAAAAATTTCTTGGTAAAGTGTAACCTCAACGCCAATTTTATCATACATTTGGTACATGTGCTGTCCGATAGATTACTTGGGTATTGCTTCATCCACGGTGTAAACATATGTTTACAACGTGCTTCAAGCTTAGTTACAGTGCAGAGTATCAGCAATTAGAACGTTTAGATATTACTTTCATTCGGACTACAAAAGTGAACCAAAACGAATTGACGCGTAGGTGAAATTGCCCAATCATAAGTTAATTGTTTTTAAACTTTCAAATAAAGACCCCAATTTCGACGAAAAGAAGGAAAAAGAATGAAAAAGGAATAATATTTCTCATCCTCCGCAAATATTCTTCATTCTAGTTCCTTTAATTTAACTTCACAATGTGCCAATGCCTCCACCCTCAAACATCTTCTCTTTATTTCTGCTTCTTACATTAACCACGGCTTTTTTTATTTTGTGGGCTTGAATAACAAGGATTATTGTTTGTTGAGCATAAGTATCACAAACCAACTATTTGTGCAGTCATCATCTTGAATCGGCTGCAAACTACATAAAAATGTTGACGAAATTATACGTTCATCAATTTCTTTGTTCAAAGTTTCCTTGCAAATTCATTAGAACTTCCACAAAGTTCTTTCATCAAAGATATCATCATGATATATATCACAATTTGTTACAGTGTATTACCGCCAATGTCAAAAGTAGACTTCGCGGCCAGTCTATGAAAGTCACGGCGTCGGTGACGCCGATCGTCGAAGATGTACGAATTAATCCTTGTCTTGGACGCAGATAAGTCGTGACCAGAGGTCGATGAAACATGCCGAACAGAAGCATATGGATGAATTATGTTTTGACAAATTATCTGGTCTTCAACCTATAAGAATGGGAGCAAACGTATTCCCAACACACGGTCGGTGGCCACAATTTGAAAGGTTCGAAAATTGTATAAATTCGTTAAAACAGATTTTGAGAATTACTTCGAAAAAAAGTTATATTCCACTTCATGAAAAATATCATTAATAATAACTACATCATTGCAGTTATTACTGAAGTTCAGCCAATGATATTATTTTCTTGACCAGTACCGAAAAATGTAAATAAGAATTTTTAAATTTGTTATTTTTGTTTTCTCATTTGCTCATTATTATTCCTATTTCTATTCGTGAACTATTCAACAAAGTATAAAGTATTCTGACTAGAGAGTCAATTATTTCTAGAACGTATCTTACTATCTTCTAATCCTTCACCGGTCACTTAAACTATTTTAATTCACACTAACAAAATACATTCGGCCAATTCAGTGTTGAAAAAATGCAAGATTAAGCACTCATAGTGTTAGCATGTATTTTCATCCTGTTAAATTTCATTTAATTTTCCTGAAAACATTTGTTAATTTCTTTATTACACCGTTAGGCGTTGTCTGTAAATTTATTTCTTACGCAGGCCGAGCAAATGCGCGTTCAATATTTTCGATCTCTGACATGAATGATCTTGAAAGTTATTCCTTCCATCGTAACATTCATTTGATTGATATATTTGGAAGTCTGTTCAGCATCCAAAACAGAGAATACATCAATCGGACAGCTAATGATGCCTAATATGGATGAATCATAAATTGCAGGAGACTCTGGAGAAGTTTATTCCACCAAGAAAGAGACTAACACCTTTTATATTGCAATGAAGATGATCTTATATTTGTATGTGAGGGAGGGAACGCTACTTTTCACAGAAACTTTCTAATTATTCTTCAGAGGAACTAAAATCTAGAGAACTCTATTGGCCTTCGCATCGATTTTCCACAGGAAATGAGAGTGCTTCAGTTGTTGTGTGTGTGTTGTTGTGAGTGTTGGATTTGCTGCAGTTAAAAGGAATGCCTGTTTAGCAAAGTGGCACGTCGCCAAATATCACGTTGTGTTTAACCATAAAGATACTGCCTTTCCTTTTGGTTCCACTTCCCGGAGCATTGTGATGTTGCATGTAAACCATTACCTCCCCAACCCCATCACCCTCTTTCATTTCCCTCTTTGCATTCGCTCCGATGAAACCTCACCTAATTGTTCCTCTTTTGTCTTCATTCGATCTCCGTTTCCCTAATTCTCCCGCCTGCCTTCATCCGATTATCAAGTCTCCATAATTCACCGTCTCAGTATTTGCTCTCCATCATGCCCTGCTTCCTGATTCTTATGTTGAAGAATCCTGCTCACCCTCTTCGCTTTAACCTATTCAAGACATTGACACCTTTGTTATTGCGCTTTAGCTTATTCTGCCACTCCTTCCTTCTGTTGAACAATGAACCACCCACCAAGCAGATTCCAATTTTTTCCCCCCCAACCCCCCCCCCCCCCACATCCCTATTCTCAAGTCAAAGACCATCACTTCGCTATTCCATTATGCAATATTGCATATTTATTGGAGGTCCATTTCCACTACCTTCACCACTTACGTTGGGCCGGATTCAACCTCATCACTCCTTGATATTATTCCATTTCAATAATTAGCTCACATTAATTCTCAAAATTATTTCTTCAAATTTTATAAATTCGTTAAATTACCTGTGTTTTCAATATTTATCATCCTTACGTTTATTACGGAGTAATTTAAAATCTCTACTTCCCACACATCAAACATTATTCTAAAATAACATTATATATGTCTTAAAAATATTGGAAGTTTACATCACACCAATGTCCAAAATGATGCGAGAAAGTTATTAAAAATTAATATACGAACATAAATCATTAAGTTAAAATACGTTAAAGTATGGAAGTCTCTTCTTTTTTCTGTGAACTTAACTTACTATCTGTCTTACATTTTTTCTCAATAGTCCGGCAGAAATCCAAGACTGAAATCTTCGTATTGGCATCCAAACACAAATTCGAATTCTGCACGAATGTCATAATGTTTTTATTATTGTTATGTTTAAACTTTTTAACACGTAATTGTTTCTGGAATAAAAAGTTTTCATATGTCTTATTTTTACTTCTTTTAGATTCATGCGTACTTATCGTTATTTGTCTATTGTGCATTTTTCTTCTGATTTACATATTTTTATGGCTGGCACGATCTCGATGAAGCTGAAAACATACTGCAAGCAGGAACAAACAAAGGAACTACGGTTTTTGTCTTCTAAAGCAAGCAAGCGCTCCAGGCAGGGAATTTAAAAAATCGAAATAAAGATAGATGAGACCAAGATAGTTTGAAAAAACGCGTGGTGTTCATTGCAATCAACAATTGTAAATTGTAAGTTATAATGAATCTGAATTATTTAATATATAATATTCCATGAAATGGTGATAATTTTATTGTTTACATGTCTTTTCCTCCCTATTTTAGCCATAACATGCCTTTTTCACCGCGATTTAGTAAAAAAAATTACCTTTGCATACTTGTTAGATAAAATAAATTTCTCAACATCTAATTAAAAAACATGTTTAGCATTTCACTTCGTAACGATAACACTTCAGAATATTCATTCAAATTCTCTTATCCTGTAATTTGTTGAAATTGGTGCGATCCCAAATGTTGCCACCTCACCCCTCAGCGTCACCTTTAAACCTAGCGACCTCCGCCAACTGGCCCTACCGCCCCCACGCCCCAAAGGACCCTGGCTTGCGCTGGTGGACGTATCTTCTCCAGTCATCCTTCACGCCATTGTTCCCCAACCGTCGCTCAACTTCCCGTTTCTTTTTGGGCGCTCTCAGCCGGTAACTGTCTCAGCTTCCAGTCGCCCCGAGCATCTACCGCCGACTTTTCAAATGCTTTTTCGTAGCGCACAGAAGAACTCGCTTACTCCGGAATCTTGCGCGTTTTTTTTGTGCTGGACCTACGTTCGTGATGATGAAAGAGATTTCAAGGACCATCACGAAATATTTCGTTTTTTCGTGCTTGCGTACACCAATAGCTCTGTTTCTCTTTTTTGCGCTACCGAGCATCTCGTTAAACCACTATAGCTTCCTTTTGCCCGCACCATTTGTCTTTACTGCACATTGTCTTCTGCGCATTCTGCTTGCTGTTAGTTCTTTGATAATAGCCCATAGAATGCAACCTGCGTTTCTATGCCTTCCTTAGTCTTGCTTTTCCCTTTCTTTCCGTAGGCTTCGCTTTTCCTTCGCTGCGCCCACGATACAAGAACTTCCCCGCCTTCGTGTTTCGTTGAAAAGACAAAAGAATATCGAGGGAGATCAAGTGCAGTCAGATCACGCCTGTTGAGATGGCATTGGGCGGACAGGCGGTTCGCGTGGCGATCGACCCGAATCACCCAACCCGGCGGGGACATCATGAACCGTTCAAGAGCTTCGGTCTATTTGCATCCATGGCAGCGCTCTGTGCTATTTAGTCTGGCTCTCACATACCGGAATCTGTGGCGTTAACAGTAGTACCTGGGCACTCGACGATGATGCAGCTGCAGACCACGCCACCTGTAGCTGCACGATCCGAAAACACCGAAAGATATAAAAACCATTATACCTTTGAATTGTTCACGAAAAATATTTTCCCGGTGTTTTACTGCCCATTTATGTCCGTTTTCACATTCTGTAAAAAGTACAGCGGGAAGGAATGAAGATAAATTCTCATCTGTAACAGAAATGTCCATTAAAAACGCAATTTAAAATATGTTCAATTTTTACGGCCGAGGAAATAGTTAGAAATTTTAAGATCCTATATATCACGGATAATGCTCTCACAAAATGTAGTTCTGTAGTATTTTATCAATATTTAACATATTCTGCTCACAAGATACCCTTGAGTTTAGACATAAAACTGCTAGACAGGTGTAATTTACGTTCAATATTCCAATCATATGGTATAGTAAGGTAAAGACATAATCTCCACAAAAGTTTAATAATTTTTTTATTAATAATTTCCAATTTTTGGAAAAGATTAATAAAAATTATAAAATATTTTGTGGATTTATTCCTTTCCCATATTATGAATACCACAAGATATATCTTATCACCACGAATTTATGTGTATATGATACTCTGATTGCTTCTTCAGCGTTTTCTTCGTTTGTCTTCTAAATGCTTTTTTCTTCTTCGCACTCTTGCATGCCTTAAAGACAACTACTGAAATTTTTTCGTGCAACAGCCTCCCGTTTCCCCCAACTCCCTTCCCTTCTCTCATGCTACCTCATCGTCACACGCGTCCACCTCCCGTGACTAACTTCCTCAGTCGTCTCTCCCGGAGCTCACCCTCTCTGATTTCCCAGTCACCCCCGTGCAGGCGGCTTCTATTTCCCAATGACGCGACAATGGCGCCAAGCCGGAGGCGGGGGGTGCACATTTCTGAAAAGCACCTCCCTTACGAGAGCCCCGGACGTCTCCGCGGGATGGAAGACGAGAGGGGCGGACGACCTGATGAGGAAACCCGGAGATTTGCAGGAAAGCTGACGGCCATTGAGGAGCGACGACTAAATACGAGAATGCAGTTTCCCTTGAGAGTTGAGGATGGACGCCGGTGTCGGTTCATGGAGAACCAAAGGCCGGTTACCTCCCGGCAGACGAGTGAGAAGCAATTGAGAGTCCAGAGCCTTGGACATGCAGGTGACAGCCAAACTGGAGAAGGAAGGGATGAAAGAGGACAAAGGTTGAGGCGGAAAAGTAAAAATATATCAAATAAAAGAAGCTGTATTAGGGAGATGAGGGAAAATGACTAAACAAATGGAACGGGAAAGTCAGGTAGATAGGGAAGAGAGAAAATGAAATTTGGAATAGAGGAGATAACAGATAAAGAGTGTACGATCGCTGTATAATTATATGCATGTCAAGGGCTCGTGAAAGACATCAATAATGGCAGTGACTGTATATGGAGCGAGTGTCGGAGTTGACGCGCCCTTACTGACGAAATGGAATGATAGAAAATGAGGTCTGATGCCAACAAGTGATCGGAAGAAAAAGAAAGGCGAGAAGGCTGGCCCGCAACGAGGCAAAGAGCTGAAGTGTGACGACGCAGAGGCGGGCGGGCTGACGTAAACGAACATGCGCGATAGCGGCGGCTTAGCGGCGGCTGTTACGCGGTCGCGTTCGGCCGGGTTAGGGACGGGTTAGCGCGGAGTTAGCGGCGTTTACGGTTAGCCGCGCGTTACGGCGGGGAACGGCGGTTAAGGCGGCGGGTTAGCGGCGGTGCAGGCGGAGGCTGGCGTGGGCGCCTGTTTCGGCTGCTGCGGCGCCGCGTGGGGTAGGATTTGAGGCGGGCCGCTGGCAGGAGGGTAGGCGTGGAAGAGGGCAGGCGCAATGGAGGCTGGCACCCGGGCGAGCACGCGGAAAGGCCGATGGAAGCAGCGTGGCGCACAGTGCCGGCTCTGCGGCGGGGCGGATGGCCTCCGCGTCGCTCCGCGACGCTAGCGTTACTGCGGCCCCGCGACGCCATTCGGCAGGCCGGTCAATTACCCCAGACTGATATGCCAAGACAAAAAAAAGAGGAGGCGACGCGGACAGTCCAGCCAGACGCAGAGTGCTCAAGGCGTCATATGAGAGACAAGAGACGACAAATGACCAAGACAGGACCCAGCACAAAGACACGCGAACTTCTCATAGAACCAATAAATATGCCTTATCATGAAGAGAAGGTTTAGTGAGAAGATTGGCCCAAGAGAATTTCATAAATAAATAATTTACTTTCGTCATGTTATTCAAAAGACTATATTCCTTCTTCACGTGATGCACATCTAACTAAGAATGAATCAATTAAGTAAATATGTAATTACATGAAAATTAGTCATAGGAATAACAATCATTACTACAACAAACTCACTCATAGATTAAATGTAGTGCTTGCAAATATTTATAAAGAGTACTTCAAGTATTATATCAAAATATTATCAATAAAAACGTAATTAAAAATGTCCCCTTAATATATTACAAATCACAACCGCCTAAAGTTAAATTTAAAGTTGCAACACAAAATGTTACATAAATCTGCAAACCAAGAACCAGAACAAATATCATGATATCAATAATGAAAGAAGAAAACACAATTAAGTGTTATTAATACAATAATTCCAACAAATGCAACAAGTCATTACTATAATACATAAGTTGGAATTAACGACAATTTAAATACACAAACTCTGATTCAATAATTAACATTTTATAATCAATAACAAAACAAATAATAAACTTTCAATTATTGCAATCTATATTTTTCTAAGCATATCAAAAAATTTGAAAATATGAGTTCGGAAGCGGAACAACACGCACGCAGAAATAATGATGATAATGATATAATAATCAGTAATGAATTAATATAATAATAATTTAATAATTAATAATAAGAAATTTTAAAAAAATGTTTTAAAAATTCTTCCAAATCTTCAGTAACTTTTGTCATTGTAAATATCAATTATCAATGTTAAACATATTACTAATTATTTTAAAGTAATAATAGATCGTAAAATTCCTTGTTCAGAATAAAGAGTTATAGTAAACTGTAGGTTTCTTAATTTAAAAGTGCTGTGAAATCCCGTTCACTGACCGGTTTGAGCAGAGAGCAACGCGACAGCTCCTGCGCTTGGCCTTCCCGGCCTGCAGCCCGTCTGCCACGCCCCTGAAAAACACGCGGCGCTCGGTCCGCAGCTTTGGGGCGCGCGCCATGCCCGCGGCCCTCCTCCGCAGCAGCCCACGCGCACCCTCCCCTCCCACCTCCTCCCTCCCCCTCCATTCACAGGCACGTCCCCCTCCGTGCGGTCAATCAATCGTACCACACTACACGTCCTTCCTACCTGCGAAATGTAATTTCGATTTGGCGTCTTGTATTCATTTATTGTTTAGTTTTGTTTTTGTTAACTGAGTAAGTTGTGCAGTTTAGATTAGTTGGCTGCAAAAACATCTCCGCATTACTTTCTAGAAATATATTTCGCTTATTGTTTCCAAAGATAGCTACCAAAATCACTTAATGTCTTATTTAGGTTCCTATTCAATGATGTTGCGCTGACATTTTATTCTCTGAAATGTTATTGTCAGATGTCCCTAAACATGACTTAACAGCAAGCAAAAAATGCAAAGCGTGCTGGATATATTTGTGTTGGGGAGATTTAATGTTCTTCATTATTGATTATTATTGACTGATTCACGGGCGCGTCAACTGCTAAAGTCATTTGTCTCGTACGTCGTATTGCATATTTTCCATCGGAGGTGTCCCCGCAGGCTGGTTGAGATCGAGCACGAACCTCATGTGAGATAACCGAATTTCCTTTCAATCAGGTATCTTCCCATCCCAAGCTGAAACCACCTCTCAGCTCTGACGATCTCCCGCACTAGTAAGGTATGTACGTAAGTGTGTGTAGGGAGCCGATAGAAGAAAGGCGAAGGAAACATCAGCGCAGCGACCGCTCTTTTGTAATAGTATTGCTCCGCTATCGACTGGTGTTTCGAAGAAAAGCGACGGAAAGAACTACCGAAGAGAACAGTCGGCCGAGCTGTAGAATTCTCCTCAGACAGGAGGATGAAATTCGAATTCGAGATAGTATGAACAAGCCAGTGACAAATCACTGCTTACCGTCGGGCATCGAACCTAGGAAACTCTGCGTCACAGCAATGCAGTTACATCATTTGATCCCCTCTCCCAGTTTAAGTTCCTTGAAATAGTCTACAATATCCTTATAAAAAAGTTCACATGTTGGCGCCATTGACAGCGTGCGTTAAACACTTGTGTAATACGGCGAAAATAGATCTACGAGTGTAAGAATGTGCAAAGGAGTACGACTTCTTAGTTCAGTTACAACTATGAAGCGCATTCCTAAAGATAGTGAAGATTGAAATGCCCGACTTCGAATTCTATGCAACTTATAACAACAGCAATTCTTCCTTTCCTAAAACTGTTACAATTCCTTCTTCCTCCAAATATTGATCATACCCACCATACTTTGCATCCTGAGTTGCGTACTTACAACTATCCACGTCACTATTCACAGAAGAAAAACAACTATCTCCGGTCAGACCTATTCAACATCGAATATCTAACCGAATGAGCAACAGCCATCACATGTGCTATAAACCCCAACGACGACGCTGCATCAATTTCCGCCGCCTCCGCATGTCGTGTCGGGCCCCACGAAGGTAACCTCAGCGAGGCGCCCGGCCCGGCCACGCCACCGCACCCTTAGCACGACGCCAGCACGTTTGGTGACCTCCGCGACGCGCGTCTCAACGCCCACGGGCGCACCGCGCCACGCGCCTGAGCGGCCTCTCCCCCTCGCACTTCCGCCCCCAACCGCCACACCCCCCCGTCGCCCTACGCCACTCTGCCGCGCCCGTCCTCGCGCCGACTCACCTCTTCAGGCTGCGACTCGAAATGATCCCACCCGAGTCTAGTGACGCGACATCGACAACAGAACATTGATTGATATTTGCAAACACAGATGTTCAAAATAAAAACATCGATGTTCATAATACATCGACCAAAAACCATCGATGTTTTTGAACATCGATGTTTTTGAACATCGATGATTTTGAACGTCGAATTTTTTGAACGTCGATGTTTTTGAACGATGATGGTTTTGAACGATGATGGTTTTGAACGTCGATGTTTTTGAACGTCGATGTTTTTGAACGTCGATGTTTTTGAACGTCGATGTTTTTGAACGTCGATGTTATTGAACATCGATGCTTTTGAACATCGATGCTTTTGAACATCGATGTTTTTGAACATCGATGCTTTAGAACATCGATGCTTTAGAACATCGATGCTTTAGAACATCGATGCTTTAGAACATCGATGCCTTTGAACAACGATGATTTTGAACATCGATATTTTTTAAAATCGATGTTTTTGAAAATCGATGTTTTTGAACGTCGATGTTTTTGATCATCAATGTTTTTGAACATCGTAGTTTTAATGCTGGTTTAATAACCTCTAACTTTAGATTCGTGCGCAACAAAAATTAATGTCAGTGGCCGTGTACATTAATTTCTGATTAACATTTAAAGGAAAACAATATTAAAAATCGCCTTTTCTTGTTCGAAATACGAAGTAAACACCACGGCATCAGAATCATCTCGGGCAAGGGATAGTCTGGTCGATGCGTTTGTGTGATTCGAACACATAAAGCAGTGGGGCCATCAGTTCTTATTTCGTGTATTAATTTTTACGCAATTGTGATTATGGGGATTTTTCATTCTCAAACAAAACCTAGGAAATAAAAAACATCAACCACAAAGCATCGATTTTCAAAAAACATCGGCTGCAATATATCGATGTTAAAATAGTCGATATTTTTATAGAAACATCGATGTTTTGAAAACATCGACATGGATATCCCATCCGTATTCGAGACCCATCACGTAACGCCAAACCATGTCCTGAAAAGTCACGTTCTGTCATATCCTACCAACTTCCACTACATTACATCCCGCCATGTCACGTCACACAACGGCAAGTCGGGTTACAACACGCCGCGTCACGTCGCTTCCGCCATGTCACGACCCGCCACATCACGTCCCGCCTCATCACGGCGCGTCCCGTCATATCACTTCCTAACGCGACCCGCCACGACACTTCACGTCCTGCCACGACCAATCATGTCCTGCAACGACACAACACGTCCCCATGAACCATCCTCGCTCCGCTTCACCCCTGCCCGACCTGACCCGACCGTTTCTATTAAAATAAGATTTAATCATATATGTATTGAAATTGATGTTTTTTGAACTTCGATGCTTTTAAGTTTTCAATGTTTTGTTTGGGGGAGAAAGATGACCATAATCACAATTTTGTAAAAGTTAAAATAAGAAACAATAACTGACGGTACCACTATCTATTGGTATTCGATTGAACTTTGCTCGATCTTCATCGAGGAGATTACCATCACTTGCTCTAGATGATCCTGATGGCAAGATATTTCCATCCTTTTTTCTGAATTTCGCACATAGAGAGGCGTTGTATAGCTTTGTTTTTAGTTAAATTTAATAATTAATAAGCATGACCATTATAAAGTTAAATTTTGTTGCGCACGAATTTAATGTTAGATATTACTAAAGCACTTTAAAAAACGATGTTTAAAAACATCGATGGTTTTGGGTCGATGTTTATTTAACATCGATGTAACGATTTTGAACATCGATGTTTGGCAAAATAGAAATTTTCTTTTCAATGTCGCATCACTAATTCATTCCCGATCCGCCTTAATGCGGCTCATAACGTCCCCACCTGTCCCAGCCCTGCCTACCCCGTCCCAGCCCCGTTCCAGCCCCACCCACACCCGACCTAGCCCTGTCCCAGCGTCGGCCAGTCCCGGCAGCCCTGTCTCGGCCCCTTCCCAGCACCGTCCCGGCCCCGTTCCAACCCCGTCCCGGTTCCGTTCCAGCACCTTCCCGGCCCCGTCCCAGCACCGTCCCGCCCCGCCCAGCCCGGCCCAGGCCATCTCTACCCTTCCCAATCCCACTCCGTCCTGCCACTCCCTGCTACGCCCAGCCCCGCCCGGCCCCGTCCCGCTCCGAAGCGCGACCAGTCCAAGGACGCCCACAGGAGGCGAAGGACGCGCGCGCCTTGGAAGCAGCGGCGACGGAAGTGGACGCTGATTGATCGCCGGCGCAGCGTTCGGCAGCTGCGGTGATCGGAGGCGATGGGAGTGGCGGCAGGCGCTGATTAAGCGGGAGCCACGTGGCCACACAATTAGGGCAGTCCCGGACCCTAAGCTGATGACAGGCTCTGCGGTACGCTGCTGACATCACAACACACTACTTGATTTTCAAATCCCATTATCATCATTATTACTACTAATAAGATACCCATTATTAACTATTGCCGGGATCGTATTATCCGTCGTTACTAATGTGATAATAATAAACTTTAACTAAATGTTTAATCTTTGCATTGAAGGCAGCATATCAGGTCAAGTGTATAATTTGATCCTTGAAATAATAGCGCACTCATTGTGATGATGGCAGATATATGTTGCATATCGATACAAGACAATTTTTTCTAATTTCTCTTGTTTCCAAACACTACATTTTTTTTCTGAAAATTTTTGCCTGCCGAAACCAGGCAAATTTCATATTTATTTCGGGTGTATCTCAAGATGTACAGCAGACCCACGGACAACTCGGATCTGGAGACAGTGAAACAAGAGGGTCTCCACAACAAACACATTGAAGGCGAGAAAAGCATGCACTTCCAGGGCGAGGTTCGAATTCACAACGCAGCAAGAAATTCAGCCGGCACGCGCTCTATGCTCCACATTGTGCTAGATTATAATTTCTAAACTTTGAAATATTGCACTCAAGGAATCCAAATTATGGAAATCGCGCAACAAAACATTCACAAGAGGATTCTCACTATTTACTGTTTCGTGAGCGAAAATGTTCTTCGTTTCACACGATTTGTGCCCTCTTTCAGTTTGCAATTCACTCCATCCACACCCTTCGCCCAGTGCCAAATTACTCGCTACGTGTTTTCCTATTTAACTTCTTTTATTTGAACGATATTTTCATCTCTTGTCAGATTTAAGTCAAACACAGAAGTTTATTCTTCTACCGTAACGGCGCGAGTGATGTTTTTTTTATTTATTTGTTACAATATTCTATCTCTATAATTAAATACTAATATATCTCTATAAATGATACTGATTATCTGTTTCAGGGGGGGGGAATGAGAGTAATTGCCCCACCTAAAATTTTTCAGTAACTATTTTTTTAACTTGCCTTGAAACTTTCAAGAAAAAAATATTTTCGAATTATCATTTAAACGAATAAAAACGTAACTACCTGAGTGTAGCCTGTGACGTATTACAAAATTTGGATCCGTCCCTGTTTTCGCGTGATATGTGTCTGAAAAAGGGGGCGCATTGGTTCCTGAAACGTGGTGCCTCTTAACCACAATAGTGGTTTCCCTTACGTTTGTTCATTGAAATCTTTTAAAAAATGGTGTAACATGCTAATATATTAGTTCTACAGTTCTTTAGCATCATTTTATAGTATGTTCTTAAATATTAAATATATTTTCCCCACACCTGCTGTTCTGTTCGTCTTCTAGAACAGCTCGTCGTCTCTGGCTTGCAGACAACCTATTTTGCATATGGAAACAGTACGTTGTCCAGATTTCCTTTATCAAACAAACCGTCAAATAAGAAGCAGGTGTTTGTTGGAACTGTTAGCGATAAGTGTAGCCTTGCACGTCACTTATGCACTCGCCAAGAATTCTCGAACCATAAAAAACAAACCAGGCGGCGATTTGAACGTGTTTTTGCAGCGCTGGTCTTCGCGCATAGGCAACTCATGCATAATAGAAGTAACACGGCCGTGAACACGAACATTTTTATTCAGGAAGGCTGTATGTTTCATCTGGTGCTCTTACGAAGAAGCAAGTAGAGCTGTGTCAACCAAGAAGTCCGCATGACGTGAGTTAGAAAAAACACATTTAAGAGGAGACCGCCAACGTTTTTAAATATAAATATTAGTTTTAATAAAATTGGGAAGGGGAGAGGGAAAGTTTTTGGAATCAAAGGTTATTCATCGGAGGAAGTGTCAATGATAAATGGTATGACTTATGTAATGAATTGATTCAAAAACATAAAGATCAGTTTTTACAGGAAGATTACGAAAAGATAAGAATTCATCTTATACGAATAACAAATGGTATAAAATCATTCCATTGGATGATATTCCAAATTATTTCAAAAGTAAATGGACAGAAAGTGACAGAAGAAGGAAAGTAAGACGTAGCTTAGGAAGTGAAACTAGAGCGCGTAGATATTGGCTAAATACTCAGGAAAAAATATTGGATCTGTAAGATGAAAGAGAAAGGCTGGGAACACATACGTATTAGAGAGATGTCGGGTTTTTGAGGAAGGAAGAATGTGAGACAGGTGGAATGTTCAGGATTCGATAATGTGGATATTGGTCGAACATGGGTATTATTATAGTGCAGAGATACAGGAAAAAGTATTGTGTGTAGCCTATTATTATGTACACAGCATGTATTTTATACATATCTAGTGAATTCGGCGAAGTTGTAAAAAATAATCATTGTAATAAAATGAAAGTAATAATATGTGACAGCTAGCTTCTTCCAGAAAGATCTACAAACAAGCACTTCACTACTAAGGATAGGGAAGATGGCCTTTTAGTATCTCTTCAAAGACGAAAGGAAATGTCCTCCTATATTATAACATTAAGTTTTGATTACAAATATTAATTAAATATTTTAGTATTAGATAAGTGTTCAATATAACGTGTGTGATAAGTGTTCGTATAAATACAGAAAGGATGGATTTTTTAGTTAATATGTTAGGTAGGAAATTTCTCCAGATGTAGCTTATATGTTTACATGTGCGAACATAAACACAATTTTTGCAAGTAACGTGGACCTGACACTCAAATATTTAACTTTGCTTTATTAATTCACGACTAGAAAGTAATATAATTTATCCGCCTTTTCAAGAAAATATCGGTAAGAGATGCCGTGGGCTGATTTAAGCGAGATTTACACAAGTAGCGCGCAGGCTTAGAAACCAAAATTAATTTTTAAATTAATTAATTAAAAGCCTAATTTAATTAAAAACATAGAGGATTCCTCAGCCACCCTAGAAACAGATAATATAGTATACAGTATTCATTGTTTAGACTGATGTAACTTACGTTGGTCTAACAAAAAGACATTTTAACAACTAATTCGGAAACGTAAGAATAGCATCAAATAAGTCACTTAGACTATTACCAATGCTAAGCTGTCACATGAACAGAGGAAGAGAATTCATTAGCTTAATATTTCCTTCGATTACTGGCAAGAAGCAATTGTACCAGTTTTGTCAGGCCTGTTTCATTGAATTGGAAAAATAACAGCGATAAACAGAAGCATACGAAAAAATGAAAAACTCACACAAAAGCTTTTGTTAAGAGAACGTTACGGTAGAGAAACATTTTATAGTATTCACGAACACATGCTGAAAAGTGTGACAATAACTCACATATCCGTTGAAACAGAACACATTTTTAAATATTCCTTTGCTGACTGACTATCCTTTACTTTTATTTTGTTATATTTAACTTGATATATTTCTCTGGACACAGCCGGGATCCTCAAAACCTGTCCAAGTAGGTTTCAGTCCAATGACTCAAATACAATACACACAAACATAACTCAATTTTGTTATTTCAATACGAGACACGAAAATTATGTTAAATTTAAAACTACTTTTTCCTTCCTTTCGAACCTACAAAATCATATTTGCTACAGACACATCAAACAATATTAAATGTTTAGATGATGTAAGGTCACTTCTGTGTGTTTTCAACTTCAGCTTTCAGTAAGGTCTTAATTTTGGCTTGCCAAACATAAATATGGCGGACGCAATTACCGGGCCTTGCCCTGGGCCGTACAGTAACGAGTCGCCGCTGCAGCCGCCTGCCGTACTCGCAGCGCAATTTCGCCCAGAACCCCGGCAGCTCGTCGCCGAATCGCCCGCCGGCCAGAAGCGCGGGGCCGGCATTGCGTTTTCGCCCGGTTGGCGTCGCTTCGTATGAAAACCGGGTTTGCGAATATTTCAGCGCAGCCGCCATAAAATACATACAACTCTTTTGTAATAACAGTAAACAAATGTTTCACAATTTACACACGTTACCAGTGCCTAGTGGTTGCATCTCCATTGAATGACGGAAATGTAATTTCCAAAATACGAAAATGTAATAAAAATGTAAGAAATTAAAATTAATTAAGACTATGTTAAATAAAAGACTATATTGAATCATTACTTACATAATTTTATGCGCCCTGACCGAGTCAGGAGTATTATACACCTCCCGCGCACATGGTTCTGGCGTCGATTTCCACTGGACACTTAAGTTCGACTCCAGCACATCGCAAAAAGCGGTGTTGCTTCAACACGTTTCACACTAATAAAATTATTTTATTTCGAAAATATGACTACCCTGATATATTTTGTATCTAAGATCCTTCTACACACACGCTCATATTTACCAGCACTCTCCGTGGTGTAACTGCAGCCTGCTGCATCTACTAAAAAAGGATCTTCCTTCTAGATCGGCCAACTTCACACAAAGAATTCATCAAGTGTAAATTTTAAATCAGTAAATCTAATATCAAATGAAAAATTCTCTAAATAATATAAATAACGCATTAAATGCCGTTAATACTTGACTGAACTCGTGTACTTTCAATAACAAGCGAAATTCATAAAATTACGTTGCAGCGAGTCAAAGATAGAATTTAGGTATTCCCCTGAGACTCCATCTGTCGCCGTGCAGCGCTAGACAGCGCCACCCGTCTGCTTGCCCAACGAAAAGGCCCTACGTTGCCTGTATTCAATGGAAGGGCCAAAGAGTCAATGCAGTAACCCAGCCAAGATCGAAGTGCGTGTTGCAATGCCTGGGAAGGCACCAGGCAGTTGGACGCTCTTTGGTTTCAAAACGACTTCGTATACATCGATATTGCTGCAATATCTTGAATATTGAATGTTAAGGAAATTATACATGAAAAGGAAAGTGTGTATTCCTAAGAGATCTATTTCTATTATATCTGGGGGTTGTGCAACCGTGCAACCTAAGCACGAGCCATGCGTGTTTCCATTTCAGAATGAACTTTATGATTTCCAAGCTTTCTTTTGTGGTCAATGTATTTAGTCATGACTTCATTGGAAAGGAGGAAAACATATCAGATTACAACTCGTAAAACATTTCATTAATTACTACATGTGAGGATTTGAAATTGAAATATATAGAGAGACAATTACATACAAAATAACCAAATAAACAAGCAAATTGAGCGAACTTATAAACTATATAAAATACACATTAGTTGGGATAAAATTGTAGTCGTGCGAGCAGGACTGCACTGTTATAGGAAATTTGCCATGTAGTAAGTTCGAATGACGATATACAATAGACAGAATCGTATACTATTATGATATACTGTCGCGACTGATGAGTGAATAATAATGAATTATCAACGGATAAATAAAATATTTCGTATGTTAATAGTCGTCACGTATCCCCATTCTTCAACAAGGAGACGACACCTACATTTAAATGCCAAATGTTAAACTTATGTTCAAATTAACATTTTGAGATAACAGAGTACTAGTTCAGAAAAAGTTTCGAAACTCTTAATGGCTAAAAAATATAATTTTATCTTGTGCTGCATACGTAGCTTGTGCCATCTGTGGCTCGTGGGTAGCGTGCTCGGCGTAACCCATAGCTCGATTGTCGGCCGGGGCAAAATTATAACTGTGCGCTTTCCTTACAAATGTCTCAATATTTATTGCTGTGTGACAATGAGAAATCCCACTCTACTCGTAAGGTTAAGAGGTATATACGGTGGAGGGGTGTCGTCGTGCTAATCACACAAACACCATATCCCATGGCCGAGAGGCTGGGCTACCACAGGTCGGCTAAGGACCGTATCGGGTTGTCGAGCCAAACGCCCGGGCAACATACGTAGCCTGCACCAGCTCTTGTGTTCCGAAATGGGACGCGTGTACTGCTGGGTTAATCTCGTGCTTCGTCGCCTTGTTTTTCAAACACGTTCTACAGATATCATTTTTTGGATTCTAGTATATCATCGTTAAAGAAAACCTCAAGGGTAAAATTTTTTTACGAACCTGTTTCTCATCGATGTGCGCCCAAATCCTGGCAATTCATGGTGAAGTTACAGAACGCCATAACAGCGATGCAATTTTCAATCAATTTATCTTCGTAAAAATATTAATTTTTCTATGCCTTGCTTAATTTTTACATTACAACTGGATCATCCTTTAAATGTTAATCATGGTATTTATTGAACGTCAATAAATAAAGGGATCCGAAATATATCTGTGATGTGCATGTTAAATACCATTTTTTACAAACATTTAAAATAATTAAAACCTTGCTTTAAAATTTTCACATTTTGTCATTTCATGAAACATGACTTCACGTGTATGTTATAACAGGAAGGAGTTCACCTTCTGTACGAAAAATATTACCGGTAAACCAAATTCATTTTTACATAAAGGTAACAACGGTTTGTTCGTAAAAATATTTAATAGTCACTGGTAGGGCATTGAATTCCAACAATTCTTAAATCACATAATCAATAAGAAATACCAGAAAGCCTTCCAAATGAATGTCTATGTCCTTCAGACGCAGGTACAATAATTGCGCTTAAAATATGCTCTGAAACAAATTTCAATATCTTCCAAAAACTTAAAAAAGTGCAATGTAAAATTACAAAAACAATATCAATAAAAATCCAACATTCACAATCATTATTGTTTGTGGAATACACAATAAAAACCCCTTCTCTACCATATCTTCTCCTATGAACAATGAATAATAGCTTTAGGATAGATAATTCACAGTAACTAAGTTAAATACATAATGTCCCTCAGCAATAACAGATCCACTTGAATTCCAAATATTGTAAGACCCTTTGACTCTTTCCTATGAGTAATATTTGTACTATAATTATGCATTCAATCTCTACACTGAACTACATAATATAACCTCAACCTATTGCATCAGATCTCTGATCAGTAATTCCTACAAATTGCCCAGCAAAGCATTGGTAGATAACTTGTTACATACAATAGATTTTACATACTATGATAGAAATTAATTTCCCCACTTCATTAATTACTCGGACAATATAGCAACAAACAAAGAGTACCGATATTCTCGCCCCCCCACACAACCTTTCTCAATAAGTGATTCCTTCTTCATGTAGAACTCAACAATAAAATCCTGTCTTCCTTTACTGTCATAAAATCCTAGATTCCTTAGCCAAAATTTAGAGATCTATATAGATCTACCTTTACTCGAGTTGCGCGGCGTTCGCCCTAACAAATCCTCGGGTGTGTCCGGTGCGTGGCGCTACCGCAGTTCGTTCATCATTACTGCCTATTTTGCATTGTGAAAGATAATGTAGCACACAGATACTACTGGAAAACCTTACCCACTTACTTGCAGACGCCTGCTACCTTCTTGATTGACACGTGTAGAATTCCAATTACGTGCGCGTAGAATTCTATGCCTTCATATAGTTTCCCTCGATAAAAATCCCCAAGTTACCATTTTTTCATTTACCGAATAAAATTCACTTTCTTCTATTCCGACGTTGACGGCTGAAAAGATATCAATTATAATTTTGCTCTTCGCTAGAATATCTTCCACGTGCTCTGAGAATTACTTATGCGGTATATGCTTCGTTCGTAACTAGAGTATAAATATTTCTGAATGTAGACCTATAATAAATAGCTCAATCACTATAAATAATATTTCAGAAGAATGCATTCAACTCTTACCTCTGAATAGAGCGAAAATGTTATTTTAACAGATGATCAGCCTGCAGAGAATGGTGGAGCTTCTTTCTACGCAACAATTTGTGGCAGACTAAATGTGCCTTTTCCTCATCTATCGATTGCTGCATTGGCCGTTGATCAACGCGCATCGCCACCTCGATCGAGTTTTAATTTCATTATAACACAAACTTACAAATACTCGAAATAAATGTCGATGACAAACAATGCCGGAAAGCAATTACAATAAAAGCCGTTGGAAAAATGATGAATTTCCGTTTTATTTTTGTTAGTAAAAAATTATTTGGCGAGGACATACTACGAATACTTCTGCTGGGATTTCTGATATGTACACAAGGCTTTTACATTGTCACGGGGTCCTTAAATTCGAACGTACCTAAGGTGCCGAAATAGAGATTTGACAATATTGCTACATGAAAGGAATGTAACATGAGAGGCAGGAATGGAAGAATAAGAGACAGAATGATAGAGAGGGTAAGAAAGAAGGAAGGAATGGGAGAAACAATAAAATTTCTTCTCCCTCTCTGTTACAAACGATATAGAATCGACTCACTCTCGCGAGAGCATGGCGGACAACAGCACGGCAGCATGTCAGCAACAGCAGCCTACGAGCGGAATGGCGTCGTATTTATAACTTCAAACCTTTAAGGCGCAGAGTCGCTTCGCTACGCGTGTTCTATTTTACGACACGGCTCCGACGTACGGAATTATTATAAAACATTCTTGAGTCTACGCAAAGCATAATTTCCAACGCAATTTATTCCAAAGTATTTTTTTGCCGAATATTTTAACAGTAATTTGATACTTCGCAACGTTTGTCATGCTTAGTGACTAGCCTCCGACCTTAGATCCACACAATTAATACAAAAACCATCCTTGAATGTATCCAACAAATAATTTACTACCTAATTTAAACTCGAATACTTTTTAAACTAATTAAAATGCCCCATCCTCATTTGAATTCGCAACAGAATGCCTTGGTTTAAAAATCCCACCACTCGTTCATCGTTTTCATCGCGACATCGAAGTATACTCGTTACGTTATGGGTAAGACCCGAAATGAAGTCATGGATAAGAAAGAAAAGGAAGGAATGAGTAAAGTCGAGTGAGTAAAAAATGAGAGAAGAAATGAGAAAGGAATACAGAGAAAGAGAACCGGGATGAAGAAAGAAATAGAAGAAAGAAGGACGGCGAAAATAAGTTCTGAAGAGTTCCAATACAACACACACACACACACACACACACACACACACACACACACACACATACACACACACACACATAACGATTTATAGTAGCAGCGTCGAAAACTAATCTTGTTCCTTACTATAATCCACATGCCAAGCGTTGTCAACTCATCTCACTTGTTTACTTCTTTCCTCTTGTGAGGCGAGCGCTCTCAAAAACTTCGCAGCGCCAGTCTGCATACTATCGGGCTAAAGCGAGCTCCGCGCAGGGAGTTTGAGCCGCCGAGGCGGTGAGCGGGCGAGCGGACGAGCGGACGAGCGGGTGAGCCGCTTCGTGCTGCGGGTGATCGATGTGCCACGCCACGCCGCGCCGCGCCGCGCCGCGCCGCGCCAGTGCACGCCCAGGCTATCGCTCAACGCGCGTTTATCTCGCGCTGCCGTGCCCGCTATCCGAAAATCTCTCCTCTTCCACAAGAAAGGCCTTCAACTTAAAAACTCGCTCGACTCCTCCTCGCCCGCTCTCCTTTGTCTTCCGACGAAACGAACGCCGGCGGCGGCCTGATCCGCTTTGCGCCAACTTCATTGGTTCCCACACTCCTCCCGCAAACCGGAGCGCGGGCAGGCAAAGCTCGGGATTTGCTCACGTCCCCACTCCTGGTCGGAAGTTCTTGCCGAAGCGGGGTGATTACTGAATCAATAGAGGAAAAACACGGAGGAGCCGAGGTCGAGAAGAAATGGTGTGGAGAAAGACGCGCGGGATAATTTATGGTTGTCTTTGCTTCCATTCCTTGGTGAACGCAAGCATGAATCTGTTTAACATCGCCCTTAGTGTGTAGAATGCCAACCTGTCTGAAGTCCCCAACCCACTTGCCAAAAAACTGAAGTCATATGTAGGAATGCTTCAGACTACATTCGAGAAACACTTTTATAATATTCTGAATCAATTTTCGTTCTACAGGCAAAACTTGTCTTGTTACGATTGATCGTTCTGGAGTTCCTTTCAGTAAAGTACTTACTACAAATACTCTTTTACACAGCACACTGATATCTAATGTGTCTATTCTTCGAAGAAAATTATTAATAAATGTTACCATTCCCGTCATCTTGTTGGACACATGAAGGATAACTTGGTGAAAAGGTTCTTTGAACAAATTTAATTAAGAAAATTATTGTTAATAAAATTAATTTTCTACAATTTTAGAATTTTAATTTACATTTAACGTCCCCATAGCTCTACGAAAACTGTCTGTCTAACCTAAAACACAAATATCAGATAAAATTATACGTAGGAAGTAGTGAAAACACGTTGTTAAAGTAAATTGACTTGTAAACGTACCGCTATATTTGAAGAACGAATTTTATAATCTCGAGTAGAATTAAAAAAACCTTCGAATAAAGTCATAGCAAGCCTTCGCCTGTCGGAACCTGCTTGAGAACAATATTTTCATTACGTAACTTTGTATACGTTTTTTCTATGAATTGTATTCGAATGCAAATACAGACAGTAATTGATGTAAAACTCTTACGTTACACTGATTTATATTGTAGTGGAGATCAGAATTACACTGCATCGCAATGAATGTAATTCAGATCATCTCATATAAGTTATTTTATGCATTATTCAGATAGTTATGTCTAATAAATGGTTCACCTGGTATTACGTCTTATACGACGTTATTCCAAGTCCGCACTATTCAACGCTTGCAGAATAGTGTTTTTTACGTTCACCAATAACAACTTTAATGTTCATTTAAGACTTATCTCAACCACAAGGAAGCGTAAAGATATTTTCTTCAATAAATTAAATCAGTTCTTCAAACAATAAGAACTATTCATTTGCATTTATTACTCTTGAGGGGAATATTTAATGCATTCAATTGAAGTTCAGAATCTAACTTAAAAATGTTTATCTATGCTCATCAATTTTTGAGGTTAAGCTATTATTACTCACACTTGATATCCAAAATTCACAATTCAGAAGTCCTAATACCCACAGTCCACAAGTTTACGTAAATACATATTACAATACTTTACGCAAACCATGGCCGTCAATCAGTTCAGCGAAATCAAGACAGTCTCCTCAACAAACCAGTTATTTTCCTCCCTTCCAAAAATCTGGGAACTTTACGCAAACACTATTAAACACTTTCAAAACTAACTGAAAAGCACAAAATGATTGATTTACCATTTACTACTCAATTCTTAAAATACAAACATTGACTAATCACACACACACACACACACACAGCCAATTGCAAGTGTGAGACTATCGTGACAGTGGAAATAAAATAAAATATTAATAAACTTACTTATAATTATAATACGAATTTCATGGGAAACCATTTGTCTCTACATATAAATATCTATTTTCGAATTCCGTCCCCTGAGCAAGCCTTCTATTGTATCAGGATATGGATGGCGAACATCACCCTTATGTGCGTGGATACTTCATCCACCCCTGTTCCAGCAGCTAGATTCACTTCGTTCTGGAAAAGGGGGAAACACCGACGAGCACTCCACAATTCCGCAAACAGCCCAGAGGCCTTCGTCGCGATGCCCAGTCATATTCCGAGAGAGGGAGACCGCGCCTCCTAACGTGTTCGGCGGCGGCGGCGGCGGCGGCGGCGGCGAGGCAGGGGGCCGGCCGGCGCCCAGCCCTCGGCAAACAGCGGCCCGCCCGCCCGCCCGCCAACTTAGCAATTAGCGGAGTATCGGTGGCCGCTGATGTCAGCCGAAGGTACACAAAACTCGGCTCGGCTCGGCCCGTCCACCCGTCCGCGCCCGCCGCCCGGCTGGACCGCCCGGCCGCCCGCGAGCGGGACGAAGCGCTGGAGGGACCTTCGCGCGAGAAATAGTGACGCTCCGATGGATAACAAGGCACCTGGACGATGCAGAGCAGATATACACTAATAAAGCCAACGGATTTTGCGATCAAACATGGCAAAAGCTTCATAAATATTAAGTGATATAAATTGTATTTTTTTAAAATTATTTATTTATTACACAACCTTTAGTACGAATGAATAACATTTGTATACATGTTTCATAAATTAAAACGTTTTGCAAAGTGATTTTTTCCTAAAATATAATAATTGGATGTAAGTTACGCAATTTTAATCACACCACGAAAAGATGAGTATTATTCTAATTTGTAGGGTCCACGGCCATTCTCGTCGATCATCACAACCTACACCTATCGCTCATTTTTACTTCTTTCGTATTTCTTGTATTATACCTTCATTAATCATTTGACTCTCACCTTCACTTCCTTACACGCGATTGTGCTAACTGTCGTCTCCTTCTAAAAATTTATCTAATGCATCTACAACCCTGCTTTCGTCGCTTTCTTGTTTGTCATTCATTATTTCTCGGGACATTCCACCCCTTTTCTCATCTTTGTCGCCCCCATAACTCTGCTCCTCGATATCCTCATTTTTCGGCCATTTCCTCCATCCGTGTCCCCTCCCGCAGCCCTCTTGTGCTGTCAAATTACTCCTCCGCTGTCCTCTCTCCCCTCTTCCGGGCGTTCGCGGCCAATTTGCTCCGTGGCACCCTTTGGCTCCCCCGCGCAGCCCACCGCACAGCCCGCATCGCGTCTCATCAGCTGCCACGCCCCTCGCGCATCCATTCTCCGAGCACGCCGGCTGCCCCGCCCACACCCCGCGCCCGCCTCGCTCCTCCTCTGAGTCTGCCCTCCTACTCGGCTGTGGCCTCCGCCCTCGCCCTCGCCCTCGCCCTCGCCCTCGCCCTCGCCCTCGCCCTCGCCCTCGCTTCCACCTTGCCCAACTCTCATCTCATCCTCGTCCATCCCCACACCCATGTCCACGCCCCGTTCTCCCAACTCCATGACTCCCACGCCTTTTCTCAACTTCTCCATCTGCTCGCGCACATGCGCATGCGCTTGTCTCTATCTGCCATCTCCATGTGCCCTCGCCCACGCCTTTTCTCAACTTTTCAATCTACTCTCACCCACGTCGACACCCTTACCTCCACCTCCCAACTCCTCCCTCCCAACTCCTCCCTCCCAACTCCTCCCTCCCAACTCCTCCCTCCCAACTCCTCCTCTATTCGCCTTCGCCCGCGTTATCGCCCTCACCTTTAGTATCTCCCTTCCCTTCGCCACCGCCTTCCACCACTCCCCCTATTTACCGTCATTCTGTTCCCGACCCGGCCCGTCCTCCTCATGCCTCCGCCCCGCTCTCATCCTCATGCCTCCGCCCCGCTCTCATTCTCCAGAAGTCGGACGCATGCGCCACCCGTCTCGCGCTATCCCGGCCACCCGCTACGGCAGTCTTCTGAAGTCTCTTTTCATGATTTTTACGTCAAGCGAAAGGCACCCCCTAAAAACCCCTACCTCCAGTGAGCAAGGGTACGATATCATAGTTCTGAGTCGTTGCTCAAGAATATTTCTTTTTGTAGTGATTCTTCATTCATGAAGGATAGCCATAGATATCCAGATACCCATGAATATTTTCTTGAAAGTTAGAAATGAGTTCTTTGTTCATGCACTGACGAAAGAAAAGGGCATAAGTATCAATGAATACGATAATTTGATATTAAATTTCGAGGAATATTTATCAATCACAACTGCATTTTCTAAAATATATTCTTTTTTTCTAGGTCTTTTATCGGCTGACAGCCGATTACCCTTTACATCCCGATGGGACGCCCATTCAACCATGCACAAGACACCCAACACACCAGCGGTCTCTGATCTGGGCTCAGCAGACCGCGAGGTCCTCCGTGACAACACGTGAGACACAGACGACAAACAGCCACGCCCAAGGCGGAAGTCAAGCCCGCGACCCTTCGGAGCGAAGCGTTGAGACGGCACTCGGCTATCCAAGTCCGCTATATTTAAATTCTTAATTTTACTTCAATACTTTTCCGAAAAAATGGAAAATATTGCTGTATTTTTTTTCTGGAGGTAGATTATTAAGATGTCATTCAATATTAAGAGGTTCGTAATATAAACAGTCTGAAAACTAGTATGGTGAGTAATCGGCATTCTACTTAGGACCCAATAGACTCTTACTTTTTCGGAGGACTAGGGAGAGTAAGTCTTGCTTGAAAATAAATACCGCTTACTAGTGGGGTGAATTCCTGGTTGCCTTTTGAGAGTTGCAAACTTTAACGAAATTAATTCAATATTGAGACTAAAATAGTACGGAAAAAAACCAATTAGGTTTTTACCACTACGTTGAGGAATTGTGAAACGATAGTACCAACTAGTCAAACGAACGATGAGTAACTGACAGTGGTATTATGAAGTTAGGACGAAAACAAATTGAAATTTAGTGAAGTGCCATATCATGTCAGATTATTTAAAGAAACGTGTTTTTCCCTTCCTGTTCCACTTTTGTCGTTCTAGAACTTTAGAGAATACAATGTTATAGAAAATGAATTTGTTTGGCCATTCATAGGGAAATGTGGGACTTGTGGGAGGGATATAACCCTCCACAATTTTTAAAATGTAATACTTCTAATTTGTCTATTTGAAAGTTTGCATTTTCATTAAGAAGTGGAGGGAGGTGGATTAGAGAAAAAGGTGGGACATGGTTTTAAAATTTATGATGAGTGAATCTGGATTTCATTCATAATATTGTGATTCTTCAGGGGGAAAACAGAGATTGTTCGATAGAAAAACTCTTATTGGCGGACCCTGGTAACGAAAAAGTCCGAAAGCGTTCCCAAAAATGTGAGAAAGTACGTGCTGATATAGCACCTCTACTTTTTGAGATGTAGTGAAGTTCACGTTTTGTGTTTATGTTTCTTTAGAATTGTCAAATAGGTGGATTTTTTTCTTATTTTTTTTATTTGTTCCATTAGTTCTTTTGGTAGTTTATGAGATCAATTGGTGGTAGCGGTTGTTTGAAGGTCGAAAAGTCCTTGGTGAGTAATTACACGCTTGTGGCATGTAAAAGAGCCTGTTAAAGGAAACCCTCTGGCAAATTTCATAGGTACAATAATACCACGGGTGCTTTGGAAATTGTCGATAAATACCCAACTCGGGAGGAAATTTATCTGAGAATTTCCAAAGCTTGAATGGTATTTAATAGGAATTTTTCAAGTGGGAAATTATATCCACCAGACTTCCAAAATGCCTCAAATATTGAAAATAACTGAAAGCCATGTTAAAATCAATGAGTTTATGTACCAGGTACATACCAGGTTTATTGGATGTCGACATAGCGATCGAGGTATAATTTCTCCTCTTAAGATGGATGAGTCTCTGTTTATTATTGGCTAATAGGAAGAAAAATCGAATAGAAAAAACGATAAACTATCTGAGATACACCGCCCTCATTAGGGCATTTTGTATGTGTAGTTAACACTATCGGTTTGAATTTTTCGAGTAGAATAGTCGTAGTCAATCTTTATATTATCGTTCTAATTACGGTTCAGATCTTAAATTCTTTTGAACCATTCAAATAATAACTACATCTAGTAGATAGAGATCTGTAGATATGGCCGTTCTTCAAGTGACAGTACTACGGTGATGAACATTAAACCAACACTAACATTATCCGTCACGTCACAAACTCAATGTTAACTTTTTCATTGTTAGTTCTCCCTGTACTATTCCTGCCTCACCAATACGACAATCTTGTTCGCGTCCGCAGTATAAAATTATGCAACCTATGCATATAATAATATGTCCGTGGGTTTATCACAGACGTCCATTCCAATTAGCAAGTTCTGATTCTCACAAAAAAATTCTCGAAACTCTCGCCTGTGAAAACGCTGACAACTCGTCTCCTTAATTAAACACAAGGGCAATACACTAATAAGTTTCTGGTTCAAATAACTCTCGCTGTGTAGAACCTTGTCGTCAATTAAAAATGATGGTGACAACTGCTAAATGTTTGGAACTAGAGTAAATAAATGTTTGCGAGTGCCGAATATGGTTTGTTATTGCTATGCGAGGCGACAGTTTCTGACAGCCTCACTCCTGTGGAAATCTGTCGAGACACAAACAGACGCAATCCCGCTTTTGGATGAGTGTCAAATAAACACCCAGCAAATATTGATGAAGAGAAACCGAGAGCATATTATAAATTACTGTAAGAATATGGTTATCAATATACAAAGGCAGTAGCAGACTCGGACCAGACTGCGGGTTCGAGTCCCGCTTCGGGCATGGGTGTATTTGTGTACGCCTATATGTGTGTGCCGTACTTTCATCCTTCACCATCATTATCTCCTCATCCATACTCCTAGGACTAACAACCTTGGAGGATAAAAATCGGGTTTCAGCCTCCTCTCCAAGAAAAGAACTTCCAAGATGCATGCGTGATCAGAGTTGGCCTCTAAGCCAAAAATATTAGCATTCGGAGAATTCTTCTCTCATTCATGTTTTAGAGAATGCACCACTCAGGAAACGTGGTGGATTCACCCGTGGAACAAGTACCTTACTCTGCCATTAGCGGAGATTTTAAGCAACAAGTTCATATGTGTAAACTTACTTATAAGTAAAGATAAAAATTATTAGATCTGTGTGTAGAAGTCAGACTTGTCAACCAAGGACTGTCGACGTGGTTCACGATTCACTTGAATTCCACTTAAATGAAATCAAAATAACAAGCGTTTGAAAATAACATCTACGGTCATAACGACACAATATTCGTACAAGAATAACATGTCTGCCCCTTCTTGCCGTTAATATCATTCATTATAGCAACCGAGGCGGCACATATTTCTCAAAGGAAACATGCCTCGTCCGTCCCACTCGTAACCGTACGCGTCCTACCAAATTTCACCGGTTGAGTGCGCCTGGGAGTCGTTGTGAATCACACCTCTCAACTCGGCCGTTCAGCCGTGAAGCGGTGTTCAAACAGTAAGACCAATAGAAACGAATTAACGGATTTTGTGTTGATTCGGTGCGAGGCTGTCTCCGGTGTTTGCCTTTGGAGAGGCTGGGGCTCTGGAGCGCGCGGTCACGCGGAAGCAGAGGAGTGGGCAGGGGGTGGGGGTGGGGGCTTCCATTGACCGGCCCCTCCTCCTTGGAAGGGACGTCCCCATAGGCACAAGGCGCATTCCACGTAGGTGCCACATCGCTGGGTGAACGGCTCTTTACCTTGCTTCGGGTTCTTGCTTCCTCCTTCTGCTGCTCCTTTTTCTTCTTGTTGTTCTCCTTTTCTCCGCCTTCCCTTCTTTTCTCCGCCTTCCCTTCTTTTCTGAACTCTCTCTTTCCTCGTGGGAAAACTCCACTTCTCTGGAAATTCTTGATGCATTCATCTTCTTCTTATATTAACGACAAGTGTTCTCTACGTTCTGTGATTCATTCATTAATGAAATTAATTTTATACTGTATATTTTATATTTCTCATTCTGCTGCTTCTCTTCTTCGCTATTCTGATTATGAGATCCAACTATTCCAATTATAAAGAAGAATGAACAAATGATACCTAACCGATCATAAAATTAGCAATGGTGCAATGAAAAATGGGAGAATTAGGAGTATTTTATTGAAACCCCCGAAACTAGTTTTGTCCATTACATATTAATGTACACCAATCTTGACATGAATTATGTATATCCATCTGGAAATTATTATAATCATTCGGGTGAACAATTAGCTTATAGGCTGTTAATGTCCCGTCGCATGAATTTAATTTCGACCGAGGAATATGGATTTCTAAAGAATATAATATTCGCCGTAGAATTGTACTCGTGGCTAAATGTCAGATTTAATTAATCTTCTGCCAATTAATTTTGTAATTTAGTATAGTATTCAAATATATTTGAAACACTACTCGATGATCTAAAATGGGTAAAAAACTCTGAGTTGCTTAATATCACTGGGAGCACACATTATGCCAAAATAAGACACAATCTCCAGAAATGGAGCCCAATGGTCCAATGAATATTTTAGTGTCCCAGTGATGTAAATAATATTGATACACACAAACTTCTTTAACCTCTAAGAATTCACAATATTAAAATGTGTGTGTTGGAGTAAATTAAATTTATTCCCTCGTTTCCAAGACTTACCTGCTGTTAAATTAATATATTAATTTCATTGTATCTGCATCTGAAACATTTTGGCATTTATAAATGTTCACTGTCTACAATATTTATTTTTTGTATTACTTTTCATTTTATGAGAAAGGTCATCATACCGTTAATTATGTAATCTCTACAAATATAAGAACATCAATTGAACACATAACTGCTATGAACCGAATTTTTATATTCTGAACTACATGTTTTGTCTAAATATGTAACCTTAAATTGAAAAAGGGTAAGAGGGAGTAAGCTTCGTAAATCAAGTAAAACCTTAATTGCCATTTCTTAAGTAGTTAATCTTCAGAATCCAGGTCAATCGTAAGTATAAACCTCGTTAGTAAATGTGCACGGGAAGTAGACCAACACATACGTTTCTCTGCTCTTTTTCTCAAATGGTACCAGTTGAATTTGTAAGAAACACATAATCACGTATGAAACACCCATACATGTTTACTCGCAGTATTATATGTACCGTCATATATTGAATTCTGCATTGCATTCTTTGAATTTGAAACAAAATGGTTGAATGCATATACAAATTGGGATATTTATATAAGCGAAACAATGCCTGAAGTATACCTCCCACAATGCCAAGAATCATCAAACGAAATTTGGCACTCACAGAGGTTGCTTCTTTAAATAGCTACACAGCGCGTAAATCCAAACGTCATAAAATGACGCGAATTTGGCAAAGCTCTCCACATCCCGCTGAGGAGGCGGGGCCAAACGGAGCATTTGGCTCATACTCCAGACTGCGAAAGCTCGAAGTAAAATCATAATTTTTAATTTCATTACACTTAATTTTCAATGAAGAGAATGCAACCGTCATTTAAAAACGGCAACAAAGTAAAACAAACCCCCAAATCTGCAGATGGGAAAATATTTTTTTTCTTCAGATATCAATAATAAAAATAGTTTTATTGCAACAAAAATGTGTCACGAAAATCGAATACCGCCGAATTTGAGGAAAAATTCTCGTAATGTGTACGTCTACTTATAGTCACAATAACTCTTTTAACAAGATAAGAGGTTTTTATCGTTTGACGTGTACATAAAGCATTCTCAAAAAAATATGGTATATGTGTTATGACAAAGTTTCGAATTATAATCATGAATAATATTTATTCATTTCATACTCGTATGAATAATAAATAATATTTATTTATCAATTCTTCAATTTATCAGAGCGTATTTTATTAATGAAGTTTGAAATTTCTGATCTTAATGACGTACTCCTAATATATAATAATGCTGCGGTCAACCTCTCGAGCAAACTCGTGTTCGAGGGGAGGAAAATATGCATTTGTTATCACGGAAAAGTGGACAGAGAGGGGAAGAAATCCGTCTAAATGTAAATTATCTCTACTACAGACGATTCAGGCAAGGCCTTGGATCTTACGTCATAGTGAAGTCGAAATATCGGTCGCTTGCTACCAGGTGATAGCGAGCGAAATTGTCTGACGTATTTCATCCGAAAAGCATCCGTATGTTGCACCTGAAATCGTCCGAATATTCCCATGATTCCGCAGTTCATTGTTTGAAACATTGCGAAAAGTAAACTCACTACTGTCAACTTCTATTGCAGATGGATCGACGATTACGAAGACTACATGTAGAGCCTTATACGTGTAATCTTGGTATTACAGTTGGCCTTCATTGTCCAGCTAATTTTGGGAAAAAGGAACAGACAAAATGAAACGAAACAGATCTGTGTCGATAGACAATGTTTCCGGATGCCGTCGGGGAGGACGTTCAGATTCAATATGGCCATTTCCTCTTACTATCACATGTTAGAACGAATCGGGCATATCGGACGCAAACGTCCGACATCGGCCGACCAAAATTTCGGTCAAAAGCGTCTCCACCGTGATCGCCGCCTTAGGCAGCAGTCACAATGGAGCGAAATTTGGAGGAAATTTCTGTCGACCGTGTTTGTCTGACGTTCCTTAGGCGTTCGAACACGAAATGTAAACACAAATGGTCTAAGTGAACCGGAAATACCTTTTCTGACCACGTCCGAAAACGTGTCGGACGAATATCTGTTTCGTTTCCTTTTGCCTGAAATTTAGCTGGAGAGTCAAGGCCATCTGTACTACCAAGACTATCTCCAATTCATGTATTGATATAGATGGTCTCGAGCGCGCTTTTCGTTAATGTTTCAAACAATGAACTGTATAATTTGGAGGATATTCCGACCATTGCTGGTGCATTTCGAATCAACAGTCCTCTGGTAGCAAGCTACCGATATTTCGACTGCACTATGACCTTCAGTCGGCCGACCGAAATTTCGGTCAAAATCGGCTCCACTGTGACTCGCGCCTTAGTCCAGCGAGTTCGCTGAAAGAGGCCAGTGTGCGGCTCGGGGAGGGGTGGGGGCAGGG
>BOPP01000016.1:6496429-6521148 GCA_017312745.1 Gryllus bimaculatus
GTTGGAAACCCCCGAAACTAGTTTTCCATACATATTTAATTGTACACCAATCTGACATGAATTATTGTATATCCAATCTGGAATAATTTATTATAATCATTCGAAGTGAACAATTAGAGCTTATAGGCTGTTTAATGTCCCGGCGCATGAATTTAATTTCGACCGAAGAATATGATTTCTAAAGAATATAATATCGCCGTAGAATTGTACTCGTGGCTAATGTCAGATTTAATTAATCTTCTGCCAATTAATTGTGTAATTTTAGTATAGCTATCCAAAAATTTGGAAACACTACTCGATGATTCTAAAATGGTAA
Organism: Gryllus bimaculatus; assembly: GCA_017312745.1. Classification (NCBI taxonomy): domain Eukaryota; kingdom Metazoa; phylum Arthropoda; class Insecta; order Orthoptera; family Gryllidae; genus Gryllus; species Gryllus bimaculatus. The sequence continues at coordinate 6,496,746 of BOPP01000016.1, forward strand.
AAAACTCGAGTTGCTTAATATCACTGTAGCACACAGTATCCAAAAAAACACAATCTCCAGAAAAGGCCCAATGTCCAATAATGAACTATTTAGTTGTCCCAGTGATGTAAAATTATATTGATAACACACAAACTTCTTTAACCTCTAGATTTCACATATTAAAATGTGTGTGTTGAGTAATTAAATTTATTCCCCTCGTTTTCCAAAGATTACCTAGCTGTTAAATTAAATATATTAATTTCATTGTATCTGCATCTGAAAACATATTTAGGCATTTATAAATGGTTCACTGTCTACAATTTTATTCTTTTGTATTACTTTCATTTTATGAGAAATGTCATTCATACCGTTATAGCTAATCGTCTACAGAATATAAGAAACATCAATTGAACACAGAACTGCTATGAACCCGAATTTTATATCTGAACTACATGTTTTGTCTAAATATGCTAACCTTAAATTGAAAAAAGGTATAAGAGAGTAAGCTTCGTAAAATCAAAGTAAAACCTTAAATTGCCATTTCTTAAGTAGTTTAATCTTCAGATCCAGTCAATCGTAAGGTATAAACCCGTTATAAAGTGCACGGAAGTTAGACCAACACATACGTTTCTCTGCTCTTTTTCTCAAACGTACCAGTTGAATTTGTAAGAAACACATAATCAACGCCATAAACTCCCATACATGTTTACTCGCAAGTATTCATATGCTACCTCATATATTGAATTCCATTCATTCTTGAATTTGAAAACAAAAATGTGAAGCATATTACAAATTGGATATTAAATAAGCGAAACAATGCCTGAAGTATACCTCCACAATGCCAAGAATCATCAAACGAAATTTTGCACTCACAGAGGTTGCTTCTTTAATAATGCTACACAGCGCGAAATCCAAAACGTCATAAAAATCGACGCAATTTGGCAAAGCTCTCCACATTCCCGCTGAGGAGGCGGGGCCAAACGAGCATTTGCTCATACTCCAGACTTGCGAAAATCTCGAAAGTAAAATCATAATTTTAATTTATTTACACTTAATTGCAATGAAGAGGAATGCAACCTCATTTAAAAACCCGCAAAACACGAAAAACACAACACCCCCAAATCCTGCAGAGGAAAATTATTCTTTCCTTCCTCACCTATCACTCAATAAATCAACAAACTAATTTTATTGCAAAACAAACAAATGTCGCTCACGACAAATCGCACAATACCGCCGAATTCAGGAAAAATTCTCCGTAAGAAACATGTACGTCTACTTCTAGCACAATAACTCTTTTACAAGATAAGATGTTTTATCGTTGACGTGTACATAAAGCATTCTCAAAAAAATATGGTAAGTTATGAACAAAGTTCGAATTATATCATGAATAAATTTATTCATTTCATACTCCATATGAATAATAAATAATATTATTTATCATTCTTCAATTAAGAGCGTATTTTATTAATGAAGTGTAAAAGTTCTGATCTTTAATACGTACTCCTAATATATAAGAATGCTTGCGGTCAACCTCTCGAGCAAACTCGTGTTCGAGCGAGGAAAAATATGCATTTGTATATCACGAAAAGTGGACAGAGAGAAGAAATCCGCCTAAATGTGTAAAAATTTATCTCTATACAAGACGATTCAGGCAAGCTTGGATCTTACGTCATAGTGAAGTCGAAATATCGGTCCGCTGCTACCAGGTTGATTAGCGCAGCAAATTGTCTGACGTATTTTCATCCAAAAGCATCCGTATGTTGCCACCTGAAAATCGTCCGAATATTCCATGATCCGCCATTCATGTTAAACATGCAAAAGTAAACTCATACTGTCAACTTCTATTCAGATGATCGACGATAGCGAAGACTACATGTAGAGCCTTTATACGTGTAATCTTAGTAGTACCAGTTGCCTCATTGTCCACTAATTTTGGGAAAAGAACAGACAAAATGAAACGAAACAATCTTGTCGATAGACAATGTTTCCGGATCCGTCGGGAGGACCGTTCAGATTCATATGGCCATTTCCTCTTACTATCACATGTCTTGAACGAATCGGGCATATCGGAGCAAAACGTCCACAGCGGCCGACCAAAATTCGCGTCAAAAAGGGCTCCACCCGTATCGCGCCTTAGGCAGCAGTCACAATGGCAGCGAAATTTGAAAGAAATTTCTGTCGACTACGGTTTGTCTGACGTTCCTTAGGCGTTCGAACACGGAAATGTAAACACAAATGGTTCTAAGTGACGGAAAAACCTTTTTCTACCACGTCCGAAAACGTGTCGGACGAATATCTGTTCGTTCCTTATGCCTGAAATTTAGCTGGAGAGTCAAGCCCATCTGTACTACCCAAGACTAATCTCCAATATCATGTATATATAGATGTCTCGAGCGCGCTTTTTCTTAAGTTTCAAACAATGCAACTGCTATAATTTGTGAGAGAATATGCCGACCATTGCTGTGCATTCGAATCAACAGTCCTCTGTAGCAAGCCTACCGATATTTCGACTGCACTATGACCTTCAGTCGGCCGACCGAAATTTCGTGTCAAAATCGCATCCACTGTGGACTCGCGCCTTAGTTCCAGCGACGTTCGCTGAAGAGGGCCAGTGTGCGGCTCGGGGAAGGTGGGCAGGGGCAGGGCAGGGGGCGCTGGCTGGCGGGCCCCGCCGGGGCGGAGGCCGGCGCCGCCGCCCCGCGTGGGCGTCGCGACGCCGCGCCGAGACGCGTTTCGGGGTCCGCCCGACGCCGACACCGCCGCCGCGCCCGCGGGGGGCTCCGAGCAGGGAAATACGAACGAGCGGAGCGCGCCTCGCGATTCCATCGACAGCGAAAAATTAATGGCCCGCGAGAACGAGCTACGCACAGTGGGTGCTAACTGTCAGGGTGTGAATATTCTCCTTAGGGGTAATATTGCAATATTTGGCAATATTCTCCTTAGGGGACGAACCCATTCATTGATTCATTGATTCGTTGATTCGTTGATTCGTTGATTCGTTGATCCTTCGATTCACCGATTCACCGATTCATTGATTCATGTTTCCGGGCACATCAACTGCTGAACATTAGTCCCGTTAGTGTACTGAATGGATTATCCCGGGAAGTGGTGATGATTCCTTCCCTGCCGGATGGTGAGATCCGGTACCGACCTACATGTGAGCATTTTGGTCTTTCCTTTCCAAGTACCTCGACTCAGTCGGCACGAGTTATAAACTTCCGACGCGTCTCCTGACGTTTGCAGTATTGTAGTACATGTAGGTGTGTGTGTGTGTGTGTGTGTGTGTGTGTGTGTGTTTGTAAGGGGAGGAGAAGAACCACAAGAAGGTCGGAAAGATTGCGCGCGTTTCTTTGGTCTGTTTTTTAGGATACTGTTCCGGCATTCGCCTGGTATTGATAAGAAAAGACACGGAAAACTACCGATCAGAACAACAGCTTGCTAGAATTCTCCTCCACACAGCGACTGAATGCGATATAGCGATCTAGCTCTCTAGCTAGTCTCGAAAATCCACCACCGTCGGAACTTGAACTCCAGAACCTCCCAGCCAAAGTCGCTGCAGAGACAGCGCAATGCTGGCTAAACCCAGCGCGTACGAATTGACTAGTGATACGAAATCCATTTTCGCATACCCTGCGCAGCATGAGAATGTTGTATCATTAAGGGAAAACAGTTATGATTTTCTTAGTGGCTTAAACGATTTTTCCCATTTCCATACAATTTGTACCAGTCAACATATTTTAATGATTCCAAGACCACGTAAACGATATAATTTGTAAACGATATAATTTCAGCTCGGGAATGATACAGGTTCTGTAAAATCTGGTTTTACTTATGGACTTATCTGTCTCTTACATATTTTTATATATTTATGTATTTATTTAATGATTTATTTATTGTTACGTGTGATTTTGAGGTTATATCGGACCAGTGTGCGAGTCGCCGGCGAATCTAGCGCGCCATCTTGCCTGGCTGTGCTACTCCATAAATTACTCAGGCGGCAGCGCCAAGGAAGCAGGATATGGCTGCGGGCGGCGAGGTGTTCGCACACGAGACGAAATGTACCGAGTGACGTCACACGACCTTTCAGGAGGCTGACATTTTTGCTTTGCTCGTTTTTCTTGGGGGAAAATTGCGTCAGTTCGCGAAATGGAACTGGAGCGACGATTTAATTGCGCGAGCAACTGACCTTGAAAATATTGTTGACGGCAGTGCAACATGATTTATTGGTGAAAATAAAACATTTTTTAAACAGAAAGAAAGTGTAAAATTGTATTTTGGACGAACAGTACCAATGTACTATATTAGTTAATTAATGTAGATTGTCGCAGTTGTAAATCTTCGACAGATGCCACATTTGAATAGCGGAGTTTTCTTTTTTTTAAACGTTACTAGACATTAAATAGTGAAATGCAGCAAACAATTCGTCATGTTTGATGCAATGTTCTAAAGAAATAACTTGTACATACGTATGAATAATGAACAGTACAAATAAAATAAATGAATCGTAACGTCTTAGACGATAAGAAGCTCTGCGTTACAATTCATTACAGTGCCCTTTCTTCAAAGAACTTCATTTAAATACAATGACCGAAGAATACTATTTAACGAGCTCATGCTTTTCGTTTACTTAAGCGACATTGTGTTTCTATAAGTGAATTGTCTTTTGCATTGTATTTGAATACTTCATTAATTCATGCACATTCCAACGTATATAGGGATAATTTGAACCCAACGCCATGATACCTAAAGAGATTCACGAGCATCAATATAAAGATGTATGCATCTAACAAGACTGAGTATATTAGTATAATTTAAAGAAGGAAGCTCCACTAAAGAGACAACCTGTAGTCACAAGGAAGCGAATTTCATACCCAAATTTAGTTTCCTGCACACCTGGGAAACACTTTCATTCAAATTTTGTTTACTTATACATGCGTTTTCGTTGAAATTTGTACTATGAAAACGACATCTACGTATTAGTAACACCTGTGACTCACATTTTACTTGTTCCAGATGTGCACTATGAGACATTCAAGAACGCAGGCAGGAACGTATATGAAATGCTGGGTTGTTCAGGATTCCCGAATGAAGCTTACATATTTATGTAGGGGTATGTAAAAGAAAATCCAATAGAGCACTCTGTTTGTTTTAATAAACTGAAGGGGAAAATCATTACACTGAATATTAGTTTGTTTTCTAATTACCAAAAATCTATTATTTCCTACACATTTAGTTGAATTTACACTTTTAACGATGCTAAATCAGTTCCTTTCAAATCATAACATTTCTGAAGAGCAAAGCTGTTTTCAGGGGCGTCTATTTTATACCTCGCATGACATTCTAAAACTGAATACATCATGCAATAACCTAGAATAAATAAGAGAGAAATTGTGTTAAAAAGGAAGCGTATATTTCGAAAGATAGTCCGAGTATTTATTTTAACGAAATATGAATGTGGAACCCGAACATTTTTTAATTTTCTTAATCAGAAAAACATTGTTTTTCCGTAGCACGGTGATGCCCGGGCCGCTGAGACATAGATGTATTCTTTTTCATCACATTCGGTAGCAGACACTTGTTATATAAAAAACTCGGTAACAAAATATTTTTTCTTACAAAATATAATACTCAAACCTGTATCTTTAAATCAAATCGAATGTATAAATCTGGGAAATACAACTGTCGCTAATGCTATTTAGGAGCATGTAAATTTGAAAAGAATTGAATGTTAATTAAATAAACCCATCTCGATCAGTTTTTTGTCCAGTTTCCCTGATCCATTGAGCAAATGCTGAGATGGCTCCTTGTTTTGCTTCTTCTTCTTCTTCTTCTTCTTCTTCTTCTTCTTCTTCTTCGACGGTTTCTACCCCTCAGAGTTTGCCGTTTTCGATTTCCATAATTCTCGGTCCTCCCATTGACCCTCTTCCAATCCTTTCTCCTCCATTACTTCATGTATATATGCCTTCCAGGTTAAACCAGGTCTACCTCTTCTACGTCTTCTTTCAGGTATCCAATTTACAATTTGGTTTGGTCATCTCTCACTTCGCATCCTCTGGACATGTCCATACCATTGAAGAGCTTTATTTTCTTATCTTCTGGTTATGGTTGTTTGAACCCCAGCTCTTTCCCACACCACTTCGTTTCTTATTTTATTCCAGTCTTTTATCCAAGATCTTCTCAAAAGTCAGCTCTACGACCGATTCTTGTCTCTACGGAGTTTTCGTTTATAGCCACATTTTCGCTCCATATAATATAATACATTTCACGATACTGTGGAAATATGTGTAGTTTTGTTTTGCCTTAAAACACTATTCATATAAGCCATGCAGAGCTTTGATTGCATTTCCACCCATTGCAACTTTTAGAGTTAATATCTCATAATTTTCCCATCCACGTTAATTTACAGTCCCAAGATATTTAAATCGAAACGTTAGCTATTTCGTCATCAGCCGCATATTAATTTAGAGGCATCTCCTCCTATCATAAATATCTGTCTTTCTAAGGTTTGATTAAGTCCCCATTTTCGTATTCTTCTTTCTTAATTGCGAAGCATTACTCCATATCCTTCCCGATCTGCCTTTCCATAATTACCTGATCATCTGCAAAAGCAAAGATATAATCACTTGTCATTTTTGGGAATCCCATTGAAACAATTCTTGTACCAGTTTCCAAAACTTTGTTCCATATATATATTAAAGAGAAGTGGCGATAAAACTACATCCGTGCTTTAACCCTTTGTTATTCTAATGCTTCGGGTAATTTTCCTTTCCCATTTAATGCACGCTTCAGTATTCTGGTACATTTTTTTAACGGGTAAATTAATCCATTTTTCCTGCACTTTCAGTCTTTTGATCTGGACCAGATTTACATTCTTGGAACACTATCATAGCTTTTCCAAGGTCCAATAAATGTCATTATGTAATCTTATTGTGCATTCCTTTTCTCATATTATCTGCGTAAGCAATGGATGTTATCCAAACATGACCTCCCACTCCTAAAAACCACTTTGTTCTTCGCCTGAAATTATTCCTTTTTGTATTTTTTCCTTTAGGCACATTACTAAGCGAATAGCCTAGCTATTGATTGGGATGACACTAATTCCTCTGTAATTGTCCACAACTAATTTTGTCACCTTTCTTGTGATGAACTGAATGTATGACATATTCCATTCCTGCGCGATATCACCGCTAACTTCAATCTGTTAAAAAAGATTTTGGAGTATTCAACTTATAACTAGACCTCCGTATTTTAAAAGTTCCATTCTAAGGGTTCCTTGTCCTGGAAGCTTTATGTTTTTGCTCTCGCCAAAAGCCTCTTATACATCAAGCACTAATCAGAGTTCCCATTCTTCCAATTGTTCATCCAAATTCTTGTTGGTATTCGACTCTATTTTCTTGCAATAATGTTTCTAGTAGTCAATCCATTTTGTAGATTATTATTTGTACTTTGCTTCCTGTTACAGTTTTCTCATATTTTTATTGATTTTTCCATTGCTTTCAGTTTGCATCTTGTTAATCCCATTACTATCTATATCCCTACATAATCTCTCCCAGTGTTCATTTTTTTCAATTTTTACTAATTCTTTAACTTCTTTTCTCTTTTCTACATATTCATTTCGTGTGTCATCATTCCTATTTGAAATCCATGCCAAATATAATTTTTTCTTTTCCTCAATCATGCTTTCTAAATTTTCGCTAAATTTCTCTACAAACTTGTTTTTTTCTTGCTCCACTCCTAAAACTTCCTTAGCTGCTTCAAAAACAGCCTCTTTTAAATGATTTTACATTTCTTCGGGACTTTTGTCTTCTGAGTTTTCTAGCTTATTCTTAATTCTGTTTTGGTAGAGCATCTCAACACTGTATTGTTTTAAAAGGTCTGTTTTAAAATTTACATCGTTTTCTTCAATTTAAAAGGTCAGTATCTTTTTCAGTACATCTTCGTTTATTTCTAAAAGGCCTTGTTTTGCTTTTGGACGTAAATTTAGCTTCACTATGTGCAGGTTTTCTTGAACTCTCCTTTTGCTTCTAATAGTAAGAGTATAGGTAAGGGCGAGTCGTTATTTTGTTAGCAATGCAGAAAAATCATACTTGCAATTCGTATACCGATGCAAATAAGTTTTCTATAACTCAGAAACGAAAATGACTATTTTTCAAATATTGCTAATCTTGCGATTTTTAAAATTTATTTTTATTTATTTATATTAACCTTTACTCATCTTTCAACTATTATAGTTAAAATGACGGGATGGGATTCTGGAACTCAAGAAAACGTGCGTAGATAATATTTCCCCCCCTACGTCACATACAGTTCTTACTGTTTTTTTACTGAATAAATTTAATCTAATCTAAAGGACAGAAAATCTTCAGAATTTGCAAAATGTGTCATAGTACGTTGTCAATTAACGAAATTCCAAAAACACAATTAAAAATTGCCAAGCTTTGATATCCAAAAAAGAGACGTTAAATTATTAAACGTATGTAAGCAGGGCAAAAGGGTTGAAGTGTGATTGTTTGCTCGCCCTTTGATTGTAACTTACATTCAAATAATAAAATCGAGCTTTTATAATTTGGGAAGGGCAAATGATTCGCTGATATAAAACACTTTTCCACATTTGTTGAACATAATTTACTATAAAATTTATTGAATCACTATAATAATTATAATTAAAGTTAACTGTTTTCCTCCCAGTAGTAAGATCCAACGAAGTTGTACCCCTCGCCTCGCCTGGCACTCCATCCACTCCTTATCGTTCGTTACTAGTGCCTTGGGAAGAAGCTTGCCCACTTCAACATATCTCCTATATTTCTCTCTCTAGTTCGCCAGATGGGAATCCTACCTATCAATACCCACTGAGACAGCCGCGGCCTCTCTCATCTGGTTCGTCGGTTATAATCTAAACGTTCCTTGGCGGAATGATTAGTGAATCAAACTGGTGGAACGTACATCGGCTAGGGAAACGGGAGTACCCCATGAAAACCTGTCGTGAATCAGCTAAAAATCTGGCGTGAACTCCATTTGGATCGAACCCAGACACCAGCAGTGGAAAGCGTGCAGTCTGACTACTACGTCAAGGGCTACCCACTACAATACACCACCCACTACAATACGCCACCCCCTACAATACGCCACCCCCTACAATACGCCATTCACTACAATACGCCATTCACTACAATACGCCATTCACTATTACGTGCGACAAATGTTCACAAGTGTTTATATCTGCGAATTAATTATTTGCCACTCCCAAACGTGACACTTTTTAAATAGGGAATCTTTTCGTGTTTTATGGGCAACCACTTACTGGAGTTGACCGTTTTAGCCGATTTCAATGTGTATTACATTTCTATTTTCCCAAAAATATCTCGCGCCATCAAAATGTCCACCCCCCCTAAGTCCCAATCTGTCGATACAGGCCGCTCCTGACGCGTTCGCACACGCGCGTCCGTCCTGGCCATTTCTCTGGGAAATCCAGCGCGAGGAGCAGCGGGAAGAGGAGGAGGAGGAGGAGGAGGGGAGGAAGAAGAAAAGCGGGCGGTGGGCAAACAGCAAAGCGCGAGTGGTCAAACAGCGCTCGCCCACCCGCCGACCACCATTCGCGGCGCGCGCCCACTCGCCCACCCGGTCGCCCCGCAGGCCGAGCAAACACGCGGCGCGCCGTCCGCGCTGCGACAATGCCGCTCCTTCGCCGGCCTGCGCGCTCTTTGGAGCCTGCCGCGCTCCTCCCGCCCAGCAACGTACGTTCCGCACGCTTTCCACACGTGTATTCCACATGTGTTGTTGGCGTTGGAATGCGAATGGTAATAAAAGTTGTCATTACCTGATTATCACCGCCCGGACACCTCGTTGGAGAGGCAGTTGAACATCTTATTTCCAAATCGCGCGCACTACGGAGCCTGCCGCGCTCCTCCCGCCCAGCAACGTACGTTCCGCACGCTTTCCACACGTATATCCCACATGTGTTGTGGGCGTTGGAATGCGAATGGTAATAAAAGTTGTCATTGCCTGATTATCACCGCCCTGACACCTCGTTGGAGAGGCAATTGGAAATTTTATTTTGAAAGTGACGTCACTTTATTTTCGTTCGTTTTCTTGTTTTACGTATTCATTTATTATTGAGGCGTTTCTTCATAATGCTGCCGACTATTTTATTCAAGAGTTCCGTTTTTTCTATGTTGAACGGTATCAGAATTGAAATGCTGTATTGAACAGTGTTGCCATATGCTGAATGAGGGAATGAAGAGACTGGGCTGTGCAAATGCGGAATTTTCCGAATGAACCTCACCGAATGACCATGAAACCTGATAGTTGAAGTTGAACTAACCAGATGATTTCATTGGCCGAAACTATATACTAACTTCTTTTCTTTCATTCAGAAATTAGAAGATAAAAAGCATATATGGTGGATTGTCAACCGTCGAAGAAAAACTTCGTAATTTGCCACTATCGGCGCGGATTGCGGATTGAACTTCATAAAGACGCAAAAATGCGGATTGTGGCAACACTGATCTTGAACTACAAGACTGAATGTCAGCACATTCCCTTCCTGAAAATTTGAATTTCTTGCAGACTCTTGACTTCGGAAGTAAGCTTTTCAATTAGTAAATGTCTTCCATATAGAAATATTGTTACTGAGCAACAGTAGAATTCAATACAGTAATCCAACATTCGCGATTAAAGAAATGCTATCGGTTTTAACATTCGCGAGTGCGTATTTTCATCGTACTACATTTCTCTTATTGCGAACACATTTCAGTTATCAGCGCCATCTGGGAAGCGAACACGGCAAACACCGGAGCAAGTATCGCATTTTGCAAAAATGTCGAAGTTGGATTGTCAATTTACATTAATAGAAAAATACAATTGTAAAATACTAATTCAATTCAGTTGCGTCAAATCGTAGGTAAGCGTTATGTCCATATGAAAATAACAGTAATTCAAGATCTGTGCATCTCTCATTAAAATGACTTCACTGAAAAGGAGCTTCGGGAAAGCATCAGCGAAAAAAATCTCCTCGAACGTAGTGATGAACTAACGTAAGTGAAACTGCGTCCTGTCAAAACTGTTAATGGCGTTCTAAAACTTCAACTCACTTGAGAGTGTGGAGGGAAGATACTATCTTCAAGATAGTATTGGATTAGAAACATTTTCCTTTCTTACAAAATCCTTTCAACATTTCCATAATTGAACAATTTAATGAACTTAACAATATTATTATTATTATTATTATTATTATTATTATTATTATTATTATTATTATTATTATTATTAATGATCTGTCTGTATTTGCCGCGACAGCCTGCGAACGGGCCACGGCCTATCGCGGCTATGGGTAACTAGTCAACAACTCTTAGGGCAAGGAAACGGTGTGTGTATTATCCTGGCCGTGGCTTCTTATTTGCTTCCAGAGCAGATAACTTCGATCAGTGCTGCGGCAGCGAGACTGCCCTAAGAATCGTGAGGACCCTTCCCCTAAGCTCCCCCTTCGCCTTTGAAAAGAAGCTAATGAACACGTGCAAGGAAACGAGAGGGAGAAAGAACATCTTCCTTATTTATATCGAAGCCCTTCTTTCATAAACGAGCCCTTTGTGTGCTTGTTAAATCACAGAGCAGGATCCCCTCACTAGCACAATGAAGATGATGGTGCGGTGAACGTGGTCGGGATAGATGTGGTAAAATTCCTCTCACGATTTGGGGTAGAAAATGCGGAAAGAGATTCATCACAAATATTACGTGTGATGCTCAAAAACCACATTGAGCAGTGGCTTGCAATATGTAAAATGTAATTCATAGCACAAAAAATATCATGTGTACATCATGGCTCATTACTAGTCATTAAAGAAAAAATACTATTTACGGCAGAAGCGTAGTTATTACAAGGATATTTACAGTATAATTCCCTCGAATATCACATACGTTTTGAAAAATATTTCGCCAAAAAACAGGAAAAATGGCTTTGTTTTTCCCCTCTCTGATCAATTGAAGTCACTACATCGTCACTACAACTCAGCTATTTCCCACTTCTTATTTTATTCTTTCTTCTTCACCTTTTCTTTTTACAGTTGCGTTTTTTTCTGTTGTTGGTATTGTTGTTTTGTGGCTTCCAAAAGTCATGGTCTGCGAAAAAGCAACTCCGAAACTGAAATTTTTCTACATGTTCTGTAAAATACCCCTCGTTCAAAACCTCCTTCAAACGAATCCTTAGATATCGAAGGTGAAGTGAAATGGTCCTCAATAAATTAATTTTTTAGGAGAATAAATTTAAAAAATCGAAATGGAGTCTAAGCTTTTGGAACTGCACCGGTTGAGAATGACAGGCAATCCCCGTGACTATAGTTTTCGGAAACATGTATTCTCTCCTTCATGGAAATGAATGCAAATACTTTGGTTTTCACTGAGCTAAAAATTCAATTTACTTTCTTATTCAGTAAGTTCTGTTAATTTTAGCTGGTTAATTTCGGTACAGTTACAGCACACACCCAACGCGGGGAGTTGAAAACTGTAATGTGAATTTGTATCTAGTTAAAAGCGTATAGTTTGTAAAGCTTAGTCTCTCTCTATCTTGAACTGCTCTACTGGCCGTCCAGATACAATTACAATTTGTTTCGAGATTTTCGATAACTCATTTTATCTTTGGATTTAAAATATAAAATTTCGGTTGTATACAGTATCGTATGTAATTTTAGCCACGAAGAAGCTTATAAGAATGCGTGGTTTTAGCGTCATTTTGTTAAACTGTGAAATATAACGAACAATCAGATACTTTGATCTCAGATTAATTCACAGGGTGTCATTAAAATGTGTTATTTTAAGGTACATTATATAATATATCATAAGCATTTTGTTTTCTGATGTATGTAACATGATGTGAAAGAGGACCTTGATAATTCAAGAAAGTAAGTAAGGTTTTAGCAAGTTATATTGCTATAGCTTGTTTTAAGCAGCTTAACATGTTAACATTGTTAGCATTTGAATAAAAAGAAATGAATATTTCTGAAAGATACATGATTTTTACAAATTTGTAGAGCACATTAACTTCCAAATCGCAAGAAAATGCTTTCAAGAGTGGATATAGTTCTAATTACCTGAATTAGAGTGCATTGCAGATGAGATAATGCTTCAACGATATGAAGGTACAAACTCATTTTGAATAATATAGGATCGATTCATTAAAAGCCAACGACCCCGTGTCTTCATTTACTCGAACAAATGAAGGAGAAAGTTTCAATGCGACGCAATAGAGTGGAAATGGTGAAACGAAAACCTTTTCGTCGGAGTTCCGTTTTCTGTCTCTCTCAGCTCTTTTTCCAACAAACGAAGCCCGATGGAAAGAGAAAACTCAATCTGCGACTCGCAATGTTCGAGCGTGTCGCTTGCAAAAGTAACATTTTCGTCGTAATGATCCGATTTCAGCCGTTGGAGTCCGCGCAGACAGCAGCGACAGCATTCGATTTCCTGTGCGGGGAATACGGGCAGATTCGGATGCACAGTGGGCTCCAGCGATAGCACTAAACGCCATGAAGACCACAGACCAGCATGTTGCGCTCACGTTAAAATCCATGCGAATATTATAGAGGCGAGTGAGGGTGAATATTTTGGAATGTCATAATGCCTTACGGTCAATGTCCGGACGTCAGTGTGCAGATTTAAGTTAAAATTAAATGTGCAAATTTGTTTTTTGCAACAAAATGAATTGTGCAAGAAAGTATATTGATTCTTTGCACACTAGCTCATTCACATAATGCTGGTTTCCCACACAGTTTTGCTTCTTTTTAGCATTCCTTTATTATATCTTGAGCTATAACTTGTGTGTATACACTAGGTGTAATCGGTGAATTAATATCCAATGTAGAAAAATGTGTTAGGAGAGAAACCTGGTAGAGGATTCCTGAAATATCTGTAATTTGGCGCAGGACCCCAGTGTGACGAATTTTAACAACGAATAATTATTACGCGTGATATTATCTTGTGTACAAATGACAAATAAGCCACTATCGCCTTGAATAACAAGTATCCCTCTATCACCTATCAGATACTGACCCAGAAGTTGCGAGTGCCGTCACTGTTGGCGCTAGAGTACGTCACCCAGTTTATACAGAGAAGCAACTTTTCGAACGTATCAATAACCGTTTCAAGTTTCTAAAGCCCTTTCTCTTTCACCTTTCCCCTCAGCTTCTCAATAAATGCAACTCTCGAGGATATGGCCAGGAGCAATACTTGGAAGTAATGATTTCGCTTGAGGCCTTAAGATTCCAAAGCAGACAACCAACACCATTTCTTCTTCTTCTTCTACACTAATTTTTTAAGGAAAGTATACTTTCACACATTTAAAAAATTAAACTAATTTTAACGTACGTAAGAAAATGAAATCCGCCCTTTGGGTCTCTTTCGGCCCAGTGTGGGTCGCGCCGCGCCTCCCGCTGCGCCTTTGTCCGCGCTGCTAATGGGCAATTGATCCGCAAGAGCGCGCGCGCGCTCGGGCTCGAGCGCGGCCGACGAGCGAAGCAGCCATAACAAGCGACGGTGCGACGCGACGGACCAGCGTTCCTTGCGCGTCTCTGCCTCGCAAGAGACTCTACACGGAACAGCGCTCGCATGGCGCTCGCCCAAGGACTCGCACAAAGGAAACTTTTTATTATTTTTATTTTTTTATTTTTATTTTTTATTATTATATTTCCTTTTTCCTCTTATTCTTATCCATGTTAGATATATGTAGTTGTTAATTTCAAGTTATTACCGGCTGGGGTGGATCAGGTTATCAACTGATGTCAATGCAGTACCTCTGACCGGGAAGTCCTAGGGTTCGACTCCGGGCGGTCACCAGCCGCCTTCTCTGATCCGTGTTTTTTTCGGTCAATGCCAGGCGAGTGCCGGAGCAGTATCCTAACAAACAGGCCACGGACGGCGCGCGATCTATGCTAGCACTTCCTTGTCCTATGCTCACTCCTTACTTTCACACACTTACATGCACCCATAATGCATGTAAGAGTTTTTTTAAGTGAAATGCATGCAAGTGTAGTTTACTTTCATTCAATAACTTTTCTTGTATTTTTCCTTTATAATTAGCATTTCTAGGGAGATAACATCAATTCAATTTTTTACACTGAAAACGCGCCAGTAATAATATTTGAAATAAATAAAAAACGAATCTGGAAGCTAAAGTTACGCAGAAAATATTGCAGATTGAAAAACAAATACGTAGTTGGGGGTATCGCTTAGAATAATTACAGAGGATGTAGGTCTTTAGAAAATCTAAATTTAATTGACGAAAAACACAATACAGATTTGTTACAATTGTAGAAATGAGTGACTGGACGAGATGTACGAGAATAGTGAAAAGTTTAGTTTAATTTCAAACGTTTTCAAGCAAAAATTACAGTAATACGGTATTTTCATGCGATTTAATATTACATCAATACCTCGTAGATATCACTTATTGAAAGTAACTCATGTTGAAATATAAAAATTGAAGCTGTCATGGAAGTGTGAAGTGGATCAATGTAAAAAATGTTTTACGATTTTTTTAAGAAAACTATTATACCTTTATTGTCTTTTCTATTTTTGAGTAAGTTTTGATAGAAGGTTAACTTTTAAAATGAGCAAAATTAAATGCCATGCGAGTAATTAAAATAAACTCTGCGTTTCACTTCGAAAGAAATATTCTTCTAATTGCTTTTCTTCTTTCTTTTTTTTCTGTTTGAAACTAATTTATAACTATTCCGTGATATTAAATGTTTTTAAATCAGCAGAAATTCGTACTGGGTTTTTGTTATTCTGTTTTCAGTATTAATTTTGCATTTTTAAGGCGACCAGGTAAATTAGCAAATCCTTCCTTTTATTCAGCGTCGTGTATCTATAATTCAACCGATTCCCCCTCATTTAAAGGCTTACCATAGTCTGGAATATTGATTAGTGAAGAAACAGACCGTGTAAGTGGTAAAAACACAATGAATGGAGAAGGTACTTGGTACAAGGTACAAGGAAGTACTTGGTACAAGGAATAGCTGACTTGGTATGTCTAAGGAGCATGCAAATATAATATGATTCACAGCATATATGATTCGTGAGCATGATTCATTGTTTTCGGTAAATGACGTATCTTTACGAAAAATAATACCACAGGGAACTTATTTTTGTATTGAAGAAACAGCTGTTAAAAATGATTGTGAAGTAGTTCTGTAAACAAATAAAATTTGAAAAAATAATATAAGGTACATCTGACAACTTAATCGTATATGGTAGAGAATTATTTTACTCGTATCGACTTTATGTTTTTTTTTTTTTTTCACTGCACTGAACATTTTTGCAGTGCCTTATTTCACAAGTGAAGGTGTTAAGAAGCCACATTCATTAACTAGATGTAACACATTTCATTCAATGCATTATTGCTTCTAAAAGGAGATAAATTGAATATAACAATATAACGCAACCCAAATGTTACGTTAAATCATTTATAATAGTCCTGAAACCGGCGTATTACTCGAAACAATAAAAAAAAAAGAACTACTTGTATGTCTGGGTTAAAGTGTAACGTGTGCTATGCACATGTGCACAAGGTTGTGGTACCATTGAAATAAAAAAATAAATGAAACGGATATAAATGATGTGGTTACGCACTATGCAATTTTGGAAAAATTGTAGTTTGAAAGCAGGTGCTGATTTATTTGGTGATATCACCTTTATGCGGCGACTGCAGGTCGTTTCCAGAGAGGTAGCTTCCCGCCGCTAGCGGTTTGCTGCAGTGCCCGACAACCGCGTTGCGCCGCAAACGGCATGCCGCCTGGGCGACGCCACAGTGGGGTTGCATTCAAAAAGACAGGCCGAAATATAAAAGCCCAGCTGAATTGGCACTAAATTCTATGTTATTTTACTTTTTCTAAAACTATTTGAAAATCAAATTTGCAAGAACAAAAATGGTGGGCTACGAAAGTCATGTGTAAAGCATTAGTGGTTGTTTATTAGATTATTTAAATCTAGACATAAATGTATTGTTTTAAATAATAAAATGTGTAGTTTAATAAGGCCAAATGCACGAATCAATTTCAACAATATCACAATTTTGTGTAGAGGAGTTTCCGGGGCTACTGGTTGAAAATTAATCTTTAAACACCAAAAAAGCACATAATGATGTTTTATACATTCAGTTAAAGTTTTTTATCTCGAAATAAAATTAACAAGACGACTTTAAGTGATAAATTACTAACTCGCAGTTTTCAACTGATATTCGCATTTTCCAAATTATTATTAACTTTCTTTTAAAATGAGAAGGATTGTTCGGCGAAAGGAATTCCCTAGTTTCGTGTTTGCATTATTTTTATCGCGAGAAAGATAACGTGTAGAATGAAAGATGAGACATTCGCATGTTTCTGCCTTGCTTTAGCTAGCAGTTTCGCCAATCAATCCCTTATCAGAACCAATTTCTCCGGTTAATTCTTTTAATCACTCACACCATCAAGGGCAAGGTTCTATCTGAATTGTTTGGCGGAAAGGTTTGGGCACGTTTGAATTCATTATTGTCAGATCCACAACATACCACAACAGTTTTCTTCACACAAGATTTGTAGTCTATAGACAACCTCCTGTGAAGAAACTGACAGTTCAAATCGGTAGTCTCTGTACATAAGTTAGTAAGTGTAACGCTAAGTTTAGGGTCTTACCAACTTACGCCCAGACGCTACAGAAATTAGGTTTTTAAGTATCATCGTAGGACATCTCCAAACATTCGAAATACTTTCCTTTAAAATTTCGCAAAGTTACATTCGAGCCTTGTCATTCAAAGGACAGAATATGTCCGCAAATTCAATCCTTTAATAGAAACATGATAACAACACTGCATTTTGGGTGAACGACTGTATTGTGTGTTTCAAACGCATGCCGGCTTTTGGCCCTGCAAACAAATGATTCGGCCCCACAGCTTCAGTACGCGTCGTTTGAGCGCGCGCGAACCACATCATACCGCGCTGACCGCAGCGAGAGCGTTTAGCCGCGCCGGCCGATGTTTTCCGATAGGCAGATACAGCGGCCGCTCGCTCGGGCGGCGGATTCCAGGCGCGGCCTTCACACCCCGCGGCGGGAGGTGGGCCGCTTTTTGTCAGGGGGGCAGCGAGCGCGGGCGGGGGAGGGGGAAGGGGTGCGCACCATAAGGCACTGGGCGCGGCAAAGAACCGACAGCGGCGCGGGCGGAGGCGGTGAGGTGCGGCGGCGTTGCTTTGGTGGCGTCCGAGGGCGCGGGGCGGCCCGGCGGCGCGGTGCCAGCGGCGACGTAGCGGACGAGGCCCCCGCGGTGGTGGTGCGGTGCGGAAAGTGGGTAGCGGTGCGGCGACGGCGTGCCGTAGAGGGAGAAGCAGGAGGGAGGAGGCAGGCAGGATAGAGGAGGGAGGAGAGGGGAGGAGGAGGAAGGAGGAAGTGACGCAGCGCGGGAGGCGGTGTGAATGCCCCCGCTTTAAGGCGTTCATCGCGACAACCCGCGTTGGCGACCAAGGTGTGACGCGTACAGCCGTGCTGAAGAGGGGGCGGGCGGCGCGGGAAGATGACAAGGCGGGAGGTGGGGACGCCCGACACGCCGGAGGCCTTGCTCCAAGTACGAGCTGTCGCTGTGGAAGGATCAAGGGAAAAGAATTGTACTCTCGACCGGGCAACAGAGCTGATTAAGCGGCAAGCAGTGGTGACGGCGGAGAGAATGGAGAGGGGAAAGAGGGGGGGGTCGGACTGGTGATGACGAATGGAGTAGACGGAAGCAGTAAAAAACGGTTCACCCGGGACGAGGGAAGGACAACCCGCGAAAGGTGGAGACGTGAGGTGCTGAGTATGGGAGCAATGAGCGGACCAGGCAAGAAGACGAGAATAAAGACGGCAATATGGAGGCCAGACGAACGGAAGGCCAGAATTGATGAGGTAGTGAGAAAGTTGTTGGAGTGAGGTTTCGTTGACCCCGGAAAAAGCCGGCGTGCAATGGTAGGAATTGCCAAAGACAGCCGATGTAATCATGTGTTAATCGGGCGTGGCATGTGAACGTTAGGATGGGACGCTGGCTACAAGAAAAGGTGAGCGTGCCACCGGGCGGCGAGGGTAGGGATGGGGGTGGGCCGAACGGAGGCTGCGGCGTGCGCGGGCGTGAAGGCGGAGGCGGGCCGCCTGTTTCGCAGCACGCCCCGCTAATTACTATGCCCCTCTCACCTCTCACGGAGTGCCAGACGCGGCGCGCCGGACGCGGAGGCCGCGAGGGCCAAAGACATTTAAGTAATACGTGGCGGCGGCGAGCGGCGCGGAGGCGGCGGCGGCGGAGGCGGTGGGCAGTGCGGCGGCGGCGGGCGGCGGGCGCGGCCTCGGACGGCGACGGCGGACGGCGGCGGCGGGCGGCGGGCGGCGGGCGACACCCACTGCCCAATCGACACCGGCAATCATTCGGCAGGAGAGGGCGGCGCGGTGAGGAACCCGTGTTTAAAGCCACTTATGAGCTTCATATGGCCGCATCAATCGAAAGAGGAGGGGCCTGCGGTGACAGTTCCACGCGAGGCGGAATGCCAGAAATCGTTTCGTTGTTGCGGTCGGGCGCGGCAGATTATGTTTGATATCGCTGGACAATAAAATAAGAATAGGAGGACAGGCTATTATCTCTGAATGTCTTTGTGTAAAAGCCCGAGGCTTGCGGAATGGCGAGAATTATTTGATAGTAGGAGAATTACCAACGGTCGTAATCTGTTAAATAAGCGACTGTTATGTGGTGTACTTATATCTCTGCGGAGATATCTGCAATGATTTGAGATATAATCGAGTAATTATGTGTTTTATAAAATGTTTTTACTGCATTGCGGGTTTCGCAATAGGAAAAGGAAATTGTATAAAATCACAGATAAAATTCAACAATCTGAGAAGCAAGAGGTACAGGGAACATAACAACAAGATGCAGTACATAGAATTGAAGAGTAAAATATTTGAAATATAATTTGATTTTATAACAATGGAAATATTCAGTGAAATGGTTTTTGTCTATGTAGATAACTAGATGTTTTACGAGTACATACTCATGTCGTTTCAGAATCAATCAGTTCTTATGACTTTTAATTTGGTTTGAAATTGTTAAAACGAAATTTCATTGTTCTTTATCTAGTAGCCTGTTAAATTTAATAGATTTTTCTAGTGAATTTTTTTTCTGTTATTACTGTAAAAGTGTTCTAATATTTTTTCTTCGAAAACAATCACATTAAGTGTCTGATTTTCTGCGTTTTTGAAGAAATGGATCAGAATATCTTTATAATAGTAACAAAAGAACATATTCCTTAATATTGTTCTCAGGTCCTCAGAAACAATGTTTCTCCGAGCCTCGCTGATTTCCGGTTAGACGTGTTTTCCAGTTCTTAAGTATTTTGATTAGTTATACTTTTTCTTACACTAACTTCATCATTGCTGAATATACATCGAAAAAGAGAAGAAATTGCGGGTTATGTATTGGAAGTGTTGCACGCGGGTTTCAGGCGCTTTTGCGTGCTGCAAACTTTCGCCACAACTTCACTTTCAGAGAACACCGCTACTCAAACCTGCGGCGCCATACACACACATTCCCCTGGTAACAGCTTTCCCCAAACTTTCATAAGCAATATATTCCGAAGTTCATTAAACAAACGTCGCATATTTCGAGGGTTAAAGGGGGTAGTAATGGGACATATATTGAAAAAAGTAGATGCAAAGGAGAGCGAATTTGCATAGTAAACTTCCCAGGCCCATGAATACGAAATACAAAGAAGTGGAGAAAGGAATGAAAATCCCTATTCAGGAAGATGCGTTTAGATGTAGTAAAATGTGTCGCGTACGGCAAGGAACTTCCAAAATAAAAACTGCTGTTTTCAGAGCTTGTCAGTGAGATTGATTCGAACTCGTTGGCCGACAGAGATTTATCTTCGAAATACCAGACAGAATCCATTCATGTGACGGCATGCAAATGGCTCTTGAAAAGCAAGGAAGATGACACTGAGAATATCAATGCTGGTTGTCTGAGTGCAGTTATTTAATCCTAGAAAGTTTGCTTTGAAATTGAAATGAAATTTACCTGCCTGACACTATTATATCGATCGGGAATTTTTTACTATTACTCCTTACGTTACATAAAATGTTTTATTTCAAGCAACGTTAAATAATTTTACAATTATATACTCTTTCGACAATGCTGTTTTTAGATCTAGTTTCCACTGGATCTAAATACTCAACTGTATAATTTTCAAGAAGAAAGTACAAAGAGAGAAACATTATGGACGTTTTATTATCTACCATTGTTACGTAATTACAAGCAGAAATCTTCTAATAATGTGAATTGAAAACTGAAGAAAACATCATTCAGGTAAGTTCTAGTATTATTCTGGTATAACTCTGGTAAAATCATTGAAATACTAATACGCGTAAACGTCTGGTAAAATTCTTAGCACTGGCGAGCAATTAGTTGGGGATTTAGGTAGCCGTTTGTGACTAGGGATCAAATCCCTCCGGGGGCCTCTCCTCCCTGTTCCTGCCATCGATCGCCCATTGGAGCACCTACGCCTCCTCCATTCACCTCACGAATGCGGTCCCTTAACAGGCGCCGTGGGCGCCATTGGGAACCTGTTGTGGTCTAGGTTAACCTATTGGCCGAACTGCACAGTAATTAATTAACCTATCGGCAAATTCGCCTCGTCTGTTGTGGTACAGCTTAATCCATAATCCTCAATCCGATGAACATGGTATGTTTGCTTCTGAGAAGAGAACTAAGCTTACCAAAATGTAGTGAAATATTGGTCCATATTACTAAATAATAAAACCCTGCTCGTGAAATGACATTATAACTATTGAGAAATTAGTGAAGTGAAGGAAAAATAAATAGCAATATATTTCTATCTTTGAAAAAATAATTTTTCTTTCTCTAAATATGTCTTCATAGACTAATTTTACGTATTTCACTATATATATGTGTATAAAAACAAAACTACATGATTTTCGAAGTAGCGATATTTATATTTACAAACTACGAACTAAAAGGGACTTAAAAGGGTCAAAACAACTAGCATTGGGATTCAAAACAAAGATAATTGAATTATTATACATTTTTACCTCAATGAAAATAATATTTACATTTACTTCATTCCAGTGCCGGAGACGAGGTCATTTTTTCTGTAAGTGGTGTCCATTTCCATCAAAAACACAATTAAAATGATTCTTAACGTAATGTTACCCGAAGCCAGGTAAATCAACTGCAGATTTTTGCCACTAACCTTCATCGAGGCCCTCGAGAAAGAATCGACTTACTGCAGCCAGAACATGTAGAACGATATTTTGAACAACTATCTATCCCACTGAACTTTAGAAACAGGGAACATTGATGTTCAGAAACAAAACAAGAGGCCATCTCAGTATCCCATCAAAGGGTCACGGAAACTTGATACAAAAACTGGTCGAGATAGGGGGGGGGTATTTACCCAGAATCAGAAATGCTTGTAGGCATATTTAGCATTTTAGAATTATACGATCCAAATGATAATTAATAAATTAAATCACATTGTAAAAATGAATATTAGTTTCCCTTTTTCATGCTCGGGGTAGTGTATAATTGTATAGAAAGTTAAGTAGGAGAAATGGATTTTTTTTGGCACTTAAACATGTGAATCGAATTTAATCGTTTAATGTCATCGAGCGAAGTGTTGAAGAGAACATTTTAAATGGGAACTTGATGCTAACATAATGCTTTCGGCAAATGTGTCGGGGGAAGGAGGCTAATGGAGCTTCAGCCCTTCCCCAAAAGATGCATGATAAAAAATATAACTTTTACTAAATTTCTATATTAATCCATTCAATATATCAATAATGTTAATGTTACAAATATTAGTTACATGTCAAAAAATAAAAATACTTTTATTTTCAGCATAAATAAAAAATTATTTGTAAGAAAACACGTCGGATTAACGCTATTCTTTAAGCCACGTTCCCCCCAACCCTCCCAGCGACAAAATGTCTGGATGCGCTTCTGATGTTTGGTGTGTGGAAATATTTATTGGTAAAGTACTCTGTGCAAAAGAGAACGTATGAATGTTCACACAAACCTACTTTTAAAATAATATCGATTATGTAGTTCAATTATAATATAATAAAAATCTTCTGAACATATTTAAAAAAATTATAAGGCTTACGGCGCATTACACTCAGAATAAATCTGACACATGTGACTCAGAATAAATGTTACACACTTGTAGAGTAGATAGAAGGGTCGAAAATAATGTTTTGCCAATAAATATGTAGAGGTAAATCTCATGTACAGCAGTTACACATTTGTCTTTCCCGTTGATTTTTAGGCAACACCATGTTGCACAGGAGCTTACGTTATGAAGCAGTCAAGAAAATTTCATGTACCTGCCGAACGTTAGTGCATACGCTGTTGCCTAAATTTAGTGGCAACGTCACAACATAAATGCAAAAATACCTCCGTTATGTGCAATTTCCCACTATATTCTCATTAGGGCAAAGTGATAAATTCCGACCTCTGTACATTCCTTACATGTTTCGTAACATCCGGAGCCATCCTGTAAACAGTGACAATACCGACCGGATAGGGGAGATCAGGGTGCCAACTGATGTCACTATAGTGACTCTGAACGCGAAGTCCTAGGGTTGGAGGCCCGACGTTGGCTGTGTTTTGCACACTGACTACAAACCTTGGTCGATCTCAGCTGCTGTCGGGAGGAGAAATGTGGCGGCCGGCTACTCTGATCGGTAGTTTTCCATGCTTTCTCCGATGAACACGAGGCGAATCCCGGAGCAGTATACTAACAAACGGGCCACGGACAGCGCGCTATCTTTCTTTTCTCTTACTTCTCTTTTCCTTGCCCCTTACTTACATACACTCTCATTTACATGCACACACTACTACACATGTCAGGAGATAAGACTGCAGCTTAGATCTTGTCCCGACAGGGGCGGTGCCCTACTGGTGGGAGATACCTGGTTGAGGGAAATTCCCGGAAGCCGACGTAGGTCTGTGCCGGATCTTGTCAGCCAGCTGGGGAATATTAACGCCACCTCCCGCGTTAAAACATGCACCACACTTACAGGATTAATGACCCTAGCAGATGACGTGCCCGGAACCACTAATTAATCAATCAGTGATTGATTGATTAGCGATTTGAACTGAATGATGACATGTCAATACTGAATAAAGAAGTGCGATGTTTCCCTCTCCCTACGTCAAGTGCTGAACTCAGACTACCCTACCGCAAACTGTCCCTGAGCGAGCAGTAATTTGGCGCCATGTATTCGCGCCGCGCAGTGCTCCCGGGGCCGAGTCGCGGGGCTTCGACGGGGTCACCTGAGTGGGGGCGACGGGTCAGTGCCGGGGCGTTCGGGCAGGGAGGTCCCTCGCTGCGCGCTCCATCGCTCACGTCAACAGGTGGCGACCGAGTGAGCGCAGAGG
>BOPP01000016.1:6530135-6541371 GCA_017312745.1 Gryllus bimaculatus
CGGGGGCGGAGGGGGCGAAGCGCCTCCCGCGAAGGTCGATTCGATTACCGCCGCGATCGCCTCGGCGCGCGCTCGTAATTGCGGCCCGGCCCCGCCCCCGCGGCACATAGCGCAGCACGAGCCTCGCCCGCCTCGCGCGCTCCTACGCGGCTCAACTCGAGTGGTCCACGAAGGCGCCTCGTCCGCGCTGGCGCGCTCCGGCAGGCACCTCGCCCACTCCGTCCCTTCCCTGCTTTCCTGCTCTTTCGTCTCTTTTTTCTCCTTTCGGTTTCTGCTCTGACGCCTCTACCCCTCTCCTCTCCTCTCCTCTCCTCTCCTCTTCCTCTTCTCTCCTCTCTCTGTCTCCTACGGCTCCTTCATTTTACTCCTATCCTCTAACGCCCCTTCTCATCCTTTATCTCCATTTTCTTCTCTTCTCTCCATTCGCCTGTCTTTTCAGACCTGTCTTGTTCCTCCCTGGTTTCCTTCATTCTCTCTTTTCCCTCACATTTTTCTTCTCTCCCTCTCACCAGTCTTATATCTCACTATATTATTTTATTTCTCTCTCTCTCTCTTTATCTATCTATCTATCTATCTATCTATCTATCTATCTATCTATCAATCTTCCATCTATCAATCTTCCATCTATCTATCTATCTTCCATCTATCTATCTATCTTCCATCTATCTATCTATCTTCCATCTATCTATCTATCTATCTTCCATCTATCTATCTATCTATCTATCTTCCATCTATCTATCTATCCATCTATCTATCTTCCATCTATCTATCTATCTATCTTCCATCTATCTATCTACCTAAATACATATGAATGTATATATTCATATTCACTATTTTATATCTTCCTTGCGTACTAGTTTTTCTCTTTCCCCTTTCTTGCACTTCCGCTCTCATTCTCTCTCTCTCTCTCTCTCTCTCTCTCTCTCTCTCTCTTTCTGTTTTGCTCATTCATTCCTCTATAACACTTTGCCATTATCTCCGTCTCTCTCTTTTACTCCCTCCCTTCGCAGCACTTGCGCCCTCCCCCTCCTCGACACTCCGCTCCTCTTATCGACGTCCTCCCGTCTCGCGCGCCTCCTTCACGGCCACCTCTCGCCGCGGCGATCTGGTCCCGGGTTCTAAGAGGCTGCGCCCTGCCGGCGGTCTCCCCGCTCACGCGCGTTCCCTCCTGCTGCCTGGCGTCTACCCCTCCGCTTTCGCCGGCTGACTGCGCCCATTTCTAACACGAGCCTCCGAGGATAAGTGGGGACTGGGTCGACATGAAGAGCCGTAATAATTTTTCAAATGTTTGGGTCGTGTAAACAATCTTCCCACGATTTTGAGGGGAACACCGAGCAATTTATCAGCTAATTTCAGTTCACAACCTGAAGAGTGAAACCTTAGATTTTATTAGTAGCATTGGATTGTCCTTCATCTCAATAGTGACACGCACACACACACACACACACACACACATTATATATATATATAAATAAATAAAAGAGAGACAGAGAGAGAGATTAGGAAGCTTATATTCTGACTAAACGATTTCAACGGTTCGTGGAGTTTTACAACAGTCAGGTCTTTAACTGAAACGGCGCGCTCTTAAATTATGTTTATATCCAGTAGCTTAATTCAACGATTCTCTTGTTCTTTTTTTTTTCCCTTCTTAGTCAGCGTCGCCTGGGGCGACCGCCTCCCTCGCCTCCCCTTAGCTCCTCCGCCGCTCCCTTCCAAGTGCATCTCCTCCCAACTCCGAGTGGAGCGGGTCGTAGGGAACAAGGTGGAATGCGAGCGCCGCCGCTTCTGGCGCATGCAAATGCACGGGGACTCCCGAAGCACAGTCAGCGGAACGCCCAGCAGCCCAAGCAACGCCAGAGGTACAGGTCGCTGTGTGCTCTGCGAATGTATCTAAGTGCTTCTTTCGCGATAACACGACGATACAGACGCTAATTATTATCATCATTATTAAATGGAAACAAAAGTAACACTTAGAAATTTAATTTCAAATGAAATAAATTCTTTTTAGAATTCTTAGTAAACTCTTATTAATTTTTTTTCCGTTTTGCTCTTTTCCTTCAGGGGGACTCGTTTGCTCCAAACATGTTTTACTAAGACACTTGGCGAAAAGCAGGCACAGAAGGAGGAAAACGGAATGGTTCGACCTTAAGGAAAAGTAGCGTTTTCTGTAAGTTGAAGGTGAATTAAAAGTTTTTGTTGAATCAAGTATTAAAGCCACTGTACCGAACCAAATTATGCGCATATACGTATGTACGTATTTCTCAATAATATAACAAATATATGTACGTTATTCAATAAGAGCATAATTGTAAAAAGGAGAAATTTATAACCTGGTCTCTGCAATTAGTAGGTAGTTCAACTCTGACTGTTCGTTAACATGCGCTCTGGCCAGGAGCTTCCATAAATTGAACGGTCTATGAAATGGATACCTACCATGCAAGCGTTCAGGAAAACTGGCACGAATCCATGGAATTCGATTTCTCGCGAAGACAAGATTTCAACCTGGTCAGCGGTAGAACAGCGGTCCTTCGAGAGCATCGAGCATAAAGTGCACGAGTAAACAGAGGGTGAGAAAACAACGGAAGAACGGAGAGAGAGAAAGAGAGAGAGAGAGAGAGAGAGAGAGAGAAAGAAAGAAAGAAAGAAAGAGAAGAAGAAAGAGAGAGAGAAAGAAAGAAAGAATGAATGAAAGAGAGAGAAAGAGAGAGAAAGAAAGAGGGAGAGAAAGAAAGAGAGAGAGAAAGAAACAGAGAGAGAAAGAAACAGAGAGAGAAAGAAAGAGAGAGAGAAAGAAAGAGAGAGAGAAAGAAAGAGAGAGAGAAAGAAAGAGAGAGAAAGAAAGAGAGAGAAAGAAAGAGAGAGAGAAAGAAAGAGAGAAAGAGAGAAAAAAAGAGAAAGAAAGAGAGAGAGAAAGAAAGAGAGAAAGAGAGAAAAAAGAGAGAAAGAAAGAGAGAGAAAGAAAGAGAAAGAAAGAAAGAGAGAGAGAAAGAAAGAGAGAGAAAGGGAGAGACAGGCGAGGAAATAAAAATAAAAGAAGAAAATAAATAATAAATCAGAAGGGGAAGAAAATAGGATAAAATTATCACAAATAATAAAAAATTGAGAAATTGGACGAGGAAGAAGTTTTGATTAATTAGTGATTCCCGGAAGAAGTTTTGATTGATTAGTGAATCCAACTACGAAGGTCATTAGTCCAGTACGCGTAGTGTTTTTTCCTCGGTACGTTTCTCCTCCAGACAGCGAGTACATTCGAACTCGGTATCTAGCGTCGAAAGGAACGTCTAGCGCCGGTACTCCAACCTAGGACCACCGGTCAGAGGAGGAACAAGTGGATGGGGAGAAAAGGAAAGTAAGAAAAGAACAAAAATAAAAATAGAAAGATAGAGATCACTGCCGCGAGTACAATTATAGCGCCGGTATCGAAAAAGATAAAACAGAAAAGAAAGGTGCGGTGGCGACGCGGAGCCGTTTGCCCCCGGCCACCGCTTCCTTTACGAGCGCTGTAAGCAACACTGTCCCCGCCTCCCTCCCGCCACCGGGCCCGCCATCGTCATCGGCAACTTTTTGTTGGCTCAGCGGGCCCGGCGCCCAACACCGCTCGGGCGCGGGGGCGCAACGGGCCTGCGAGGTTTGAATCGCTCGCTATATTGGGAGCGATCAAAGCCTATTTATAGCGAAGGCCGCGTGTTCTCCCAGTGCAAGCCACGCCGGCGCGGTCAAGGGTTAGGCTTATCACCGCGAAGGCATTTCCGTTCCGCGCGTTACACACTTTCGTGCTACCACGCTTCTTTGGTTGGGTTTGTTGTATATGTATGGTATAGGATTCTTCCTTTTTTTAAATTTCATAATCGATATTATCGGTATTTATAATGATTCGATTGAAATCCGTCAAGCAGTGCAAATGATTATCATCATTACAAAATTTACGTGTAATTAAATTAAGTCATGTTTAAGAAAATTTTTTTACAAACTAACGTGATGAAATTTATTTAAATAGTAAGTTAAGGATGCGAAAACCCCCAAGAAAATGGATCTTAGAAGGATATAAATACCTCGGAATTCAAACTTTCGAGTATTATAAGCGAGTGAGTATTAGAGATATATGATTGTATCTAACAAAACAGTCAGAATGCAAAATAGATGTGTGATGCCACTCGATTATTAAATAATAATGTGCCAACTTCGGGTATGTATTTTCACTTAATGCAGGGGCGGATGAAAAGACGAGAGGAAATTCAAAATGTTTTGGTCAAATCACACATATCACAGATCACATTACAGATTTTGAAAGATGTCCCAGGATACACTCAACTCATGCTGGAAAATAATATTTTTTAAAATTTTTATTTAATGACTATCCGAAAGTATTTTGGCTTGAAAGTTTCCTGACAAATTAAAATTAATAGTTACTGAAAAATTGGGGAGGGGGGGTTCCTAATTTCCCTCCCCGATATACGCCTGCTTAACGTTAATGTTTAAAATTAAAGTTGTGTTAGACACTATATGCCAGCCCACTGATTCAATAATTCTCTTTTCAAAACTTCCCTCGATGCATATTGTGATCAATTGTTTTCTTTAAAAAATCGTCTTTGCTATTCCGCAACATACAGGTGCGTCTTCGTCGCCGGAATTTGTCGAAACGAATAGTAGTTGTTACTGAATAATTCAAACCAACGCAGACCCCGACCATACTTACTCAAGACCGTGCAAGCACATTACCTACCGGTTAAGTTACATACCATATTCTTCTATCGCTGGAGAATATAGTTCCCAGAATCTGCTTGAGAATGCAAAGCAACGTGGGTTAGCATTACAGCGCGTCAGTTTTCTCAAAACGAGCACGATCGGAACGTAATGACGACAAATCATAATTCTCGGCGAGAGCAGCGCGGAGCCAGCGACCTTGTACGCCTCGCAGCCGGGAACGCTCGGGAGGCTGCCATTATTTCGACACCAGTGAAGCGCATCGCCAGCGATTCGCGCAACAGAGATTGCGACTCTCCCGCCCGCCCCCTTCCATTTCGAGAGAAGCCTCGAGATGATCGGATGCAGGAGCGCCGCCAGGCACTGAAGAGTTCCGGACTACGTCACAGTCCCAGTAAAGACACAAAAGGAGAAGTTGAAAGGCGATCGCGCATTTTGGAAAAGCGTTTCAAAGCATTAAATGTTTTAGATTACATCGTATTTTAGTTTTTTTCGCTAACACAGCGGGCTTCATATTACGTTAACTTCCACGAATTCCTCTCCGATCTTCATGAAAATATTTATTTATTATTTCATTTATTCATTTATTTACGTATTATTATTTCATTTATTTATTATTTTATTGATGTATTTATTATTTTATTTATTTATTTTATTTACATTCCCAAATCAAAAGAAATTACCATTTTCGTACTAAAATCCTGATCAATAACAAATTTCCAGAAGATACACTTGTTCTGTCTTCGAAGCTTCTCTTCTCTCTTGGTTCTTTTCTTCTGTCATTTCCAGACATAGAATTACATCGAAACAGAATATACGAAAATTGGAAAAATAAAAATTATTAGAAATTAACAAAGCCACAAATTTGCTTATTTTGCAATTTTTTGCAATTTTGCTTTTGTCGCAAATTTGCCGTGATATTTGTAAACAAATATTGTTTACAAACATCACGAAAAATTTACTATTTTGATGGCTTTTTTAAAAAAATCCGTAACTAAAGCAAAGTATTTCATGCACACTTTTTCGTACAGTAGTTATTTTCCACTTTTTTTTTGTGTGTGAAAAGAAAAATGACGCATTTCATTTGTGCAAATTTATGCGTGGCATCCGGCGTCGTGTTTTCTATTGGGTATCGAAATCCTTTAAGCTGCCTCTGCTTTGCATCATGGAGCTTTTTGAGTCTACTGTAGATGGCGGGAAAACTTCGTATTTCCTCCGCTTTATAGGCGGAGATGACGCCTGCATTTGATTTGGGTAACATCTTCTCCCAGAGACATTTCTCTTTTGCTGACTTGACGACTCAATAGTTAAGAGGAAACTAGGATAAATCGAGTCATAAATTGCTTTTCTACATCACTCCACGCTTTTTTCACGAATGTAGGGATTAATCTAAGAGTTTTTGAGGATTAAAAAAGCTGAATTGATTCATATAGTATTAAGAGTGATTCAAGAACTTACGAAGATCTCAATTTTTGTGTACTACGTAATCTATGTAATATTCCATTCTCTAAATATTCTAGATGTTTAACGGTTTAATTTATCGTGAAACTGAAAAATCGATATGAAAGTTTAAAGTTCAGCAACAGGGCTGAAAATCAAATGGGTAGAACATGGAATAGTTCATTAATGGCGATTTTGGATTGATTGATTGATTAGTGATTCCGGGCGCGTAAACTGTTAAGGTCATTAGTTCCGTAGGTGTAGTGCATGTTTTTCTTCAACCGCTAAAAGTGGCGGTTATCTTCCTCGGCTGGATGGTAAGATCCGGCCCCGACCTACATCGACTTGCGGGGATTTTCCTCAACCAGGTATCTCCCACCAGCGGGCCACCGCTCCAGCTCAAATCTCCCGACACGTGTGATAGTGTAGTGTAGTATATAAGCAAGTATGTGCAAGTAAAGGGTGAGAATAGGACAAGGAAGAGAAGGAAAGACCGCACGCGGTTCGTGGCCTATTTGTTAGAGTACTGCTTCGTGATTAGGAGGCGGCAGGTGGGAGATAACCGAACGGGAGTTAATGACCATAGCAGTTAACGCATCCGGAAAAACTAAATAATAATTTATATATACATATATAGCGTACTGGACTGTTGTACCAAAGTTGGCGGGTTCAAAACCGATCGAAGCCGTGGATTTTTAAGGGCGAAAAAATTCTTCGTACGCCTTCCTTCGGAGGGGAAGTAAAGCCGGCTGCCCCATGTTAGTAGATTTACTTGCATGTAAAAGATCCTCAAGCCTAAATGACGCCTCTGGGCTAAATTAATATCGCCTGTTTCTCGCCCAAGAAATACCTCCTTTCTGCGCTAGATGGTGAAACGAGCTTAGCGAAATTTGCGTGGTCAGACGGAAGAGCGGGCCTGAGGGCACGAGCCACGTAAAATAAGGCATTAATTCAATTCAATTATATATTTAAAAGAAATTGATTAGTTGAAATAGGCGTTGGGAGCACGTGCTTTGTCTGCTTGCGCACGAAAGCCCGCGCCCGCGTGTGCGTGGCTTCCGGCGGCGGGCGCGAGGTGCGCGGCGCGTGGGAACGGAGGCGTCAGCGGGGCGCGGCCACCTGAGCGCAGCACAGCGCAGCGCAGCGCAGCGCCTCGCGCCGCTGATGCACGCGGAGGATGCACGCGGAGGATGCACGCGGAGCACAGGCGCTGCCCGAGACCTACGACGGCGAGTGGCTCTCACGCTCGGGAGTGTACGTACAACGTTCGCGAAGGCGAAGGAAATCCTTGGGATTCTATTTACCTACTCCTGCCGCCTTGGGATTGGGGTTAATGACTATTGTAACGTATTAGCCAGCGTGCCTCGTGGCATCTATTTGGGGACGCTTGGTAGAGGATTAGCCTCGCACAAGAAGAAGGGTTTTTCCGTAAAGGCAAGAAACGGGAACGGGAAGCACAACAGGCTTGGGGTACCGGCCTATAGAAACCTTTCACTGTTTCACTTGTTATAACAGCGGGGCGTGGGCGTGCACGTAGTAGGTCACGTGGGCCTCGCCTATATAACGAGTGTACCAGAGCCAGTGGGGGTTTGGAGACAGTGAGAGAACCTCGTGCATGTGACGAAAACTTGGCGCCACGTACGGTGCATATAGCGAGCCAGGCTGCGAGGCTCGAGTCACTAGTTGACGAAGCCTGCGCTTTAGGTCCGTTGGGTGACTGCGGTCACGGGGGAGAGATGCTGTGTGCGTGCTCCGAGGTGAGAGTGGTTGAGTGCACGTTCACGCCGATTCTCAATCAAGATAAGATCTCCTCGCGATCCGAGGCCAAACCAGCCGTTGGTGGGCGTGCCAGAACGGACTTTGTGTCCCAGCGTGACATCCGTCACGGAAGCTAGGCTTTGTGCGCGCTTCAGAAGTAGGAGTGGCGAATGCCACAATCAAAAAGCCGTCTTCAATCGGGTTTGGGATCGCTCCCGCGATCAGGGGATAGTAGGTCTACAGAGCATAGGGAGTAAGTAGATATTAAGTGTATATTATTTGTTTTGTTCTTTGTTAATAATATATTGTTTATATGAAAGGCTCTGTGGTTGTGGTCGCTGTGGGTAATCCATGACGCACAACTATTTATGCCGCCTAATATCGACTCCACGAGGGCTTAGGAAATTTGGTCTTGCAATTTAAGCACAATTGCCCAAATCAATTAAGGAATAGCTTAAAAACAATAATTTTTTGTGTTATACGATAGAGGGATACTATTGTCATTACAGCCAGAGCCTCCTGATAAGAATGACGTTTCAAGAATTTAGCTTTAAATCTTGATGGGCGGCGGCTATGGTGTATACCCAAGTTGGCGGGTTCCAACCCGAACGAAGCCGCGGATTTTTTTAAGGCGCGAAAAATCCTTTGTACGCAATCTTGAGGTAAGTAAAGCCGGCTGTTCCCCATGATAGTAGATTTACAGCTTGCAAAAGATAGCTAAAGCCTAAAATGACGCTCTGAGCTAAATTCAAAATCGCCGTGTCTCGCCCAAGAAATACCTACTCCTCTGGTAGTTAATTGGTTGAAAGGAGCGCTTAGCGAAATTTTGCGTTGGCTCAGACGGAAGAGCGGGTCTGATGGCCGAGGTCTCGCCACGTAAATAAGGCATTAAATCAATTAAATCTTTGAGCCATTATGCCGCAACTATGCATATCCACACTGCTGTCGGCCACGCACCAGTAATGACTGAAAAACTCGAAATCTACAAGACATACTGGTGCCTCCAGGGACAGTGAACTCCAGGGGACTCCCAGGGGACTCTGGGTCCAGGCGAGAGAGCTTAGCGTCGCGCAGTGGATCATGCCATATGTCAAGTGCCAGGGCGCGCGTGCTGCACCACGAAGTGGCGATAACGCCCTACCGTCCACACACCCTCACCCCCTCCGTCCCTCTCCCCTGCCCGCTCGCCCCCTCCCCGCGCCCGCCCCGCGCACACTTTCGCCGACCGGAGCCTCCCCGGAGTCAGAAGGCAATAAACCATTATAGCTCCGATCTTAACAAAGGCCATTTTAAATTCTTGAGCGTGGAACGCTCCGGGGCCACGCCCTCGCGCCCCGCTGGCCGCCCGCGCCACGCCCACGCTCACCACATCCCTCCCCGCCCCGCCACACGCATATGACCTATCGCTGCCCGCGGGACCATCTGATTTAACGTGCTTGATTTCCGATACAAAGAAACGTCATGCTTTTCGACTTGATTCTCGGGCATTGATGATGTGTCGCAAAATGAGTTAACACTTCGATTTAAAATTAATTAGTTTTATGGTCTCGCAGGCTTCCGCGATCGGACTCATTGCATTCTTGGGTGACCGAGCGACGCTTTGTCCGAGGCTGAGTTTCCTTTGTTTCGGTCGACTAGGTGTTACCTTCATCAGGGCGAATTTTGCTCGGAAAGACGAGAATCTAATGAATATTATGTTTGATAATTCTTCCCAGCTGGGAGAAAAGTTCAGAATTGTTTATTTTGTTATCATTAATTCTCTCACCTTATGCTCTACGTCTAATTCACCTTTTAATGTTGATAAGAAGAGTGAAGCATAAAGAGTCGAACGTCTCTTTTCTGGGTTCCAAGGCAGCATCAAGGTAGATTTTTACGTTCCTTGTTCCTCTTCTCACAATAATTATGGTACAATTCACTTTTTCAATTTTTTAAAATAAAAATGTAATATTAAATATATTAATACTTTTACAAAAATGTAAATTCCATGATACGTTTAAATACACTGACCATGATACGTTGAAATACCTTTCTCAATACGCAACATGAAGAACGCGTATCAAATGTTTTTCTTTCCAGCAAACCTATTACAGTTACTGTATAAATATTTATTGGATTGATAGGTAGGTAGTTATATATTCAATACTTATTACTACATACAATCTTATCACTCATCACCAATCAGCCTTGTTTTCACAACATCATGAATTATTCAACAGCTTGAGTACTGGTATGATGATGCAGATAAACCGAAGACCACCACAATTCTCATCAGCGCTTTCATATCATGCATCGCAACTACTAAAAGACGTTGGAGCGCATTAAAGAGAGAAAAATTAAACGAGAAACATTTCCGTCAGCTCGGGGCAGTCGCTTTTGAAAATGTAACTCATTAGATGTCAAAGAGATGTGTACTGTGGAATGAGTTGCTTGCTCACACAGCCTTCATTCTTCGTCATGTTAACGAGTCTAATCCGGGTTTTGTAAGAGGCTTCACCCATATCGCATACTCTGAACGAAAGAGAAACAAAATGGCGGATGGAGCGCTGTCAGCCAATTCCCCATCCTATCCCCTTCGCAAAATTATCCGGCTTTGCCTCGGACCTGCCGGAAGGCAGTGAATTATTCTGTGAATTTTTGCTGAATACCATTTTGCTCTCCTGTATGCTGCGTATTATTAAGCTTAGTCGGAAAAATAAACTACACGGTTTCGAAGGAAACTGTAGGCCGGCTCAAAAGGGCTTGAAATGCGGTCTATAGAACAAGCGTGTAAAAGGGAATTAAAAATCAACATGGGCTCTTTGAAATGGAAGACACCATACAGTTTTCGTAAAAAAATGAGAGGGCTTTTGTTCCAGCAAAACAATATTTTTTTCTGCGGAAATTGTTTGCTTAATGAGAAAAAGTTCTCTTCATCTCCACGTGCGAAGAGATGTTAGTGTTCCAATCTTTCGAGATAGCTCTATGTGGAGGTGCGCTTTCCCTATGAACTGGTTTCGATGGGAGCATACTCCTTTTTGGGAGGAAAAATTGAAACAATGTCAGCTTAGATTTCTGATGGTTATTATTTTGCATTTACTAAGCAGAATTTCTCATCTCACGTTTCCCTTTAAACTCTTCCTCTGCTCACCGTTGTTAAGAAGAAACATAGATAGTAGATATTTTGAAATAAAAACCATTTTCAGGGTCCATGAGACGAATTTAATATTTTGATCATGATGTGATCAAAATTGTTATTGTTGAATGGAAGTGTCGCTCGATGGATGAGAGGACAGACGGACGGTTGGACAGACGGACGGTTGGACAGACGGACGGTTGGACAGACGGACGGTTGGAC
>BOPP01000016.1:6541396-6559708 GCA_017312745.1 Gryllus bimaculatus
GAATTGATTCAAATATAGTATTTAGGTGATTCAAGAACTTACGAAGATCTCAATTTTTGGTGTACTAAGCGTACCTCTATGTAATATTCCATTCTCTCATCTTCTAGATGTTTAACGTTTAATTTATCGTGAACCGAAAAAATCGTATGAAAAGTTTAAAGTTCAGCAACAGGGCTGAACAATCAAAATGGGTAGCACATGGATATAGTTCATTAATGGCGATTTTGGATTGATTGATTGATAGTGAATTCCGGGCGCGTTTTTTAACTGTTAGGTCATTAGTTTCCGTAGGTGTAGTGCATGTTTTTTCTTCAACCGTAAACAGTGGCGGTTATCTTCCTCGGCTGGATGGTAAGATCCGGCCCGACCTACCATCGACTTGCGGGGATTTTCCTCACAACAGGTTCTCCCACCAGCGCGGCCAACGCGCTCCAGCTTCAAATCTCCCGAACGTGTGATAGTGTAGTGTAGATATAAGCAAGTATGTGCGTAAAGGGTGAGAATAGGACAAGGAAGAGAAGGAAAGACGCGCACGCGGTTTCGTGGCCTATTTGTTAGGGTACTGCTCGTGTTAGGAGGCGGCAGGTGGGAGATAACTTCGAAACGGAGTTAAATGCCATAGCAGTTACGCATCCGGAAAAACTAATAATAAATTTTATATACATATATAGCGTACTGGACTGTTGTTATCCAAAGTTGGCGGTGTTCAAAACCGATCGAAGCCGTGGATTTTTAAGGGCGAAAAAAATTCTTCGTACGCCTTCCTTCGGAGGGGAAGTAAGCCGGCTGCCCCATGTTAGTTAGATTTACTTGCGATGTAAAAGATCCTCCAAGCCTAAATGACGCCTCTGGGCTAAATTAATATCGCCTGTTTCTCGCGCCAAGAATACCTCCTTTCTGCGCTAGATGGTGAATACGAAGCCTTAGCGAAATTTGCGTGGTCAGACGGAAGAGCGGGCCTGAGGGCACGAGCCACGTAAAATAAGGCATTAATCATTCAATTATATATTTAAAAGAAATTGATTAGTTTGAAATAGGCGTTGGGAAGAGCGTGCTTTGTCTGCTTGCGCACGAAAGCCCGCGCCCCGCGTGTGCCGTGGCTTCCGGCGGCGGGCCGCGAGGTGGCGCGGCGCGTCTGGGAAAGGATGGCGTCCAGCGGGGCGCGGCCACTGAGGCGCAGCACAGCGCAGCGCAGCGCAGCGCGCTCGGCGCCGCTGATGCACGGGCGGCAGGATGCACGCGGAGGATGCACGCGGAGCACAGGCGCTGCCGAGACCTACGACGGCGAGTGGCTCTCACGCTCTGGGAGTGTACGTACAACGTTCGCGAAGGCGAAAGGAAATCCTTGGGATTCTATTTATCCATACTCCTGCCGCCTTGGGATTGGGGTTAATCGACTATTGTAAAAGGTATTAGCCAGCGTGCCTCGTGGCATCTATTTGGGGCGCTTGGTAGAGGATTAGCCTCGCACAAGAAAGAAGGGTTTTTTCCGTAAAGGCAAGAACGGGAACGGGAAGCACACACAGGCTTTGGGGTATCCGGCCTATAGAAACCTTTCACTGTTTCACTGTTATAACAGCGGGGGCGTGTGGCGTGCACGTGTAGGTCACGTGGGCCTCGCCTATATAACGAGTGTCCAGAGCCAGTGGTGGGTTTGGAGACAGTGAGAGAACCTCGTGCATGTGACGAAAACTTGGCGCCACGTACGGTGCATATGCGAAGCCAGGCTCGCGAGGCTCGAGTCACTATTGACGAAGCCTGCGGACTTTAGGTTCCTTGGGTGACTGCGGTCACGGGGGAGAGATGCTGTGTGCGTGCTCCGAGGTGAGAGTGTTGAGTGCGCACGATTCACGCCGATTCTCAAATCAGATAAGATCGCTTCCTCTGCGATCGAGGCCAAACCAGCCGTTGGTGTGGGGCGGGGTGGCGCCAGAACGGACTTTGTGTCCCAGCGTGACATCCGTCCACGGAAGCTAGGCTTTGTGCGCCGCTTCAGAAGTAGGAGTGGCGATTGCCATCAATCAAAAGCCGTCTTCAATCGGGTTTGGATCGCTCCCGCGATCAGGGGATAGTAGGGTCTATCAGAGCTAGGGAGTAGTAGATATTAAGTGTATATTATTTGTTTTGTTTTCTTTGTTAATAATATATTGTTTATACTAAAGCTCTGTGGTTGTGGTCGCTGTGGCGTATCCATGACGTCACAACTATTTATGCCGCCTAAAAGTCGACTCCACTGAGGGCTTAGGAAATTTTGGTCTTGCAATTTTTAAGCACAATTGCCCAAATCAATTAAGGAATAGGCTTTAAAAAACAATAATTTTTGTGTTATTACGATAGAGGGATACTATTGTCATTATCACCAGACTCGCTGATAAGAATGACGTTTCAAGAATTAGCTTTAAATCTTGATGGGCGGCGGCATGTGTATACCCAAGTTGGCGGGTTCCAAACCCGAACGAAGCCGCGGATTTTTTTAAGGGCGAAAAATCCTTTGTAGCATCTTGAGGGTAAGTAAAGCCGGCTGTCCCCATGATAGTAGATTTACAGCTTGCAAAAGATAGCTAAAGCCTAAATGACGCTACTGAGCTAAATTCAAAATCGCCTGTGTCTTCGCCTCAAGAAATACCTACTTCCTCTGGTAGTTTGGTGAAAGGAGCGTAGCGAATTTGCGTTGGCTCAGACCGGAAGAGCGGGTCCTGATGGCCCGAGTCTCGCCACGGTAAATAAGGCATTAAATCAATTAAATCTTTGAGGTCCATTATGCCGCAACTATGCATCATCCACACTGCTGGGTCGGCCACGCACCAGTAAATGACTGAAAAACTCGAAATCTACAAGCACATACTGGTGCCTCCAGGGGACAAGTGAACTGCCAGGGGACTCCAGGGGACTCTGGGTCCGAGCGGAGAGCTTTAGCGTGCGCAGTGGATTCATGCCAATGTCAAGTGCCAGGGCGCGCGTGCTGCACCCACGAATGTGGCGATAAACGCCCACCGTCCACACACCCTCACCCCTCCGTCCCTCTCCCCTGCCCGCTTTCGCCCCTCCCGCGCCCGCCCCGCGCACCACTTTCGCCGACCGGAGCCTCCCCGGAGTTCAGAAGGCAATAACCATTTATAGCTGCCCGATCTTAACAAAGTCCATTTTAAATTCTTGAGCGTGGACGCTCCGGGGCCACGCCCTCGCGCCCCGCTGGCCGCCCGCGCCACGCCCACGCTCACCACAAATCCTCCCGCCCCGCACACGCATATGACCTATCGCTGCCCGCGGGACATCTGATTTAACGTGCTTGATTTCCGATACAAAGAATCGTCATGCTTTTCGACTTGATTCTGGGCATTGACTGATGTGGTCGCAAAATGAGTTAACACTTCCGATTTAAATTAATTAGTTTTAATGGTCTCGCAGGCTTTCCGCGATCGGACTCAATTTGCATTCTTTGGGTGACGAGCGACGCTTTGTCGCGAGGCTGAGCTTTCTTTTGTTTCGGTCGACTAGTGTTACTTCATACAGTGCGAATTTTGCTCGGAAGGACGAGAATCTAATGGAATATTTATGTTTTGAATAATTTCTTCTCAGCTGGCAAGAAAATTTCAGGAATTGTTTAGTTTGTTATCATTAATTCTTTCTCATCTTAACTGTCTCTGATCGTCTAATTTCACCTTTTAAGTGTTTGATAGAAGAGTGAAGCATAAAGAGTCGAACGTCTCTTTCTGGGTTCCAAGTCTAGCATCATAGGTAGATTTTTACTGTTCCTTGGTTTCCGTCTTCTACAATAATTATGGTAAAATTGCCTTTTTCAATTTTTAAGAATATAAAGTGTAATATTTAAATATATTTGGCAATACTTTTACAAAAATTGTAATTATGATAGTTTCCATGAAATCGTGTTAATCTCATGAACGCTTGGCCGTTTGATAATCTAATATTCCTTTCTCAATACGCAACATGAAGAACGCGTATCATGTATGTTTTTCTTTCAGCAATACCTATTAGTTACTTGTAGTCAGGATAATTTATTGGATGGATAGGTAGGTAGTTTAGTAATTCACATACTTATACTACATACACAATCTTATCAACTCAATCACCAATCTTAGCCTTGTTTTTTCTACACACATCATATTTATATCAATCCAGCTTGGTTACTGCTATGGATTGATGCATGATAAACGCGAAAGTACCACCAAAATTCTCTATCAGCGTTCTTTTCTATATCATGCAGTCGCAACTACTAAAAGGACGTTGGAGCGCATTAAAGAGAGAAAAATTAGAACGAGAAACTTGTCCGTCAGCGTCGGGTGCAGTCGCTTTGAAAATGTAACTCATAGATGTCAAATGCAGATGTGTACTTTGTGGTAGGATGATTTGCCTTGCTCACGTTATGTCAGCCTCATTCTTCTTGGGTCATGGTTATGGTAGTCACAATTCCGGGTTTTGTAAGAGGCTGTCACACGATATTTCGCATACTCTAAGGAAAAGAAATCAAAATGCGCGGATGGGAGCATGGTCCAGCGCAATTCCCGCATCGACTACGCCCTTGTCGGCAAAATTAGTCGTCTTGTGCCTGCGGACCGTGCCGGATAGGCCAGTGAATTGTTTCCCTGTGAATTTTTGCTGAAGTATGCCGGATTTTGCTCTGCCTGTGATCTGCGTATTATTTAACGCTTTCTAGTCGGAAAAATAACTACACGGCTTTTCGAAGGAAAACCGTGTAGCCGCTCCAAAAGGGCTTGAAAATGCGTGTTCATAGAACAACGTGCGTGAGAAAGGGAATTAAAAATCAACATGGGCTCTTTGAAGATGGAAGACACCTCTCAGTTTCGAGAAAAAATGAGAGGGCTTTTGTTTCATGCAAAACAATATTTTTTTCTGGCGTGGAAATTGTTTGCCTTAATGAGAAAAGTTCTCGTTCATTTCTCCACGTTGCGAAGAGATTGTGTAGTGTTTTTCCGATTCTTTCGAGATAGCTCTATGTGGGAGGTGCCGCTTTCCCTATGAACTTGGTTTCGATGGGAGCATATTCTCCTTTTTTGGAGGAAAAATTAAGAAAATGTTCTAGTCTTAGATTTTCTGTGGTTATTATTTTTGCATTTTACTAGCGAGAAT
This sequence comes from Gryllus bimaculatus, assembly GCA_017312745.1. Classification (NCBI taxonomy): domain Eukaryota; kingdom Metazoa; phylum Arthropoda; class Insecta; order Orthoptera; family Gryllidae; genus Gryllus; species Gryllus bimaculatus. Next base: position 6,546,506 of record BOPP01000016.1, read on the forward strand.
TTCTCCATCTCTATCGTTTGCCCTTGGTAACTCTTCTGACTCTGCTGGCACCGTTGTTAAGTAAGTAAACATTATGAATGTCAACTTTGTATTTGATATTAGATATTGAAAAAACCCTATTTTCAGGGTCCATGGAGACGATTGAATATTTTGATTCATGATTGTGATCAAAATTGTTATTGTTGAATGGATAGTGGTCGCTCGATGGATGAGAGGGACAGACGGCGGTTGGACAGACGGACGGTTGGACAGACGGGACGGTTGGACAGAACGGACGGTTTGGACGACGGACGGTAGGACAGACGGACGGTTTGGACAGACGACGGTTTGGACAGACGGACGGTGGACAGACGGAACGGTTGACAGACGGACGGTTGGACAAGAGGACGGTTGGACGACGGACGTTGGAACAGACGGACGGTTTGGCACAGACGACGGTTGGACAGACGGACGTTGGACAGACGGACGGTTTGACCGACGGACGGTTGGACAGACGGACGGTTGGACAGACGGACGGTTGGACAGACGGACGGTTGGAACAGCACGGACGGGTTGGATAGACGGACGGTTGGATAGACGGACGGTTGGATAGACGGACGGTTGGATAGACGGACGGTTTAGCAGACTTACAGATGGAAAGTAGGGGAGAGATGGATAAAGAAATGAATAGGGAGAAGGTGAAGAAACAGACTGAAGTGATGCATTTGCGCGTTATCGTGCTGCAGTAATCGTGTGTTGTAGCTTACACGCCAGCAGTAAAGTCTGTTAGTTCAGTTGTTCAAAGATGAATAACATTGGCGCTGCCAGGAAGTAAAAGGTTTGGTACTATCCGTACGTGCGGTAATGCGGATCTGTATTATCTGCTGCGTATTCGTGACTTCATAGAAATTCTCTCGATTGAACGCCATCGGTATCAGTCACCCAATCACAGTGTTAGTTTTATGGCTTTTTGCAAGATGAACAGTGCTTTTATAACTATAAAAATTTTTACATTTTCAGTTTATTTATTTAACGCCAAAAACATTAAAAACTACGTGATATACTATGTGGAGAAGTATGTTCTGTGCGCGTTTTCGTAAATTCTAGGATTCCTTCCCTAACCCATAAACCAGTTGAATACTAAATAAAAATTAAAATTCGCATTTTTGGCAAGAATTGATAAGAGCAATTCGTTCCAGTGCAATATAACCTATTGGCAAAGACAAATCCAACATTTAACAGCATTAAATGCATTTAAAATTACATTGACACAAACGTTTATGAGATACCAACGCGTTGGCGGTGCCCAATTTACAGTTTTCTCAGGAAATTTGCACCCACTTATCCTCTAGGAATTTGTCATTGCCCCCCGACGCCCGTCACATGTGCGGAACCGACGAACACCTGATGGTCTACGTACATATGCTTCAGGCCTTTCAGATGATTACTACTATTAAGGTTCCGATGCCCTGTGCTTGCAGCCAATGGTTTGCCGCCGCCGATATTTAAGCATCGTGGCTCCCAGGTAGCAACACAGAGTAAACCACCAGACCCGCAGAAGGGAAAGATGCACGGATTATTCTCTCGTATTGGATTTGCAGTCAATGCAAGATAGTCGTGATGCGAATATAACTTACGACAGTAATTAGACGAATGTAAACATGCATTTTAAGTGTAACTAAATTTATTTAATGAGCGAAATTTCCTGGCATAGTGCAAACATGCTACAATTCGTATGAGACTTCGCTGCTTGTAATCATCAGTAACAAAAATTACACCTTTAAGAACTTTAACTTTAATATTTTTATTCACATAGAATTTAACAAAAAGAATTGTCGAAAACTTCAGTTATTTGTACAATTAACGAGGGCTACAAATACTTCACAAATGGTACCCGAAATTCTGCAGTCGCTTTATTTTCCTCTTTCTACATTATTTTATATCGACGCGTTGTCGATATACATACACGATTAACGTTAAATTTAATTAGTTTTCGGCGACAATATTAAAGCAGGATTAACGATTGAGCGAATTACTCACCAAAATTATTGGTGTGCGACATTGATCATCTAACGTACCTGAAAAGCAAAGAAAAATTGGTCAACAAAGAGAAAACAATATTTTACACAAATATACTTTTATACATATAACCTTACCTAGCGGGCAATCATTTTTACTAGGACTATATAAAGGTGATGAAAGGAATGAAGTACGTAGGATTGAAAAAGGAATCACATGCGGTAGAACTTGCAGTTGGCGGGGATCCAAAAACTGCTTAAAAAGATGGCACAGATTTTTTGGGGGGTGATCAAGTTGCAGATATAGGAAAATATATCCTTAACAAACTATTCAAAATAAATAATTATTTTGAAAATTTAAAAAAATATACACAAAAATATTAATCATTGTAAAATTCACGACCATGATGTAATGAGGGATGTAGTTCAACAGCTAAATATCGTGCACTACATCTGTTATAAAAATATTATTAGTACTATTATGACCTCTCGCCATGGACAGCATGCTAGATTTCCAAGCTACGATCCCGGGTTCGATTCGCGGTCGAGGCAAAAATAGAACTGTAGCTTTCTAATACAATCCTCTAAGTTTGCATAGGTGTGATGAAAGAAAAGCTCGGGCAGGTTATGTATACGAGATGCAGTGGAGGGAATCCGTCGTAGGTGCCACATGGCTCCCTTCCCCCAGGGGGGAAAAATAACTAGAAACGCGCCCGGGTCTGGGGACACCGATAGTTTTTTTGTTTTTGTTTTTTAATTAATGCCTTATTTTACGTGGCGACACTCGTAGTTGGCGGAAGTCGGATTAATGTGACCTTACCATGTCAAAACATACATTTATTATTATTATTATTATTATTATTATTATTATTATTATTATTATTATTATTATTATTAGCGTATAGACTATCACTAACCACGCTACACGATTAATGTGTGTAATTCTTCCAGGATCTGCTTTTCAGTTGTATCCCTCATTACGACAAGGTTGTTACGTCTTGAAGTGTGAATTATGAGATGAAAGGATGATGATTGAGGGGTGAAGGGACAATATCAAATACGACCATGTCCACACAGGACTCTAACATACAGCCTCCTCGACGTAGACGGGGGCTGCAGCAATGTCTGCGCCACGGGGTAGACTTAATAATAATCATGATAGTATTATTATTATTATTAATTATTATTGTTATTATTATTATTATTATATTTATTACATAACAAAAACTACGACTAGGTTCAAGAGCGTGTCTTTGCTTCCCCTTCACCTCGAATCCATCCCTGGCGTCAGCTGAGACTACGCTTAGACTCACGTAAGTTTAGAGCATTTTCTATCTAATTGCATGGGCGTATTTACTTAAACGAATTTTTAAGTCGAGCTCTACATATCCCCCCCTTTAGAGACGTTGATTTCCAGGCTTACACGAAGGGCTGTGTAATTGAAATGGAGTACCCGTAGGCGTCCGTTGGCACGGATGCCCCGACGCGCCCCGACCGCCCGCCACGTTTCGCCGAACGCACTCGAGGGCGCGCCAGCCAACGCCAATCTGCACGGCAGCGCTGATAAGTTTACTCCGTGTAAATTGCCTTTTCACGGAGCGAACCGCGAGCACGCATTTACATTCATGGGGAGAGAGGCGGAAACACGTAACCTCTATGGCGGAGCATCGCTCGAGGAACGGATAACGACGGCTGTTAATGCACACAGCAACCCATTAAGCTTAAATAGGAAGCTCGTAAAGCATCTAAAATGCGTTGCTTGCTTTACAAAAGACTTACCTTTTGCAAGAGAAATATAATTTTGTAACTTTTTTGTAACGGTAAATTTCATTATTGCCTCAGAAATCAGCTCTCAATCTGTCTTATTATTTTAAAAGGGAAGAATTTAATAAGCTAGTGGATGCTTTAAAATTAATGATACCTCAAAATATTTTCCTTCAATTAAGTAATACAATGCACATTTTCAATATTCATTTTCATTCACAAATGAGAGAGAAAGATAAAAAAGAAATAATAATAACAACAAGGCCTATTCTGCCAAAACGTTACTGTCAACGTGCAACTGATGTAGAAGGGGAAATAACAAACACATCACGCAAATGTTGAAAGTATGAATGAATGTAATTCATTTTTTGGCAACAGTTAAAAAATATTTAGAGGGAAATGTAATTAATTTTTTTGGCAACACACGAAACGTAATTAGAGAGAATAGATGAAAAAATATAAATTTGATCTGTATAATAAGTATTATCGCCTGGCCAAATGACATCAAAAAATCCCTCTTCAGCACTCATTCTCGATAATCAGTGCCCAGCTTCACTCTTTACAGTCAGGAAAGTGCTGTTTGTGCGGTAAGCGTACGGCAAAGTCTAGTTTTACGTATGCCTATCACAAAAAAGTCATGACTATATGAAACAGCGTAGCACTGCAAATAAAAAACAATAGCGCATCATGAATAAACATTATTGCCGCCTCATTTAAAGAGAATGATTCTAAAAAAAACATTGTCAGAAGTACCCATAAATTCGTTCTAGAAATATAGTATACGTTAAAAACAAGTAAATTATTAATTGTTAGTTTATTATTTTGAGCTTATTACTTGAGAATTTGTGTACAATTATTAATTATACGATATCCAAAACGATATCTATAGTATATAAAATTGAGAAAACGACACTTTTCACGACTATAAAAAGACAAAAGGAAGGATAAAATGGTTTTTGTGTTCTGTAAACAAATATTATTTAATAAACAATCATTTTTTACAGATGGTTACAACTAACGAATACTTACCAAATTGACCCCTTCACTCTATCCGCAAATTAACAGACATGCATTTGTAGCAAACAAATTTAGCACAACTTCTGAAGAAGACTACAAAAGTTTTTCGAAACGTCACAAAGATTTATTGCAATTTGGCATTTGACCATCAATATTATTGTAATGTCTATATAAAGTTGAGCTTTAATCAATGTAAGATATATGCTACATCAGTGTATAGTTAAGAATTATAATGAATTGTAGCCGGGAAATTTTAGAAAACTAAACGCTATTATTGTCAAAAATTACTATTGTATCGAAAACTAATGCATTGCATTGCATGTACGCATGATCTGTCTTGATGTTTCTTCCGCTCGACAATATATGACATTGCCGGTATGCCTCCACTGCGTGGTACTGCTAAAGAAGCTATATCACCATTGGTGTTGTGTTCTGTAATCTTAGACTGGCAGTTGGCAGGAGCGAATCCAGCCGATCATTTTGGAGGGTTCCATCATAGATTTTTGATAAATAATTAACATTTGTTGTTTTATTGTATATTATTTTGTTGTGTACATGAGTCTACACACCTATTTTTAAATAATTACATAATTCTAACGTAAATAAGTATTTAAATCAATTTTGCCAAATAAAAGAAGGTAACAAGCGAAAAATCAGGCCTTTTTTAGGAGGAGGGCATGATTCCCTACTGGATCAGCCACTGGCTGTTAGTTGTGCTGCTGCTTGAAAATGGAAGTCCGGCGTACTCCAAAAGCTGTGCTGGCTTAGCCAGTTTGCCTTTCATGCATCTTTACTACACCACATACGTCCGACCGAAAGACGGCAATTAAAGGAATTGTTTCTTACTTATGGCAGCCAAGAAACTCAGAGAAAGTAGCGCAAAACCCACAAGCACTGATGGAAGATAAGCTTATTTTCTCAATTTGCATGGAGCGAAGAACTCATGGCAGGTTTTCTTGAATACTGAAGAAAAAAAATGATTTTGGCATTGGAATTTCCCCGTTTAAAAACCTATTGAGGTGACTGAGGACATCAAGTGACGGTACAGCAGTGCCTCTAATCGGGAGGTCTGAGTTTCGCGTCCCGACGGTGGCAGGATTTTTGAAACTAGCTAGGTAGCTAAGTCGAAGTCAGCCACTCTGGGGGAGCATTCTAGCGGCCCGCTGCTCTGATCGCTAGTGATCCGTGTTCTACCGATCAACACCAGGTGAATGCCGGAACAGAACCCTGAGAAACGGTCCATGGAATGCCATCTTTCCTTCATCTTCCTTGCTCTATCCTTATCGCTTACGTACCATCCCTCGTATACACAATTGCGTGCACTACACTACTACACATCCCGGGAGACCGATCTGGAGCTTTGAGCTTAGTTCAACGTGTAGTTCGGCGCTGAAACTCACCAACGGAGAGACGAACATATCCATATTGCATGATAAAATATGCACTACACTTACGGGGTAATGTTCATTACAATTGAGCGTTCGGAAACACCAAATAATTAATCAATACATTCATAAGAAAACATACTACTGGTGCATAGCGAGAGAGTGAGTGAGAGAGCGAGAGAGAGCGCGCGAGAGAGAGAGAGCGAGAGAGAGCGAGAGAGAGCGAGAGAGAGCGAGAGAGAGCGAGAGAGCGAGAGAGAGCGAGAGAGAGCGAGAGAGAGCGAGAGAAAGAAAGAAAAGAGGCTTTAGAAAATGTCTCTTGGCCTTTCCACATTCGTCGTGCGCGTCGCGTCGCCTCTTCTGCACCACCGCCCCCGCCGCCGCCGCCGCCGCCGCCGTCGCCGCGCCTTTCGGGCCTCTCGCCTCGTAATTTCTGCTGTTGGCTGAGCGTTTCGCCGATTCAGCGCCGCTTTGCGCGCCGTGTGTTCGTCAACTTCGTTTGCACTGGAGATCGGATTTGCGCCGAAAGGAGCGCGCTCTATGGGATCCTAATGAATTCCCAGAAACTCCGCGCTGCAGTCTCCAGGAATTCCTGAGTAGAGTCGCAGCGCCATCCTTTTCGACAGTCGACTCGAGCGCATCCGCCGCACCTCCACGTAGTGAAACAGGGGCCACTGCCGATCAAGAGATGACGCTAAATGCTTACATTTTTAGTTAGTTTTTAATACTGGGCGAGTACTACTCCCAAGAACATTTTAAAATTACGATTATGTGACAAATATTCAAGTAGGAGTATATTAAAAAAATATTCCTTGAGATTCGAAAACAAATGAAGTTAATTTGGAATTCGTTTAATGTATGTTTGTTTCTCCTTCTGTGGTCCGCGATATATAAACTGGAGGATGAAATATTTATTTAATATCAACTTTATTCTACATGGGGTTAAAATAATATTTAATTTTTAAATTGAGAAATTACGGTTTCTTTACATTTAATTTCATTTATATATTCAAAACAATGGCTTCATAAATAGTAAAAAAATTAGCTGAATTGTAACGATCTGAATATTTTTCCTCCTTGAAGTGAAAAATATGTGTAACAATATGAAGGACCGGAAAACACATTTACAATGGGTGGTCATTGTCTACTAGTCGCCATTGCTAATCTAATGACGTATTGCACTGCAATGCTTTAATTTTCACTAAAATACTTTGATGTATGCACTTCACTAGTCAAATCACATATTAAGTTATATTGACTGACGAACCGCAATGCATGCAATTGCGCGGTGGGGGACAGCGATTCTGCAGTGCTTCGCTTGTCTCACGCCGTTCTTCCAAATCGTTGTCCAGAATTTCCTGCTTCAAAATTTTTATCTTTCATTCCAGGTTTCAAACCCACTCTCATTACCAGGTGGACTCTAATTCTGCGAAGTTAGATTGTCAGGTGGACTGAGATTAAAGACTTTGATTGACAGTACAAGAAGACGGTGAAATAAACACATATTCACTGATTCGCTCTTAGCGAGACATACGCCTTGTACGCGCGTTTTCTGCGACAGCTACATTGATTTCGCCAAACCCTCTCATATTACTTCACACGTCCATTACCATCGTATTTATTTCTCATCGACTCAACAGTCACCTGTCAATTTGATGAAATGAAAAGTCCCCAAGTTGAACACATTGATTTTTTTCTATTTCTAAAGACTCTCTTTAACGTAATTTACCCCTTGTTAGTTAACACTTATCAGATTAAACTAGATCGTCAGCTTTTATTTACATCAGAACCAAATTTATTTAGATTTAAATGGGTGAAAACCTTATAGAGGATTGAAGTCAATATACCTTAGCTTATTCACGCAGAAACGTAATTCAAGTGAAGTGGTTTCAGTTCTACCGGAAATATTCTCTACGAAGCTGAAAGGCGCTGAGCCCAGAGATTAGCCCAGCAGCTGAATAATCCAGGATTTAGCTCTGGTCTCTTCTTATAAGGGGAATTGCCGAAGCCTTGAAAACTAGAAACCCCAGCTTTTAGAATTCTCTCTCAGATACTGGCTTCATTTAGTCACTTAATGATACTGAAAACTCGCCGAGCTCTGGTTTTTTCTCCTTCAGTTGTAAATCGAATAGAGAGCAGAAGTCGCCAGGATACATTATTTACTTCGCAAAAAGGAACAGGATCCATTAAACTAATGACTCTCAACCTGTTTAGCGGATGATGTTTTTCATCAAACACCCATGTGCTCGTAACTCCCTCAATGAGCGCAGTACAATTCTGACAAGTGCAATTATTTGAATGTTTATATATATGAAGCCAACATCATAGCTTTTCAGTTTTAACTATAAGATAATGCAGAGACATTTGTTCTCTTCCACAGATTTCGAGGTTAGTCTTCTCCTGTTTGGCACTGATATCTTTAACATAGAATATTTGCATAAAATACGTACTATATCATTCAAAGGATTCTCGCTAAGTCAATTGGGAATTTCATGGCTATTGTGGATTTGAATCTAGCCGATTCCTTGAAAATACTTTCAATGCACACTTCTGCGCAGCTAACAGTGATTGGGTGGATTCAGGAAGAAACCTTCGACTGAGAGTACGAGAATGATTTACGGAAAAGTGACTTCTGAAGGTAAAATATTTTAATCAACTCCATTTGCCTATTTGATATTATTGATAGAAGATAAACCCCAAATTCACTCAAAATTTCAAATTCCACGCCGCGCAAACTATCAAATTGTACCTACAATCCAGGAAATTTACTTAGAATTGCCTTAACTCAAATATAACGTTTCATCATTCGGAAAAATAGCAATTGTTCGACAACTTAAACACCTTTTCCAAGAAAGATATACATTTTCCTTATTATTCCCCTCCCGTTAATATGACAAGTGCTGAATCAGAATAGTTTACTCTCAGTGATTGTTGAATTATACCACTAACTGTAAGAGTTTACAGTTAGAGACAGCTGAATTAAAACTATCCAACGTTGTTCTATTTGACGTATTTCAATAGAACTGTGTGCAAATCAGCATCGCTAGAAGTGACCATTGATAGGGCGCCTGAAAGCGCGAGAAATTTGTTTGATAGCCCGATGTCAGGGACTTTGTTGCGAATGCTCGGGATGTACGATGAACGCGGCTACGGTGAACTCGGCAACGTGACCTTGGCTATGACGAACCTCGAGTTGTGAATCGTAAGTCACTGGTCCCGATCCACACAGTTTACAAATAAACACAAGATGATTTGAATATGAACTTTCCACGCTGAATATAGTGAATACAGGAAATAAAACTCGTAGGAAACAAAATACATCACCCCAGGATCGAGAATTTCAATAAAACTAGGAGTTTTCGGAGGTTCTCGTGAGTTATTGTTGTAGCATTTCTGACAAATGAAGGGCATAGAGAGATCATACCGCTGTGGAGATTGTTCCAACTCATTGATGGGAATTCTGTTGAAAGTAAAGACTGAATGGTATCAAGGACCCACAAATTGAGGATACAACGTGTTAGAGGAAGTTACATATAGGAAAAACATTTCCCATTTGTTCGGTATTAGGGACCAACAAAACGTGTTTTTCCGTCGAAAAATCACCGTTTTGACCTTCAACACTACAATACTTTCCCTCTCTTTTCACAACAATACAATACTTACAAAACGTAAGTAGAATGCGTAAAAGTATACACACATAAGATTCTGAAGAATTGCCTCCCCCCCCCCAAACGTAAATTATTTACAGTGCCTAATGGGATATCGACAAATGATACAAGTATGAACCAGGGTATTGAACTGCATACAAAGCATGTTGCTCTCAATTGGCTCCTATCCTTCTAAAATGTAGTTCTCCTATCCCCCTTTTATAGGAATATCCTTCAATGCATTGGGATTCTACTAGGAAGAGATTGAGAGCATCGTTGTCTTTTAAACATGTTTGGACTATAGTTGTGATCTGTGGCACGTAGTTGCACCATTTGACGGAGCCTCTTTCTTGGCGCGGTCTCGTGGGCGGAGGCGTCGTTTCAGACGCCGCGAGTCAATAGGCGTCGCTAGGCGTCGCGACGCCAGTGTCGCCCGGCCGGGTCGTCGCCGCGCTGCTCCGGCCCCTTGTGCCAACATTTGCCCGTTGTACCAACGACCTCACTGCTGCCAACGCTCTTTCGGAAAATGTGAAATTCCAAATTGGCTGCCATCACTCTGCCCTGCCTCTCGAACTGAACGATTACATTCAACTCAGGACTGTTGTAATTAGATATATCACCTTGACAGATTTGCCGCTGCTTTTTTTTGTCATATATATTTTTTAATGTTATCTGAAAATAAACACGGACGCACACTTGACTATTTGTGCTTAAAACGATACATGACCTTATGCAACACAAAAAATTAAATTTGGCAAGCAAAAACTACTGTTTTAGTTATCGTGAATTACATTTTACAGGAAACTTTTGGTTATTCTAATCGGTGAACAATGCAATGATTATGAATGTAAGTAGAAAATTAACGCTTGTAAATGGAAAGAAAATCAATATATGTCCTGTTTTTTTTACATAATTTATGTCAACGTCACCATCAACAGGTTTCGAAATTCGAAATAAGAATGTCTAAGCAAAGCCAGAATAAATATGGAATAGCAAAAAACCTTACTAATACCTGATACGTAACCGAAAGGCATTGACGTGTCAAAACATTGACGGGGTACGCAATAAAAAGCCATCTGTTTTTAAAAGCAATACTAAGGATCGTGAAGAGACGAGAATGAGATAGAGAAGCTCTTGGACTGAGCGGTGCCATAAAGACTAAGGTATTTAATGAAGAAATGAAATTTTGCCAAGACGATTTTCAATTATGAACAATTAGCGTAATTTTATGTAATTAAAGAATGAGAACCGTCTCATTGTGATGAATTCATTATAAAATAATTGTCAGCCTGAAGACGCCAAGCGAAGTTAGATGGTTGAACCAATATAATAAACGATCTAGCATCCAGAAAATATCGATGAATACTATCATTAATATCATCTTTAGTATAACACGCCCCATGTTACACACCACACAATATTAACAGAAAACGGAATAGAATATTCAATTAAACAAAATTACAATCACTATGAAGAATAAAATTCACAACATTTGTAAGCTGTTAAACTCTAGATTGAATTGAATTGAATTGATACCACGTTCCTTCTGATAAATGGTTATTGATCATTAAACACCTTAAAAAGTTCACTGAATAGGACAGCATTTATTAAATCCTTCAAATTAAAAACACAATTACTACAATGAATAAAACAGACAACACTTTTCTCAACAATAGTTACTTACAGACTCCATAATCAAGGGGAGCTAATTATATATACATATATATACATATATATATATATACATATATATATATACATATACATATATATACATATACATATATATACATATATATATACACACACACATATACAATCGTAATCAAATTATAAACGTGTTTCTGCTTCTCCCACAAAACGTTTGAATGGAATCATATTGCCTTTCCTCGGAAAATATTGATATCATCCTAACGAAAAATTCCTAAATAACAAAGCCCAGATGACCCACGTGATTCGGAATTTTCGAAAGTTGAGGCCCGACGAATGTGATGTGTGCAAAGGATTGAAGAAGCCGATTCGGCGGTGGCGGTGGTTACGGCGCGGGCAGTACTGGCAGCGGCGGCGGCGGCGGCGGCGGCGGCGGCGGCGGCGGCGGCGGCGGCGGCGGCGGCGGCGGCTAGGGCTTCTATGGAAGCTCATTTCCGACCTCCTCTCGAATATTTATGACCTATTAAGTCGAGATTATTTGTGCACGTTAAAACACTGTGCGGCCACATCGCCGCTCAGGACAAATAGCGTGCTCCGGTAGTGTTGGCTTTAAACCGGGGAGCTTAAAATTCAACAGGTTTTTTTTCCAGGAGAGAGCGGTCGCCAAATTTTAAGAAAACGTATCCTGGCGCGTTGTTAAGCTTATAATGGGGAAATAAATCAATAAAGTGTGTGGACTTTAATGTGCATTTGTTCCTCAGTGTTACGAGAGATTAGATGGACCCACGTGCTTGCAAAGATCAAAAGCGCTGGGAAAAAGTGGAATTATAAAAGTATGCAAATTAACTTCATCAAGGATTCAATCATATCACTTATTAACATAAAGTTGTAAACATTTCAAAATAAAATAACAAATAATATAGAAAATAAATCATTAACTGTATGTGCTGTTCAAGAAAAAATTAATATACTCTCTCTTTTTTGTGACAATCAGAATTCTCGTCAATACTGACTGCATTCTTCGAATAATTAATAAAGATTTTAACCGCAGAAATTCGCTGCTTACATACCTAATTAGTTTGTAGTCTATTGTAACAACTAACAATTTTTTATCTAAATGAGTGTATATTCTTTTGCAAATTGTATAGTATCTTGTGTCACACGAGAGTTACGCTGACTCGCGTTAAGAAACACGCCTCGCAGATTAACCCTATCTTATGCAAAACGGCCAAAGCAGTCGTTAGGGCAGTCGTTAAGAGTCGTTAAGTTCGCATAAGATGAGACAGTGTTATTCTACGACGCGCATCACTTCTCGCGCGTCAACCCAACGTTCGTGTGCAGGGGCCCTAAGATAGCTGCACGGGAAGCGCAGGTTTAGGTGATTACTGCAAACGAGAAGCACGTAAATTAGAAAACAGCATTACTGAGCCCGACAGCACAGGAGAACGAGGCGCCAACTGGATTTGCCGACTGTGAGACCGTGAAGCGTGATGCAAAGTCGGAGGGGCGTGGCGAGGGCTAAGCCCACGCAATTGGCCAGTGTCACCGGCGACGCTAACTGTCCGCTGCGCGCGCCGCTACTGTTTTTGTGGGCGCGAGGTCTCCCTCCCGCCGCCCTCGTCACTCGTTCCATCCCTCGCCCCCCCACCCCTGCGGGGCAGGCTTTCTGTTGAATGAAATACGAGTCCGCGCCGCCCCACCCCGCGCATCGCCCGGGAATTAGGTTTCTCGCCCCACCCCCGC
>BOPP01000016.1:6560678-6563178 GCA_017312745.1 Gryllus bimaculatus
GAGGGCGGCGGCGAGGGCGGTGGTGAGGGCGGCGGCGAGGGCGGCGACGAGGGCGAAGGGAGCAGAGAGGGCTGTGAGGGCTGAGAGGGCTTTGAGGGAGGATGCCGACAAGCACAGTGTGGAAGGCAGGGGAAATGGTGAGGGGCAGGGACAGCGCTGGCGTCGGTTGGATTGGCTGCGACATCGGTGGCGGCAGAGGGAGGTTGGAGGCAGGGGCAACGGGAGGTCGGGAGGAGGCTAAAAAGGAGAGGGAGCGAAGGGGCGAATGAAAATTGGGCGCGTAAATGAGCCACCGTTTTCCGATTGGGCGTTTCCTATTCCGGCCGGAGGAAAAGTATCGCCGCAATAGGAGGAGGTGAAAATGAACAGCCCTTCCGTTCAAAGCGCGCCCATAATTCACGGACAGAGGAGATTCATTTAAAGGGCGGCGATGCTCCGAGAGGTTTTGCCTCCACGTGGCTCGCTTGTTTTCACGATAATACAGCGCTCATGATTACGCTAATTCAGATACACGAATAATTTTGCTAACAAAAGGGAAATGGATTGCTACGAAAACATAATAAATTTTAATAGTTTGATTTTCTATTGCAAATGGTATAAATAAGTACGATTATGTAAATGAAATAATGAAAGCTGAAAGAATTGGGAAAATTACAAAGTACAGGTGAAAGTGTTTTCGAAAATGATTCATTTGTATAATTCAAATCATTTGAAAATTAAAGCTATTTTCAATATGAACTATTTTTGATCACTAGAAAGTCACGTTCATTGAAAGCTCAAAATGTTATAAGAAATAAGTGCTACTCAAAAAGTGTTCCAATCTGCTCTAACCATACGCACCGAGTAGGTATGTTTAGTTCGAAACCTCACCGTTGATGTTATTTTTAATATTCAGTAAACAACCTTCTTGAAGTTTCTTAGTGTCCTACTTACGTGACTAAAATACACATCTACCCATAACACAGATTCCAGGCTCTAAATCCTACGTCACGTCTCATATATCGAAGGAACCGTCGTCTGGCATGTCTCCGCTAAGGACACGCCTTTAACAAGCCGGACACGTCCGAAGCATTGTAAAAGCGTTCCGTACGGAATTCTACAATACGTGTAGTTTTTCTGGTCAACAACCTTCGACGAAATATATTAGAAGTCTTTTCAGCCACTGGAAGGATAGGACGCCCAGAACCGGCCGTTAATTGCATCCGCGAACAAGAAGCGCGGACGCGCCGCGCGCGCCCTAGAGCGCGCCAGCGTCGCAGGACGAAGCCGAGCCACAGAGGAGGAGGAGGGGGGGGGCGATGCTCCTTTGTCCGGCAAACAAACTATCGCACACCTCCGGTGTTTGGACACGCGCTCTTAATTCCAGTCACGAAAGGCTAACAGCGCCGGCGATCGGCAAACACGCCCGCGAAGCGCGGAAAGCAGCTCGCCACCTCGCGGCCCGCCGTGTCGTCTTGTTCGGCTCCTTTTCGGCGTCTCGGTCGTTTCCTTCTTTTGAGAATGCTAATGGTGATCGGGTTTCTTTTGGACTGTTTTCGCGTTCTGGTTCCGGCAAGAATTGAGTTGCCGGTGGATTTTTTCGGTCGAACTTCGTCTTTTTCGTCTTCTTTTTTTCTTCTTCTTCTTCTTCTTCTTCTTCTTCTTCTTCTTCTTCTTCTTCTTCATGATCATCATTATTTAGAGCTAAGGCCATTTGATCTTCTTTGTTATAACTGCTCTTCCAAATTTTCTATGCGCATCTACATTTGGAAGAATTGAAGAGCATCTCATTTATAATTTACGTAATAAAATATGTTCATACATATTTATCGCCTTTCTCGTATTCTTCTTCTTCTCCCACTGGGAAAGCAATGCGCTTCTTATTTTGTTTAAGATCTTTGGTTTTTGTCTTTCTAGATAACTATGCTGACATTACTTTTGCACAGGGCAATTCTTGCCTTCTTCGAGGCATGCGAGTTTGGTTTCTGGAGTGTGGCTCCTTTTTCGTCCTGTTTGTTTCCTTATATAGAATAGAGTACTGACGTTCGGCTAACTTCTTGGACTATGTACTGTAGGGAAGTCGTGCAATGTTGCAAAAAAAACCTTGTGAGATGTTGATAGAAATGAACTTTTCAAAGTGTTCTGCCACCGATAATTTATTATTTTTTTAAACAATATCTGTCACATTTGTTCTTTTTCGTAAACAAATTTTCGTTTTTTCAACTCCATTTCGCTCTTGAGTACTTCTTTTCCTCCCTTTTAATTTCTCTTAATATTTTCTTCATGTCCCTTCTCCTTTCTTACTCCAGTTTGAATTTGATTCCGGTTCCAATTTTTTCTACTATTTCTGATTCAGACTTTCTCCAGGTCTTTAATTAACATTTGATCTTCTAGTTTTCTATAGTGTGTTTCTTCAGCTAAATATATTCATTGAATGCGACCTAAGTTCCAAATTCTCTCTCTCGCTTCTCCTTCCTTGTTTGTTATATTTCGTGTTCTTATTTCATTTAGGCGTAACCTT
>BOPP01000016.1:6568178-6580487 GCA_017312745.1 Gryllus bimaculatus
TTCTTGTGCATTTAAATTGAATTTGACAGTGTTCGTGTTTATCAATTCGCCGAACAAGGGTACGAGAACAACGGAAAACCCTACGCCCACAGCGTATTTGTTGTCCAAATCTCAATGTGCGAAATGAATATAAAGAAAGGTAATACAAGGGTATGGAGATCATTTCAGGCGAGAGTGTCTGGTCGAAGGTGTCTTGTCGGGTCAAGTGTCTGGTGTAAGGTACTGCAAACAGCGTTCCTTTGGTTCAAACACGTGAATAACCGTGATACTATAGTTATCATTTCATACTTTAACTTTTACAGTATTGTGATCGTGGGAATGTTTGATTCAGAAACAGAACGTAAAAAAAATACATCGATCACAAAACATCGATGCTAAAAAACATCGGTGTTTAAAACATCAATGTTTCTCCAAAAAACGATGTTTTGGAAACATCGACATCGATGTTGCATCCCTAGAGGCGTGAGGTAGTTGAGGTGGGAAGAGAGGGGCGGGAGCGAGAGCAGCTACATATCCAGTACAAGAGATAGCGACGGAGATGGACCTGAGACAAAAATACGAACGAAGAGAAAGAAGAGGCAGGGAAGGGGAGAGGTGGAGGAGGGAGTGGGGGCAAAGGGACGCAAAGGATCGCGAGCAGTCCCTTCGATAAGATTCTGCAACACACTGACGTCCATTATTCGTGTGTGTGAACCACGTACTTCATCTAATTGATTTTTTTTCTCTCTGATTGAAAATGTACACCAGCCGGAGTGGTCAGACAAGATACTTAGCGACTCAACGACTTTCAAGGAAGGCTACGAATTCAATGCAGTCGTTGATATAAATTGTCTTTCGAATCCGCTGCCTGATGTCATTGTTTCACATGCTGCTATGCCTACTGTCGGTATTCTGCTGATCTCAAGCGACCTGCAATCGAAACTTCACACCAGTGAATCCACTTTCTCCTCCTGCAATTAGCATTCCGGCGAGCTTTATACATTGATCGCCATTTGTTTAGTGCAGAGCTTCAGTAATAAATGTGCTGCTTCCCAAACAGCAAGAAGTTTAATGCGTGGAAGGCAATTTAAATCTAAAATACTCGTATATACACTTCTTTGTGTTTCCTAATATTCTTTACGACACATTACACGCTCTTGTTGACTATCAAAACATTTAAACTACGATAATTATTCCCATTGCACATATTATCCGTATGTGCTGAAATTGTTGTTTTATTGCTAATTCTTGGAAAATAACAGTTTTGTTAACTGAAAAGTATGCAAGATATAGGTGGAAAGTCATGGATTAAATCAATAAATTTACAGACAATATTTTTTTTCTTTTTGCTTGTATTTAGATAGGTATTTGGAAGTTGGATCTATATTCACAGCTGATGACTGCCTAACGGTCCTTCGAAAATGAATTTATGTTTTACTGTGACCTTTCATTACCTTTACCTTCTGCCTATATTGAAGTTAATTAACATGAGCGAGATTTCCACTCCTCCGACACCTCATTATCTCTTTACCTGACAAAACCTATCTGAAGTGTACAGATTGCTAGCCGCCCAGAAGACGATTTTTTTTGTTGTCGACTGGCTAGGTGAGAAGACATCCAATGACATGTCGGTTTTCCTTTCTCGCATGTGTTGTATAGAGATCGAGATTTGATGAAAATTAACATTTTGGACATCGTCGACTCTGAAAAACTGGCTTTTTGAAACCATTCGTGAACAACTCAAGTGGACAATTGAAAGGGGATTCTCCGAAATGTTCGATCGATCCATATTTCAGAACGTGCTAACTTGGAATGGATTTTTTTTTTCAAAATATAAGTTTTCGGTTTTGTTAAATCGAGATAATGTTGCGTCTCTGTTGTTATAGTCATTTGCAGCATTGAAGATGCGCCTGAGCCGCTCAGGATGTGTAACGACCGCAGTAGTGTGATGGAGAGAGCAATGAACGCGGAAGTGTATTGCCCCCGAATTTAAATCCCAGTCCGAGCGCATTCTTGTGGAAACACTCGCAGTAGCATGATGTGGGTCAATGAGGCGATCCCCAAAAGTAGTACCCTGACGTTTTTCTCCTTGGGCAGTGCAGTCGCACAATAGTAATTTACACTTCATAAGCAATGCCACCTAGACACCACACTTTTGCCCAAATGTAATGTTATGACTACAAGTACTGACGTCAGAAGCAATATGGAAGCCTGCCAATAGGCCTGATGTTTTAGGTGGCATTGATCATAAGGCTAGAAAGTCGACGTTTTCGTGGCGAGATTGCAGAGTTCACCCACCGAGGCCAGCCGGCAATCCTGTCGAGTCACGAAAAGGGGACTATGGGCGTGTGATGCACAATATTCTATTCGAGACCTTTTAGTATGCATGATTTTCTGTAATTAAATAATATCACTTTCATGAAGTGTAGTGTATATCACACATCATTTGTTCTCTTATCATGGCCACGTTCTTGTTGATCGTCGTTCTTGTGTTTTCTTTACTTGTAACGAGAATGTCAGTTTCTGTTCAGAATGTAATGGATTTAGAAATGGAAGATAATTTGGAAATAATGCGAATTTCGCCCGACATATTAGAAGAAGCACTAGACACGCTGTTGACATGTTTCCATTAAAATCAAAAGATAGTAATGTGAAAAAATATGGAGATTTTTTAAGTGGCGATAAGTGAGAGGGGTAAAAAGTGTCACAGAAAAATTGATTCTTCCATTCTTCAGAAAAGAGTGGAAAGTACTGACAAACAGCCAATATAGTCCAATTACAATTAATGTAAATAGTTCCGAATAAAATATTAATAAGTGCAGGTTTTGAATGTATTTAAAGCTAACTCAATATATTTTGACATGGAACCTTTGCCACATGGCATGCTGATTGTAATTTGTTTCTTAGCTAGATGAAGACGCTTCTGCTACAAGTAAAAGCGCTGTTTGCGTTGACAAATGACATCTATAGGTCAACGAACACTAGGCCGCAAAATTTTAATATAATGCAAGGCACCATTGTTCCTTGTGGGCAGCGGTTATACAGTGAAAAGATCGTGATAGTGCAGTCAAGAAAATTTCATTACAGGACACTTTAAATAGAATCGTCCAACAATAAACAAGTTTCTTGCCGTAAAACAGTACAGTAATGAGCTACTGTCTAGGCAGCGTCTAATAATAATAATAATAATAATAATAATATAATAAAATAATAAAATAATAATAACAGTAACAATAATAATAACAATAATAATAACAATAACAATAACAATAATAATAACAATAACAATAACAATAATAATAATAATAATAATAATAATAATAATAATAATAATAATAGTTAAGTACCCCCTCGCTGTTCTCATCGGGAACATCAGAACCAAACGCCACTGAAAAAGCATACGTTCTCGAATGACCTGTAACTATTTCTTACGTTCTGATATGATGTTAGATGTGTTATCCTGATATCACACAAGATGTGTCACAGTAGGTGATCCTTGGAATTGGCTGCGTCAATCATCTTTTAAACCCGATATACACGGTACAGTTTTCTTGCAGATTCTCATACATTTTCTGTACAGAGATTTCCAGATCCCAATCTAGAAGTATAAAAGCCAAAAGTCACGCATACACTGACATGTACGAATCCCCACAAGATGCCGCTAGGGGGTCTACCAAGAAACAATTGAATTGCGCCGTCCGAGTACCTTCACAGGCGGTATTTCTGAGAGTGCGTAGTGACTATTTTTTTTAAGTATTAATTGATAATGAGGAGCAGTAAGAAAACTAGGAAGGAATAGGGAAAGTGGTAGTTTTTGACAATATCACTTCACACAATCGCAAATTAGCACACGTAAGAATAAAATCGAAATGGCCGATTAACGTCGCAAAACCGTTTGTGAACATTTTTGACGCTAGAGGCGCTTGAGCCAAACTGTAGGCTTTCTTCATGAAAAATTATGAACATGCTGAAAATTTTCATGCATAAATCGTGCAGTCGGGACAGTGCGTTTTCTGTACGTCCAATATGCAAACTATACCATATATACCAGCCTTCAGATGTCAAAAGTGATGAGTCAATCATATTTATTTCAAAGATGAATTGGAATCATTTTTTAAAGAAAATATAGGACTTGAAATCTTACATTTTTATTTCAGGAAAGTAATCAAATTCTCATTATGTGATGACTGATGCTCCCCGACAAATAGGTGAGTGACAATAGGCCCTTACGGAAAAAGTGTCAACATGATGCTTTAAGACAATGACATTTTCTCTTGCTTTTCTTGCCGGTGTGACGACTATAAGTGAAAAGCAGGAACACAAATACTTTATTTAAGCATTGTAACTCTTCTAAAACGTAAAGGTCCTTCCGGGATGGTATTTGAATGAGCCCCCAATGCGTGTGAATAGTTTACTAATGCATTCTGCCTGTCGCGGACGCACATACACATTGGAGTTTATTAGTCCCGGAAATGGAGATTTTATTGTTTTATGTCGGAGGCATAACCGTGAATGGATTTGAAATTAATCTTCAGAAGGAAGTTCAGAAAGATTGTAAGCGTACTTTTCGAAAGGAACGGAAGGAATAAATTCAAATAACTTTAAATAAACAGGTTGTGTCTACCAAATATTTCATGTACAACGACTGGACACAAAACGTTGCTAACTAAAAAAGTGCATGTAATAATGAACTATATAAAGATTAAAAATCTCACTATTCAGTTACCTCATGCCGTGTAAGTTTCCAACCATTTACAAAGTACACTTGTTCTTGGAAATTTGTTTACATTTTTCTTTTAAGCTCTAACTTTGATAATGAATATTTTGATGGAGAATTTCCCTGGCCCTGATAGGGTTGCTAACAGTTTCCTTCAGTCTGTTCTACTTCCTTAATAGACTTTAACCATATTTACATATACTTTTGCACTTTGTAATAGAGATAAAGGAACTAGTTAACACATATTCATTTCTAAAATATCGGCATTTTAGAAGAATCTATGTTGAAAACTCATGAAGAAACTATGTTGAAAATCCAGTTGTTAGGAAACACAAACGAAGTTGGCGAACGAAAACATCGAGAAGAAGAAAACGTCCAGCAAAGAAAAACCTATGAAAGATATTTTACTTTATGGAGAAAATTCCGAAACATCTGAAAGTGCACCCAAAATTATCTACCCGTCGCAAAGAATAAATATAAGCATGTGTTACACAAACAGAAGTAGGTAAGAATTATTTTATGATTTATTCAGTTACAAAATATTTGAATACATCCACACCAATAAATACACTAATAAAATATCTTAAGAAATTAAATCTTCACAGTGCACAAAGGCGTATTTATGATGGTTTTCTGAATCAGAATTGGACAACAAATTACAGCCATTACAGTCGATTAATTTTCTCAAATGCTTTTGTACCGATGCGACGAATTGTTCATGTTACCTTCGCCTTACCTACGCCCTAAACAGCATAAAAACTAGGCGCAACAACACATACTTTCTCGCAAATATTTCTTAATTTGCAATTTTCCATTATTATTTTAAGTGTTGTAATTTTCTTCTCGGCGGTCTACGCCATTCTTTTAAGTTTTCCTAATTGTGGAAGTAATTTGAAGAAAATCGTTGGAGCGGTTTTGCCGAATATTTGCCTTCTTTTGCGCGCCAGTTTACAAAACTGTCTCTTCTTTCGAAATACGGGCGATAAAATAAAAAGGAAGATAAGTGCTGACAACAATCACCTAGTAATTTCGAAGAAATCACGAAAGAGATGTTTAATACAAGGGGTCAGGAGACTTCTGCAATGTTACATTAAATTATTCTCGTCAGGAAACTTGATTGCGCGACTTTTATGATTCTTTTGGTCGCAGGGCAAACGTTCTTAAGTTATTAACTAAACTTCTCTACTTCAGAACTTTTACTCTGCGACCACTAATTTATTGATGTTGCCTATTAAATATAATGCAAAAGAAGACAAAAGTTATGCTGGTGTTCGTGAAATTGCAACATCAAGAAGTGACATACTATTACAATGAAATGTGATTAGGAATATCAGATATATACAAATTATTAGAATTGCAAAACAAAATGAAATTTATCTAACAAAATGAAATTTATCTAATAAAATGAAACGTATTAAACCAAACAAAATTTATTACAGAAAAAGGATAAATAAATGTTCAACGAAGGGATTGGATTCTGTGAACAGTCTTTAGCAGTGTTTCCCTGGATTGCGTGGCAGCGCCGATCCACCTGCAGGCGAAGCGCCGCCCGCAGAGGTAATGGGCTTCTTTAAGGCGCAGGCCCGCGGGGCGCCTGGACGCGGGGGGGGGGTGGAAGGCAGCGCGATGGCCGTGGATAAGGAATCTCCGGCCGCCCGGTTTCACGCCGAAGTCAATTAACAGCCCGCCAGCCACCTTCAACGCGAGATATATACTACGTGGGGGTCCCGCCGCGACCCGCCACGCCGAGGCTGCAGCTGCAGGAAAAGGGGTTTGCGGGCTGCGATCGGTCTGACCGCCGCTTCGGCCACCGCAGCCCCGCTGCTGGCTCTCCGTTGCCACAGTGGGCCCGGTTGTTAGCCTTGCTGGCCGTTGTCGTTGACGCCGCTATGTCAGTAATCGAAACAACCGCCTCTGACACTGATCAACCTCAGTGACGATTCCGACACTACCAGCGCCGACACTTAAATCCATCATCGTCATAGCACAACCAGCATCAAGCTACACCTACCAACACATCACTACCACAAAAAGACAACAAACAACACATATCTCCATGATCTGGCTGTCCGGGTGACGCCGCGTCGACGGCTGAGGGCACGGCGGCATCTCAGCCATCGCCACGGCGTCACCCGGACAGCCCAGATCATGACTCTGGCCGCGGAAGCCTACGACATCATTTAACACATATCACCATCTCTCGCTATCAATATCGCCACAATTATCGCTACTGCCTCATCCACGACATTGAACAACATTTCGTCGAACCGGCGTGGTGCTATCCGTCACCTTAACACATACTGTATCTCCAGTGCATTACAGTTATCAACGTAGTACGTAGTCTGTGGCCGAGAAACCACTTCCCAAGAACTTTATCAAGTTTTATCTTGGTTACTACCAGCACCGGGAGGGATAAGTGAATCGATACCAAATTTGGTGTCGACATCACCGAAAAAGGAATAAACGTTACGTTGTTATCAATCATTAAGCATGGACAAATAAATGTGAATTGTATTGAACATTCATACATGTTATTTAATAAAGAAGCTTCAGAATCTTTTTTCTATTAAATAATAAATATTCTCCTGATCATAAATCATGAATTTTCCATGAACATGTTTTCTTTATATACACAAACGAAACACAATATGTTTTTGAAAATTCTTCAGAATAACTTTATGAAGTTTCATAATGAGAAAAAACTCCTCTGTTAAGATAAAACCATTGATTTATATTGACCATTGATCAATAGATTTATTAGAAACCGGCAATGTTCTGTATAGTTTTTTTTTTTTTTGATACCAACAGAAGCAATACCAGGATATTAAGCTGCTATTCAACAGTATGGATATACAACTCCTTTGATATTCAAAACTAAGATAACGAAACTTTGAATTGGAATATTTCGCTACTCGTGTAGTCACCACCGCCATCGCAGAATCCACCGCCATCACTACCTGCACCTCCCATTCCGGCACAGCCAGCGCGTCCGTCGAGCGGAAAAAAAAAAAGTTGATTTACGGCCGGGCGGATTCCCGCGTTGAGGCGGCGGCGGTAGAGCGGCCGTCCTGACTGCGGGGCGCTGGCGTCGCCGCCGCCACCGCGATGAATTATCGCCTTCGTCCCAATCCCGGCTCTCGCGAAGCGCGCGTTACGCTAATCATGGGGCAGCTCGCTGCTTTTGCTTGTTACACTTTCAGACAAATGAATTAACTTCTTGCGCTTAGTCACACTTTGTCAAACGGCCGTATGAAGAAGGGATTAAGTCAATCTCAATTGCTCAAGAACGTAAGAAAGGGTGTTTCATAATGCAAGGCGTTTTTCTTCTTCAAAATCTTGGCGCTTTACAGAAAATTCAATGGGTATGAGAGGAAAATATTCACACAAAGAAAACAGTCGTGTCACTCTCATAAATTGTTAAAACGGTCGTAAAATAATTGTTGTTGACATTGTTATAGGATATAGGTGACATTGTTATAGGATATAGGATATATGTATTAGGATAAAATTTTAGATGGATAAAGAACGTTCACATTAATTTTATTACTAGATATATTTGAATATTTATAAAAAACTGGAGATATCAGATACAGCATTCTATTATATATCTACAAATGGTGAAAAAAATCATATTTCTGTAATTTCTTGCTAATTTTATAATTGCAGTACAAAGTATTTAGTAAATTCTCTTTAGAGACCTTCGTCGAGTACGTTCATATACATTTAAAAAATAATTCAATTTAATACGAATTCATACTTATTTAAAATATTCTGCAGAGAAACCTATAACGTGATTCAATTTAAGACGTCATGATTCATCGAGTTTAAATTTCGTTCTATGATAGGAGAATGAACAGGAAGATGGAATAGCAGGGAATTAGATGGGTGGATTCAGGAAGGTTCGTGATGGGAAAATATATTGTTAGTGAATTCTCCGTTTTCCTTCAATGGTATACAATTCATTTTCTTGCTTTAATAATCATTACCGATAGTACAATTATTAATTCTATTAGACTGATATAATACAAGTAACGACCGTGGGTCTAGTCTGCCAACAGAGTCTGTAGCTGAAATTCACATAATCCGATTTCCTTATTTGTGACATGGGTTGCGTGTCGTTCAATAAATTTCGTAATTCTATCAGTAAATGAATCTTCGAAGGTATTTGTCATTTAAAAACACGAAGGTGTCGGGAAATACCTTTCACAGACATTAAAACAGTTTTAAATTTTTTCGAAAAAAAATATAGAAAACGCGGCACCATTAACTGAATATGTTGAAAAATGGAATTTCAAATTTATTTAAAATAATTTTGAAACGTTCAAACCCTGTGAAAAACAATATTTAAAATATACTTTTCAAATCTGCAATTGCGAAAACTGCAACTATCTGAGATCGTTAAAGAATGCAAAACAATGAATGATTCATATTATATCACTATGGTTGGGAAAATCACTTATGATTTTTTTAAATTTTAACATCCACTGTTAAGAAGATATATTTAAATATAACTGTTAAAAACGGAAAGGGTTACAAGCAGCAAGATTTAAATTTTACGTACGTGAAACCAAAATGCACATATAATTATTGGAAAAACGTGTTGAAAAAATTACAGATTAACCCCTAAATGGATGTTACACTGATATCAGGGCCTGATATACAAGGTGGACACAACGGGCAAAGTAGTGTCTAAACACTAAAGATTTTAACTATTCTTTGATGAAAAATATTAGACCGTCCTCGGAACAATAAAAGGAACAATTTTTAATTTTTTAAATCTCAAAAAATGTCAGGAAAAATTCATTGTTTTAAATGAAAAACATACCTCGCATACATAAAAGTGAAAAGTAACGAAACGATTATAAACATAATGATTCTTACCGCCCTCCGCTTCACAAGGATAATTAACATAGTTATTCTTGCCTGATGTTGTGTTCTAATTATAACAGAACCACAGAGAGATTTATGACAATTTAAAAGTGATTTTACCTTGCTTTAATTGATCACCTCTTTGAAATCGATTCTAGTCAAAGAAGTTCGGTTCAAAACTGCTCTGAGCTGCCATTAAAAGTGTCTTTTCGCTCTTCTGTTTGCGTTATGTCAATATAACAGTTATATAATAGTACCAATATTTCGAATATTTTCTACTCGAAATATGAAACCAATACATTTACTGCATTCTAATTAAAAGAATTAGAATATAGCCGAAAATAACGGCTTAGCGGCAGTTTCTCATTTGTGGAATTTTGATATTAGAATTTAAGAGAGGTTAAGTGTCTGATATGATAAATATTTTAACCAAGTTGGTTTACTAGCAAGTCTTTTCCTTTAAGAATCTGGTAAAGTTAAGTGGAAAAAAATATTCCTAAATTGTGGAAATGGATGCCAGAAAAAAGTTCGTTTATACACATATATATTTTACAAAAATTGTGAATGTTTAGTTACAAGTTTTGAATGATTAAACTAGTAAGAAACAATTTAAAGAATTATTAATTTTTTTAAGAATAAAATCTGATATTTTGACCTTAATCGGGGTTTTATCATAACTTGGCAACGTATTTGTTGTGTCGAAGAAAAAAATTCATAAATACCTCATCGAAATAACACATATTAATTTGTATGGGGTCATATTCTCGTTTTAATAAAAGCAGTATCAGAACAATGCAGCTCATTTATTATTCCTTTGAAAACAAAACTAACATTTATGAATTATTTAACAATAATTATTAGGTACGAATTAAAAAAAAATTCTATAGAATATATTCTGATGTATACAAATTAGTTATGAATTTCAGGACTTGTTTTATTTCGTAGTGACATTTTCGGCCGTCAACATAATTCAGTGTGTAAATATTGATATTTTTATTAATGTGCTGGATCAGAGCTTGTCATCATATTCAAATACATGTCATTCAATGTATAAAATAATGAAACAAAATAAGGTAAGCGTCCACATAAAATACGCGGAAAATAAATATGTCAAAATCCAGAAAAAATCTGTTGCTACACAATGCAGCTGAGCGACAAATTTTGTATCGGACCGCAACAAGCGGTAGGTATTATTATCTTGTAGTGATATACAATACAAATTATACTGTGCAACTGCACTACTCCTAGAATACACAAAGAGAATTTGGAGATCAGACGTAAATAATTCCACTTCTCAAAATCATTATATCCATGAACGTCAATCACTTTCACGTGGAGGAGCGGGTCCACCTCACCTCGAAGATAAAGGCACGCGCCCAGTGGACCCGTCTTTTGTTCCTCTCTTTCTGTTTTCACACTCGTTTTATTTCATCACACATTTCGCTGTCTTCGAAGTTCGTCCTCATCGACGCATAAATTACTCACGCGCTGGCGGCTGCAGCCGCGGACAAAAGAAGGCGCAGACAGCCTCCCATTCGTCCTTCGGCGCGGTTTTGCACAGGTGGTGGTGGTGGTGGCGGCGGTAGTGGCGCCAACGGCTGCGATGGGGTGGCAATGGCGACAGCGATTGAGGTGAAGGCAGTGGCGATAGCGGTGGCGATGGCGTCAAAGGCGGCAATAGCCGTCAATAGCTGCGTTGGCGGTGAAGACAGTGGCAGAGTCAGTGATGCTGATGGCGGTGGTGGGGCGTTGGAGACGTGCAGTAGTGCAGTTCTTGCAATGGTGTGGGTATAAGTAAGTAAGTAAGTAAGTAAGAAAATACCCTAATTTGTAAAATGCTAAGCAAAGATGACACATTGTACCATTTTAAAAAAATCATCAACACAAAGGCGCGTGAGTGTGCTAATGAATACATACAATAAGTGAGGTGTGTGTGATGTGATGTGAGTGTGAATAAATACAAATTCGCGGATAATGATATAAGTAAATAAGTAAGTAATCAAGCGTATATGTAAGCAGTAAGAATAGGACTAGGAAAAAGAAGCAAAGATAGCGCGTAGTCCGGAACTCTTTTATGAAGGTATTGTTCCGGCATTTGCCTGGTTTATATCGGATAAACTTCGCAATACTATCGAACAGCCAGTCGGTAGAACTGTCCTCCAGACAGAGACTGAATTCGACTTAGTTCTCTAGCTAGTGTAGAAATCCCTGCCTCCCTGCCGGGGCTCGAACCCTCCGAGTTCAACTTCCCCGGCGAAACTTTCTAACAAATCTGTGCTACAAAGTCGGTACCCCCAAGCGTAATAAAACAGACAATAACGTATCTTTTTGTAGTTGGCGGTAAAATAAACTACCTGCTAAAGTTGTAAAACGCATCGCCGTATGCAGGATGGTAGCATGTGTAGCGGGTAGCATTAGCGCCTGATGTTCCCTTTATATCATTATCTACGAATTTGTATTTATTGCGACTTAAATATAGTTGATACAGAACTGGGAGATAATTCACAATTAGTACACTCGCGCGGCTATGTGTTGATGATTTGTTATAAATGGTAAAATGCGTCATATTTGCTTAGAATTTTACAAATTTGGGTATTTTCTTAATTTTCAATATTTTTCGTTATTGTTGCTGTTGTTGTGTCTTAAGTCTATTCTAAAACGGGAGATTAGCTTTGAGATTCGGATAAAATGGAGTTTCACAGCGTTAAGCTCCCTCAACATCATCTCCCTCAACATCATCTCCC
>BOPP01000016.1:6606218-6646030 GCA_017312745.1 Gryllus bimaculatus
CTTGTATATACTCACTCGTGTCTGTTTCCTTGTGGTGTAGATCCCTACACACGACGTTACAATATCCTTTGCGATTGTCTTGAGTGGTATCTCAAAGGTTGAAAGAGGTGTTGTCTGTAAATCTGCAACCAATAATCGTACTCGGGTGTTGAGGGCCTGCAAGGAGGAGTCAAGCAAAACAGTTATTTATGATACGAGTAGTAAAAGACACATTTTATTTTGCGAATAGGGAAGGGTGCTACACGAAGCCGAAAGGCTGAGTGGCTGATTCACTAGTAGTCATCAGTGGTGGCTGATTCGATCTGACGAAGTACTATTGTTTTCTTTGCTGTCTTCACAGTTTTATCTGAAGATTTGAGCGTCGTCTCATTTTTAGCATCAGTACCAAAATTGAACGTTTTGCACGTTTTTCACGCTCTGAAAGTAACCTCTTTTATTAGAGGCTATATACATTTTTTTATTCAACGAATATTTACGACCTATTTCAAAGGCGAAATAATCAATAAATAATCTAACTAGTAATTAATAATTTAAATTGGTATGATTGGAGTGCATTTCTAGGCGTTAGTGACATTTTGTACTTATTTCTTGAATATTTTCTTCAACCAGGCACAGCAGCACTGTAGTTGAACCCTATGCCAGAAAAACTAATGACTCACTAAAATGTCGTCTTGGCGATTTCCAGTTCACCACGGGCGATCGCGGGATGAAAGTTATTAATAGAATGTGTACTAAAATCTACAACAATTAAACATTTTTGAAAGTTAAATACATAGTTCACATGAAATTTCTAAACCCGGAGGTTACCTCTGAGAAACGTATATCTGTAACCAATAATTGTACCCGGGTGCTGCCGGTCCAGCAGAAGCATTTTTGTCTAATTAAAAACTTCCCTCGGTGACGCGACTATTAAAGGCGACTGGCATTCACGCTTCTAAAGAAGGGCTGGGGCAGTTGCGGCCGTTAAGGGATCCGAGACAGTCGCGGACGCACACGCGCATACATTCGCTGTCGGCGTCGTACGATCGCGTTTTTCCCAGCGTCCTCCAACGGGAAAAGACAAGCTTTTCCCCTATTCAGGCACGGCCCCCGTCCGTATATAGAGCGTTTCAAGAAGGCGGTGCACAGACAACTGCTACGACGTGCGCGCCACTTCTGCAGGATTCCTCTAATGCCTCCGTGGGCACACGCCCCCGTATAAGGGCCCTTTGCGAAGTTGAACACAAGAAGGGCTCAAGCACGTGCACAAGGCGCTGGCGAAGACACGCTTTGAGTGGTTTCGTTTAGTATCTGGCGTCGCCGGCCAAAGCGAACTTTTTTTTGGTCTCAAACGGGATAAGTTGGTTCAATTCGAAACTTCTGTTTGGAGGCACTAGTCGAGTGTGTCGCTTGGAAGGGAAGATAACTTTTTAAAGTTTTCGCATCTCGGACGTCTTTTGATCTGGTAGGTTGTCAAAGAATCTGAAGATGCTGATTTTCCTCTCTTTTGACATTCTTTTCTATATGTTCTTGCAACTTGGTTCCCCCTCAACAAGGAATTATTAAGCTAGTAATTTTGGGCATTCTCATATTCATTATTATTTTTTATTATTGCGATTCTGGAATATGTTCGTGCTCAAGGCGCTGGCAAAACACACTTTGAGTGGTTTCGTTTACTGTCAGGCGTCGTCCGCCAAAGCGGACATTTTTTTGGCCCTCAAACGTGGTAAGTTGGTTCAATTCTAAACTTTTGTTTGTAGGCACTGGTCGCCTGTGTTGCTTGAAAAAGAAGATAACGCTTGGTTTTTCGCTTCTCGGGCGTCTTTTGATCTGACCGATTTTGCAAAGAATCTGGTTTCTTTTTTTCTCTCTTCTGACTTTCTTTTCCGCATGTCCTTACTACTTGGTTCCCCCTCAACAAGGAATTATTAAGCTAGTAGCTTTTGCTTATGCTCATATTCATTATTACTTTTTTTATTAATGTGATTCTGGAATATTTTTGAAGTAATGACCTTTCACTTCGCAGCAGCTTAATGCGAGAAGGTAGGGACTTTCAGAGTTAGTATAGATTTATTTTATTAGTATTTAATTATTATTTAGTTTAACAGAAAAGTGGTTACCTGAAACACAACTAATAGGTCAAAAACACAACAACGCTTAAGTAGTACTGTTTAGTAAAGAATGATTTTTGATGCAGTATTAATTGACGGCTCACCATTGACGAATTGATTTAATTAAACTTTTGTTTCAAATAATTCATCCTTTCATCATTATTATCCAATCCATATAGTAGGTCCACACGCAGTCACCAAACTTGGTCAGACACAATACAAGAGGGTAAAGGTATACAAGAGGGTAAAGTAGAACCTTTTGAAAATTCTCGATGAGTAGTTGACAACGTAATAATTAGATGATACACTCAGGAGTGTATGAATGCGACGCTTTTTCATTCAACGTTTTCACAACGCAAAATTTTACTTGGTGCTTGATGAAGTTAGTTTTCAAAATAATGATCCACAATTAAAACTTAATTTCCTGTACTGGATGTAGTACTTAAAAAAGAAGAAAATAAAGAAGGCGAATGAGAATGAAATAAGGAAAGTGAACGGAAGAAAACGAAGAAGAAGAAGAAAGGAAGAAAGGAAGAAAAGAAGAAAAGGAAAAGAAGAAAAGGAAGAAAAGGAAGAAGAGGAAGAAAAGAAGAAAAGGAAGAAAAGAAGGAAAGGAAGAAAAGGAAGAACAAAGAATTACAACCGAAATCTGACGTCGGTAGGTCAACATTATAAACTGACTGTCCTATGCATGCATGGACTTGGCGCGTCAGCCCGCGAATGGACACAGGCCTACCAGGGACGTCCCCGCATCGAGGCCATGGGTAAAGGGCGTACATGTGGTTAGCACGAAGACATCCCCACGCCGTATTCCTGTCTTCTCAATCTCAGAAGTGAATTTTCTCATCGTCGCACAGCAACAAGCAAACCGGGAATCGAACCCGGGGCCACGTAGTGCAAAGTCAGCATGCTGACCAAGATCTAACCACGAGTCCATGTACTCGTACATTGAATAATTTCTTTTCATCCTAAACACAGCATTCATTTAATGAAAAACATAGCACTTTTTACAATGTCATTTCTTACCGAAAATAAACATTTTTTTTAGATTCTGCTTGCGATATCCTAAATAAACACTCATAAAATTAATAATCAAATGTTTATTTTACGTTCATAACATGCGTTGTGAACGTTTTTTTGTTTCTTTTCTTTTCTTTCTTCAGCGAAGTCATGTAGAGCCAACAGTGAACCAATGTTTGCAGTCGATTGTTGGTACATTGTAAAAAGTTCTTAACTAACCGAATTCTCAGTAAGGGAGTAGCAAAGGCAATGTTCCATTTAGAGTTCAAAAATCGCTGGGCAATCATTCTCGTAAAGCTCCTTCTAAAGTACCAGAGCCTTCTTTTTGCCACAATGCAACGTGCGTCACCAAGTCATTTTCGGTGTATCTGCGAGTGCGTGTATTTGTGGAGTGACTAATACTTGGCCCGCACAAAGGCCCACTTACGACGGGAGTCGAAAGGTTTCTATGAAGCGAATCCTTGAGGAGCAGGTGACGTGCGTGAGCACAGGCATCACCTCTTCACTACGCTCCCCACGTGACTCAGCCGCCACCAGAGGCCCTCCGCCCTCACACACGCGTGCCCAGCTTCCTTCTGAGAGACAGAGAGACAGAGAAAGAGAGAGAGAGAGAAAGAGAGAGAGAGAGAAAAGAAGAAAGAGGAGAGAAAGAAGGAAAGAGAAAGAAGAAAGAAAGAGAGAAAGAGAAAGAAAGAAAGAGAGAGAAAGAGGAAAGAAAGAAAGAGAGAGAAAGAAAGAAAGAGAGAGAAAAGAGGAAAGAAAGAGAGAGAAAGAGAAAAAAAGAGAGAGAAGAGAAAGAAAGAGAAGAGAAGGAAAGAGAAAGAAAGAGAGAGAAAGAAAAGGAAAGAAAGAAAGAGAGAGAGAAAGAGAAAGAAAGAGAGAGAAAGAGAAAGAAAGAGAGAGAAAGAGAAAGAAAGAGAGATGAGAAAGAGAAAGAAAGAAGAGAGGAGAAAGAGAAAGGAAAGAGAGAGAGAAAGAGAAAGAAGAGAGAGAGAAAGAAGAAAGAAAGAGAGAGATAGAAAGAGAAAGAAAGAGAAGAGAAAGAGGAAAGAAAGAGAGAAAGAGAAAAGAAAGAGATGAAAGAAAGAGAGAAAGAGAGAAAGAAAGAGAAAAGAGAGAAAGAAAGAAAAGAAAGAGAAAGAAAGAGAAAGAAAAGAGAAAGAAAAGAGAAGAAAGAGAAAGAAAGAGAGAGAAAAAGAAATAAAAGAGAAAAAAGAGAAATAAAGAGAGAAAGAGAGTGAGCAAGGAGAGAAGAGAGTGAGCAAGAGGAGAGAAAGAGAGTGAGCAAGAGAGAGAAAGAGGAGTGAGCAAGAGAGAGAAAGAGAGTGAGCCAAGACGAGAGAAAGAGAGTGAGCAAGAGATGAGAAAGAGAGTGAGCAAGAGAGAGAAGAGAGTGAGAGAGAGAGAAAGAGAGTAGCAAGAGAGAGAAAGAAGAGTGAGCAACGAGAGAGAAAGAGAGTGAGCAAGAGAGAGAAAGAGAGGAGCAAGAGAGAGGAAAGAGAGTGAGCAAGAGAGTGGAGGGAGAAAGCAGAGAGCTAAGAGAGGATGAGAGCGACGAGAGAAAGAGAAGAGAGAGCGAGAGAGAAAGAGAGAGAGCAAGAGAGAGAAAGAGAGTGAGCAAGTGAGAGGAGAAGAATGAGGCAGGAAGAAAGAGAGAGCGAAAGAGAGAGCGAAAGAGAGAGCGAAAGAGAGAGCAAGAGAGAGAGAGCAAGAGAGAGCAAGAGAGAGAGCAAGAGAGAGCAAGAGAGAGAAAGAGAGAGAAAGAGAGAGAGCAAGAGAGAGAAAGAGAAAGAGCAAGAGAGAGAAAGAGAAAGAGCAAGAGAGAGAAAGAGCAAGAGAGAGAAAGAGAAAGAGCAAGAGAGAGAAAGAGAAAGAGCAAGAGAGAGTTCTCTACATATTTTTGGGGTAGGCTCGAAAAATTGTAGTTATCCACTGAAAATGCTTTAGATGAGCATAGGCTCATGACAAAAATAACAAATTCGTGTTAATAACTACACTAGGTCGTGTTGCCTTGGATGTTTAACATGAGGGTCTATAATTATAATGAAGGGACTTATAATGAAAATAAAAGGATGGGAGGTAACCCACAATGTTTATATGTATCAATTTTATCCCAACGAGATGTGTGTGATAACTTTTTGGGTGCCGTCTATGATAAACATGTCCACGAGGACAACGTTTTCTTTTGTTTTGTTTATTGATGCTCTTGTTTTGTTTTGTTGTATGTGCGTTTATTTTATTTGTTTATGTACAGCTTCGATGAAGGTCTGAATCAGAATAAAAACCAGTTGAAAAATAAAATGAAATATTGCCTGTCACAATCATACTATACAAGATGCTAACGACAAACTATAACATTTTGAACATTCTCAATAAGTAGTTGACTACGTAATAATTGTATGATGATACACTCAAACGACGCTTTTTCAATCAACTGTCTTTCAGTTTATGTAAAATAACGGTGAAGTGCCACGAGTATCAAATAACAATTTCCGACAAGCCGGCATCTCGGTAATGAATGAACTGGGGCATTTCTTTTAAATATCTTATTTAATACAATACCATGCCTCACTCTCCGCCGGAAGACAGTAGTACTTTCAGGGCAACGATATTTCCGTTTCACGCGAATTTTATTTGGACTTTTTGGAAAACCATGAACAATTTTTTTATAGACACAAACTTTTTATAGACATCTGGCATATCTCTGAATGAAAATCCGGTTTTTATTTTCAAGTTCCAGATACTATATTTTGTATAGAAATTAGTAATGTATATCCCTCCATTATTTTTGATAATTTACCGTTTATCTGAAACTATCCGTACATCAAACGTTCAAGCAACTTAACTATTATTCTTTCGAACTAACTTTTATTGGTTCCTACAGATTCATAACAACGCTACAACCGCTACCACACAAAATTTCTTTCTTTATTTCTTTGCTAGTTTTTTTGTGTTTCACATATTTGTTTTTCGGTGACATTTTTGTTCGATTTCAGTTAGTTATCGTCATAAGCAATATAAAGTGCATGTGACGTCTGGGGTAGAAGTTTATCTGAAGTTTTATTGAGCACCAGAATCCCTACTCCACCCTTTTATTAATTTTAGTTTAATGATGATTAATGAACGAACAACACAGGAACGAACGAACAAGACAGATAAACTAGATATTTTCGCTCCTTAGACGTAGAAAGCGTATTTGCATCGACAAACACAAATTATTTTCTTAACAATGACAGGGCAACTAATTTTCAACTATTCTTGATGTTAACAGAAGTGGGAAATATGTAAATTTTTATAAAAGAGTAACTGACTTCGTAAGAACACATTCCATATAATTTTTAAATATAATTTGTGAATGATCTTAAAACACTACAGGAAGTAGCTGCTTGTAAGACAAGATAAATAGGAAAAAAATGTGTTTGAAGATGCTAATACTGAGTAAGTAACTGAAATGTGAACATTTTAAACCAAATTCGAGAAAATTTATAGATGACATTACATTAAAACGCAATTACATTTTCTGTTTTTTGTGGGAAGGCTTGTAAAACTCAAATGTCCACGGAATCTCTTTGTGAAAAGAGCAGGCAAACAAAACCTTTTATTTTTATTGGCACCCAGGAAGTATCCGTCGGAAGGGTGGCTTCAAGATCAATCTAAATGTAACGACCGAGGGTTTCTGATGCGAGTTAGCGTCTGCGACGGGGGAGGATACGAGTGCAAGGGCGGTCGGATTTATCTTCATTGCGCCGTCGGCCGCGAGGAGCGCTGGCGCAGTCGCGGGCGGCGGATGGCGTAAATCGTGCGATATCGGGGACGATCGAGCCCACGTCGCCGGGACGCTCCTCCGAGGACGGCCCACGAACTGCGGCAGGAGCGGTTATAACCGGCAGCCTCCTCACCTCCTCCTTCCTTCACCCTCGGCTGGTTTGGTCTCTTTCGTTCTTCTCTTCGTGAACTCTCATATATCTAGCGCCTGCATCTTGCTTTTTCGCTGAACTGAATCTTCTCGACTTCGCGTGGACGCTTTTTTCTAGAAGGTATCATACTCGACCTCGGTCTCGATGTAATCGCTTCACTCTCTTTCGACCAGCAGTGATTTATCATAGATGTTCTTGTATCAGTCGAATTATTTCTCTCTTCGTTCTTGATGGCCTCCTGTTCTGCCTCATCTTTGTCTTTCTTCTTGCGGCTGCTTGCCATTCTCGTCGCCCTTTCCTTGCTCACGTTTCATCAATGTTCTGCTGTTCTCTTTGACCTCGAGTTGTCTTTTCCCTTCATCGTCTCGATCCTGTCTTTACTACCTTTTTCCTAGTCTTCTATTCTTTGTCCTCGCCTAATTCTGCTTCACTAGCAGACTCGTACTTCTTACTCTAAGTTTCCTCATCCGTTCTTTGCTCTTGTGTTGTCATTTTTCTTGATATTTTGGCTCTGCTAGACGCCTTTTTGTGAAGTCTTCTTTCGACCTCGCCAAATTCTCGCTTCGCTAGTCTACTGGCAGTCGTCGCCCTCGTGCTCCTCATCATTTCCTTGCCCTGTGCTTTTTCCTTGACCTTTCTTCTCCCCTCATCCTCTGCTACAAGGTCCTTTTTCGTGTCCTGATGGATTAGAGATTCTGGGCGCGCCAACTGCAAATATCATTAGTTCCGTAAGAGTAAAAAATGTGTTTTCCTCGGGAGGTGGCGGTGACTTCCAACGCAGAATGGTGATATCCGGCGCCGACCTACACATTGACTAATGGAGTTTTCTTCAATCAGTTACCTTCCAAGAGCAGCGCACTGCCCAGCGGCGCCGCCACGAGTCTAATCTTCCGACTCGACTTCTGGCGTGTGTGGTAATTTAGTGCTTGTAAGTGTAAATTTGTGCAAGTGAGGGGTAAGGATAGACCAAGTAAGAGGAAGGAAATATCGCGCATGGTCCGTGACCCATTTGTTCGGGTATTGTCCCGGCATTCGCCTGATGTTTACACGCAGAAACCACGTCAAACTAGGGGAGTGGATTGCACGAACTTTCCTCTAGAGCGCAACTGAACTCGACCCAGCTTTCTAGCTAGAGTCGAAAATTCTGCCCCTGCTGGAACTCGAACCCTAGGACCTCCAGATCCTAGGCACTGCAGTGATATCAGTTGCTGACCTGAGCCACCTTCGTAGTTTTTTTCCCTTGCCTTCTTTCTTTCTCCTAATTCACGGTACCTCTTCGCCAGCCCACTGTCCGTCCTGGCCCTAGGGCCGGGGGGCTGCCAGAGCCACGGTAGCAGCAGCCCCGGGTCCCACAAGCGGCGCATAAACTGGGCCGGTGCTTAGCGTCGCGGCGCTCGCTCAACGGCGGCCGAGGGGGCGCCGAGAGTGCTGAGGGCGTTGAGTCAGGAGATCGTCCACAGGCGGAGCGGTGCCGAACGACGGGGGCGGGCGGTCAGGTGCTTAGGCAGAGGCGGTGGCGCGCATTACTGTTACTCAAATGGTTACGACGATCTATCCCAATATGTTGTTTAGTGGATGAGCAGCGCCGTATAGTATAGCAAACATCGTTCGCCCGGATGCAAATGTAACCCACAAATAGCATTGGGCTGACTGGGGAATTGGAATAATGGAAATGTACGGTTTCTGTTTTCGGGATGTGCGTGCATTTTCGTGAAAATTAATGTGAAGCAACCTCGATCCCCTAGCAGGTATAATGTTTTACTTCATTTCGTTGCATGTTAATTAAGTTAAAAATTGTTTCAAATTTCTGAAGGTATGTTGTTGCATGTACGCGTAAATTGTTAATTTAGCCATTATAGTTTACGGTTTCGTGTAATAACAAAAAACATTCTAAACCAACATTGTTAATGAATTTATATTGCAAACAATGTTTCTTGAAAATACTGTCTGTGTAAGTGTGTCTGTGTATTACAGTAAAGTGCCAGTGAATATTTCAAGTAATGCTAATCCATATAAGCTGTTATAACATAATTAATTTTATTTAATTGTAAAATATATTATAAATACATAATAGATTTTCATGTTCATTTATATCTATACGACGTATATCCCCTCAACGTCATGTTCCATTTTTAATTTCCTCAACACCATTCCATTTCATTTCCATTCCTCAACACCAAAACAATAAATATACACTTGCCTGAATATATCACAAGTGAGGACATGAAAACAGAATGGCGAAAGATTTCAAGTATTACGAAACAAACAGGAAATAAGGCTGTTGGAGTGTTTTACCGAAACAGTAACAACTGAATTAGACCTTTGGAAAAGGAAAAACAAAACACTACATTTCTCAGTGCGATGTTACAAACTATTCCGTCTATCCAATGTATTGAGAAATTACCTTGTTATTCAATGTATGGAGAAGAACACCAAGTAATTTCAAACCTGAACATCTTACGATGTGGTTTTAATGGCGTTGTTGTTCCTGTAGTTGTATGACAGGAGCGATTTTTGCCTTTAAAATGGCATCAAACACCCGTTTATTTAGTACATTCCAATGCAGTAGTGCATTCATTCTTCCCTGATCCTGACAATAACAATTCTCACTTATCTTTGGTTTACAATCGTGTTTTTCTATCCACCTGTCTAAAAGTAAAATTCGCTTCTCACAAAATATACAACAATCTTAATCAGTATCCAAAAGATTAATGTTTTACTTATTTACTTTCCTAAATGCTCAAAGGGAACAAAATTCACCACTTCTTTTTTCACTTTCGTGTTTACACGTGTCGTGAGATCGGCAGTGGGGGAAAATGTTTAAAAAAAACAGCAACAAAACAACAATAGCGCGGTGGCCACCCAAGAGACCCTCATCTCCGCGACTATTTTGTTCCGCAGGTAAAGTTTGCGAGAAACGGGAGACAACATGGGCTCCTAACAAGAACACGAGCATTAAGGGGCCCTCCGGCACAAACACGGCGCGTGCTTATGGCGGCGATGCTAAATTCGCAACGCGAGCCCCGCCCGCGCCGCGCAACACGTAGGGGCCTCCCACCCCCGCCATCGCCAGGTGCACTTTCACCGCCGTCGCGTCACCACCACCACCATCGCGCCGCCGCCACCAGGCCTCCGCTACCGCCATTGGGTTTGCCGCAACCTCCCACACCGCTACCATTTCCGCCTCCATCTCCATTTTCACCACCGCTCTACTGTATTCGCCTCCGCCAGTACTTCTGCCATTGCCTCTGCCACAGCCTCTGCCTCAGCCACCGCCACCTCCACCATGCCTCAGCCACCGCCACTGCCACTGCTGCCTCCACCATGCCACCGCCACCGCCACCGCCACCGCTACCCTCACCGCCACCGTGCCACCGCAACACCCCTACCTCCACCGCACCATCGCTAACCCCAATGGGTCACATCTTTGAGCTCAGAGCCAACATTTTCGCAGTCTCTGCAGAGGCTACAACCGAGAGAAGCTAGAGTTTGAATACCGACGGGTGGCAGGATTTTGGACAATAGATACATAGCTGGGTGGAATTCACCCGCTGTCTGGAGTAGAATTCTGGCGGCCGACTGCTCTGATCGATAGCTTTCCATGGTTTCTCCCATGAACTACAACCGAACCACCACCATCATCTCCACTGTGCCTCCCTGGCCCCCACCTCCTTTGCTAAAGCCCCCGCCCCCGCCATTGCCCGCGCCGTTGTCCGTGCCATCGCCGCCACCCCCACCGTCATTGCCATTGCCATTGCCATTGCCATTGCCATTGCCATAGCCACCACCACCGCCACCGCCACCGCCAGCACCAGGCGAGAACTTGACGCCGTTAAATTAAAAGTTAACGCAGGCCTCTCCGCTCCCGCCGTCCGCTGTGGCTCCACGCCCTGCTGTGGGCCCGCCTCCTCTTTGCCAACCTGTTCCCAACACTCTTCTTTGTCTCATCTTCATTAGACTTTCTTTATCCTGGTTAATCCGTTGTTACTTACATTTTACTACTAATCCTCTGTTTCTGTCATGTTTCATCTGTCATTCTGACTTCCGATATCACTGCCTCTGCTGTGCTGTCATCCATTCTCCATCTTTTTGATACCTTTTCCTAAGATATTTTCCTATTCTTGTCATGCCGTGCTTCGGAATTTCCGAATCGAATACGCATATTTCTTTGTCTTTGTCCTTCGGCTTTGTCGTTTCTCCCTACAACGTTATCTGTCTTGAAAGTGTCTCTGACGTTCTGTTTGCTACATGTTCTGTTCCCCTCTCCGGTTCCTTATTTTCCGTCTCCGCCACCCCATTCCCTTTGTTCGAACGATTGTCACCCGTCATCAAGCCTCTTTGCCACACAGACTCCTTACCACCCTTTTACAGACATCTCCAGTAACAAAACAGACACCTTGGAACTTCACTTCCTACTATACTTCCTGTTTCCAGCAATGGTATCATGATTCTTACGCATTCATTCATTTTTCATCACGTATGAGGTGTTTCTATATCTTAACAATTCCATCTTTCCACTCACTCCTTGATCTTTGCGTATTTTCTGAGTGCACTAAGTTCCCAGTTCCTAGTTTGATAACACCTCATTTGCATATAACTTACAACGTTCCGTCGTCATTTCCCTCCAATTCATACAACGTATTTCCTACCCTTTCCATAATTTCTTCTCCAATGTTAACCATATCTAAAGTATCTCCTGGTTCAGACTATGTAAAAATACTACCCATCCTATTCGCATTACAAATACTACAAGTTCCTAAAAATATTTTCATACCTTAAATAAAATAAAAAATTGAGGTTCGACGACGGTATTTTCAACCTACAGTACGTCCTTCTGAAAGCATATATTAAGTATTATTAGTTAAGTCATCCTTACATATGGATAGTTTATTTTAAACTGTCCAATGTATAACCAATTCAAATAACCAAATTACTATTCGCCCTTCGATTCTTACCGTTGCGACACCCTTTGTCACACAGCTCCCCCTACAGCCCGCCTCTTTGCCACCCCAGTAATATTTCTACATACTACCCATTACTACATGTAAACCCAAATTCAGATGTAAAAATAAAAAAAGAGATAAAATGCTAATTACTCGGCATATGCCGTTTTAATTTCGTATAATTTGCCGAGAGAAAAAAGTTACTAATTTGGCGAGAATTAATTTGGAAGGCAGATCATAAATGAACCGACTGCCATTTCATTATTTGCTGTTCCAGCATCTATCATTCACGGTTTTCAAACACGGGCTGCTACATTACTGCCGAATACAAGAGAAGCAGAATTTATACAATGTTACGGAAGACTGAATTTTGTACCGGAAAAATAGTCTTTTCTTGTTACTAAAACATGAGTAGATAACAAAATAATAATTGCCGGTATAATAAAATTTACGTTTCATAACTTTGCTTAAATACAACACTGTAACATGAAAATAAAACTATGTAATTGTATTATTTTATCCTAAATCTATCTTATAAGAAAATACAACTACATTCTTTTTAATTGAGATTTTTATTATCCCTATTTTTCGCTCCACGTGACACTTAGATCATCGGAGGACTCTCAACTTGTCGTTGCCTTCCGAATCACTGACTCCTGTGACAGGTTTTGAATCAACGGGATAACCATACGAAGTCAGGTAGTCAGCCTATCAGTTCAGTTGATTCATTCGGTTCAGTTGATTGATTGAGTATTACGGAACCGTAAACAGTTGCTCCCTTAGTGTAGTAAATGTTTTTTTCATGTTTGTAGATGGTAACGGTGTTCCTTCCCCGGTAAATGGTGAGACCCGGAGCCGACCTACGAGACCGCCTGCCTGGGAATGCCCCTTGTCGGTGAGGCGGCACCGCCCCGGCCAGGATAAGCTATCAGCTCTTGACTGTTCTTCTGTCATGTTAGGTAGTGTAATGTGCGTGTAAGTAAGGGGTGTGGATAGGGCAAGAATAGGAAGGAAATATCGCACGCGCTCCGTGGCCCGTTTGTTTGAGTTCTGCTCCGGCATTCGTCCGGTATTGATCGGAGATACCACGGAACACTGCCGATCCGAGCGGTTGGCCTCTAGAATTCTCCTCCAGACTTCGATTGAATTCGACCTAGCGCTCTATAACCCTGCCTGCCAGAATCGCTGCAGAAACAGCGGCAGTACTGGCTCTGAGCTAACACAGCTGGTCCACCGCCGGCACCAAAGGAAAGGGAAGGAGGGATCACAAATGGTCGGGAGGCTGTGTTGTTGGGAACTGCTCCGGTATTCATTCACAAGCGATCACGGAAAGGGAGAACTAATCAGAGCAGAATGCTACGGAGATTATTTCTAAATCAGTGGGGTGAGTGTTCAGAGCATTGCCAGGCCCTAAGATTAGAGAATGGGGCCAGGATTGGGAAGGAAGGATCGCGGTCGGTAGCCCGCGCTCTAGGCTGCTGCTCCGACATTCGGCTACAAAACCCCTTGTAGCCGAACGCTGGAGCAGCAGCCTAGATAAAGAGATAACTGATCATATCAGTCGACCAACTAATTCGATTTCGAAGGTGAAAGTCATCGATGTTAATCACATCAACATATACGGGCGCACAAGACGGAGAGACAGAGAGCAATGAACTCATTGAAAGTTTGGAAAAGCGTCTGTTATTACAGTAATTAAACATTCTATTTTCGTAAATGTGTTCAATGACTTCCAACCAATGTGTTCAATGAACTCAACCATTTGAAAAATTGTTTCATGACATGGAAGAAGTACTATTTCAAGCCATCTGCAACCCTGTAAAAGTCAAATCAATTGAGGCAGTCCACTGTCACATGTTGCACGTTCACGTACATTTTAATTGTCAATTATCTGCTCTTCTTCCCAATGTAGGCCAAATATTCGCATTAGAGTTCTAATGTAATTGACTGCTTTTATTAATTGTGACATCACTATGTTTCTTTTGTCTTCTAGTAAAACATGTAATACGTAAATGAAAAAGGAATATGTCATGC
This sequence comes from Gryllus bimaculatus, assembly GCA_017312745.1. Taxonomy (NCBI): domain Eukaryota; kingdom Metazoa; phylum Arthropoda; class Insecta; order Orthoptera; family Gryllidae; genus Gryllus; species Gryllus bimaculatus. The sequence continues at coordinate 6,620,223 of BOPP01000016.1, forward strand.
GTATGTGATGCGTAAATTAAAAATTATAACAAATGATTTAAAATCCTTCAGTAGGATGATATTCTAAGTTATCTAAGGAATGATAGTTGGCTATTGATGGTTCAGTTGGATGGTATTTTAAGTTATCTAAGCTATCTAACGTACCTAAGGGAGAAGTCAGGAAAGTGACAGTCGAAGGATAGCAAGATACAGGTGGGAAAATGAAACGAGAGCACGTAGGTATTGGCTGAATAGCTTGGGGGACAATGTACGATCTGATAAATGGAAGAGAAGGATTGAGAACATACGTTCGAGAGATGTCGGGTTTTTGAGGAAGAATGCATTCATTGGATATTCAGGAAAGGTGAGGTGAATATTAGAGGACAAAGGTGAAAGGATCATTATGGTCGAGAAATACAAGAAAGGGCTTACTCGCAGCGTATTATTATACACTACTTGTAATGTACTCAGTTTTTATTTTATATTATTAAGATTATCCAACTGTTGTGTTTACAAAGTAATAAAATAAATTCATTCAGTAAATGAAAATGTTTAATGGAAATGTAGTGTGTCTCACCTTATAGGATGCGCTCGCGTGTGCTCATGAAGTATAATTTTGGAGCCTCCTACCACCGTCTAGAGATTGTGAAAGCACAGATGTGGTCCAGACATACGACTTTGCACTCCCAGCTATTGATGTTTGTTAAATAAAAATAATTGTCATAACCATTATTTCAGATCACTTCGATCGACAGCGATTGTATTATATTCGCTTAGCTGTATATAAAATAAGAAGTAACGCTCGATTTTATGAGTATGCAGAGCTCCACTTCAATAATGAGTTTCTGAATTACATATCTTCGTAAATTATATCAAAATATGATAGTGTTAACTGTTCGCATATATTGTTCTGCAAGTATTTGTGAATACAATGAAATACTTCACATTTTAATGGTAATCTTTGTTATAGGAAAGTATCTTCATAATTCACTCGTTTAAGTGATAATCGTTTAAGGATTGACAGTTCCACGTCATCCTATTTTTTTCTGGAAATCTCCTAAAGGAAGGCTGCGACTTCTTATATTCTCAAATGAAGACATAATCACATATTTATAACGAAATATTTATTTTCTAAGAAACATCTTTGAGAACATTATGAGTAAGCCGTGTGAAGTACAAAGAATCCTTCTTCAATACTCTCTATTTAAATGTACATTTAGTGCTAAACGTACTCATTTTCCTCCAAAGTACAGTGAAGATCTTCGCGAAACCTGCATAGCAAGTGAGCTTCTTATTGTGTAATGGCCGAAAATGTGAAATAAATATTTTCTCTCTCATTTTCATGTTTCTCTACAATTACAAACATGATGCATCAAATCTGCTTTAAAGCAAGATTTCCAGCCAAATCGAACCCCCAAAACCCATCTAATCAAAGCAAAAAGTGCATGAAGTGTCCCGTGGCAAAACGTTAACCTCTTACTTGCGTCACAATGGACAAAGCCCCCGATAGTACTGATGTTTTCGTTCCGCGAAAAGAGCAAATCCGAACAGGCATAGTAAATAGGGATTGGAGCGTGTTTTCGATGTTCTCGGAAGCAGGCCTTCCGATTTCAAAGGCTGCGAAACGCCCTTGGAGAGGGCGCTGGAGGTGCAGAGAGCGCGTCGTGGACCGACGGGGGGGGGGGGGGGAGGAGAGTGGGAGGGAGGGGGGACCGTATTTCGCGTTTCCCGCCTGCCGCGCCCCCGCCGCTGTAACTCGAGAAGCGTCCGAAGGTCGCCCGCGGTGGCGGCGCGGCGGCCGTGGAGGAGGCCACCGCGCGGGTGGTGGGAGCGGCGCGGGAGCGGGGCAGGCCCGGCAGAGGGCGCGAGGGGAGGAGGAGGAGGAGGAAGGGAGGGGAGGAGAGGAAGGAGGAGGAGGAGGAGGAGGAGGAGTGCCGGCGCCGGCGGACAAGAGCACCGCGGAGCCGGGATTTGGGAGCTCCCTGGAGCGAAGAACGCTGTGGGCGGGAGGCGGACGGTGAGTGGGCGACAACGCGAAGCAGAACGCGCGGAAACGGACGCGAACGGGGACTCGAACGGGGACTCGAACGGGACTCGACGGGCGACTCGAACGGGACTCGAACGGGGACTCGAACGGGGACTCGAACGGGGGACTCGACGGGGACTCGACGGGGGACTCGAACCGGTGGAACTCGAACGGCGGACTTCGAACTGGGGACTCGAACGGGGGACTCGACGGGGACGCGAACGGGACTCGACGGGGACCTCGAACGGCGACTCGAAGCGGGGACTCGAACGGGGACTCGAACGGGACATCGAACGGGGACTCCAACGAGACTCGACGAAGACTCGAACGAAGACTCGAACGAAGACTCGAACGAAGACTTGAAAGAGGACTCGAACGGGACACAATGGCGGACTACGAACGGGGGGACTCGAAAGAGATGCTGAGTAGGACGCGAGCAGGTTGAAAGATATGTGATAGTACACAACGCAGCGATGAGAGAATTAGGTTTAAATCGGACCAGGAAAAGAGAGGGGGCAAGAGCATGGACTGGTGCTGATCTGTAAGGAAGCAAGGAGAGAGCAGCAGTCCATCACATGCACGAGAGCAGGGTTGAGGACGGGAATTATACTAACAATAATAGAGTCGGAAGCAAAGCACCTGCGGGTGGGACTGTGGCTGCAACTAAAGTTGGTCCACACATCGATTCGGCAAGTATCGAGCGTCCCGTCGCCGAAACCCACGAACCCACGAAGCCCACGAAACCCACCCAGTACTGCGCACCTTTCCCTCCAGTGCGCGGTGCTTCCGCGAACGTCTAGAGAATTGCGTGTGATGGCCAAATACCGGAGTATGTTTAGTCTTCTTAGACATTCTCCTTGGTTTTACTTGTTAGGTTTTTACTTAGTTGACTTTTTCATATTATTGCATGTTGTAAACGTGTAATATCTCTGTAAGTGCTGGAAAACTCTGCACGAGCGAAAAGCTCATTAGCAGAAAAATAAATAACAATAACAATAATAATAATAAAATAACAACACAATAAATAATTTTATTTTATTATTAATTATTTATTATTATTATTATTATTATTATTATATTATTATTATTATATTATGATTATTTATAGTGTGGATGGTCGCCGTCCTATTTGCCAAGGCGGTTGCACTTTCGTACTCGCTCTTTCACTCCGGCGCATCGCCCGTCTTTGAGCACATGCAAATGAAGCGAACATTCACGCATACCAATCAGCAAGCACAGGATCGGGCCGATCTGTCGCTCGCAACTTGCAAACGCCGAAATGTGTGGAGCCCACCTTACGGTAAGGAGAGACGACGGGGTACCGCTGGACCAGGCGCAAACAGCCTCTGAGATGTTGGACCCGGTGAGACCGAGGAAGGCAGCAGAGACGAACTGCAGCGGAGCAAGACCACGACCTCCAACGGCGGACAGGGAGAGTCGGAGGGCGATTGCGGAGCGCGCGGAACGCGCGTCGGCGCGAGGCAAGCGTTGGCAGCGGTGACCCGCGGGGCGGGCGGGGGGGGGGCGGGCGGGCGTTACGTGACACGGCGGGCGCGCGGGATTCTCACGCCGCCGCCGCGCCGCCCGGGCGTGAAAGGTCCGATTTAGAGCCGCGCCGCTCCGCGCCGGCGGGCGCCGTGGCGACGCCGCGGGCGCGGCGGCGGCGCGGTGCGTCGATTCGAGCGATGGAGGAGGTGACGACGGCGTTGGCCGGGAGGAGGCGGGCATGGAAATTTTTTTGAGTCGCAGGAGTGTGGTGTTGTGCGCGTGTTGGTCGGGCTGAGTGTTATTATGGCTGCACGATCTGCATGTCCTGGAAGGATGGGACAAAACTACGTTGTACGACGACGGGGAGGGGGAAGTTAACCCAACGAACGAGCCTAAGCGCAAAGTGTAACGACAGAACGGTGGGGCGGGGCGGGGGAGGGGGAAGGGCGGGGAGGGTTCAGGAGGGCCAGGCGGCTTTGGAGATGAGCGGGGCGGTGGAGAAGACGAAAGAGAATGGCCAGGATCGGAAGAAGGCAGGAAGGGTCCCACGTGAGAGATCTTTCATTCCGGCTCGTCAACTGATTAAGGATATTATTCCCGTAGGTATAGCGCATGGTTTAATCATGTCGGTGGCGATGAGCCTTTTCCCGGATTGCTGGTGTGAGCCGGCGCCGTCGACTTCAGAGAAGGCGGCGTTCGTGGGAAGCGGGGTGGTGCAGTGGCAGGCGCGCATGACAGGCGAGGTGGGGTTGTTCGGGCGGGGCGACAGAAGGAAGGGTTGAGGGAAGGCGCGGGCGGCATGAGTTATGTGCCCGGCGTGGGTGGCGTGGGCGGCGCGCACGGCCTCGCCGTCGCCCTGGCTGCTTCGTCGCGTCACGCTGCCCACTGGCCCCAAATGGAGGAATTCCACCGACTCATCATTCCCGAGTACTATTTCCAACACCTGCGCCTTTCCCAGGGTCTCGCTTCGCTCTCAGACGTTGAAAGTCGTGTCTCCGATTTCATGATTTCAACGTTTCGAATCCACGATTCTACACCAAGTTTCTTTGCGCTTCTCTGGGATTCAAACAGACAATCCATGTACATCTGATTATTCCACTGGCGAACAAAATGTCTTTGATAGAAAGATTTTACATAATCAAATGAAAATTGTGGAAATTCTGATCAAATATTTTGACAGAACAAAGTTATCTCAAATGACGTTAACTATAAAGTTTGCGAAGAACAAAGATGTCTTCCATTATTTGAAATCTAGTGCAAATTGTTTTGTAAACACCAAATCTTTTATTTTATAAAATCTCAATATCCTTAATAAACACGAGATGCATGAGTGAGCTTGTATGTTTTTCACTTCATTTCTCCCCTGTCAAAGTGAAACTAAATCATCAATACTTAATTTACAACCCCTACATTAGAAAGTAGTACAATTAATACTTCCTTCCAAAAATGAATTATTTCAACGATATAAATTAACAACTTCTAAATATTTACATTCAATTTTTTCTGATGCACGTAAAACATAATTCACGTAAAAACTTCAATGTTGCACACGAAACTACCAGACCCTTAGCCACCTGTGGAAATCATCTACTTCCCTCAACACAAGCTACGTAACAACTTCGAAACCCTGCAAGGCGCGTGTTTTTGCGAGGGCCACGCCGGGCGCCTGCGGCCGCAAGCGTCGCCGAAAAAGCGCGTCCTGCAGGTGGCGTCTCCGCGGCGCTGCGACGCCTCTCGGGGGCGAGCGAAGGAACGCGGGTGAGCGCGACCGCGGGCGTGGCCTTCGCCCCCGCCCCCGCCCGCGGGCGGTTTTTGTGGGCGGCGTCCCGCCCGCGCGGACGCCACCGCAGTGCCCGCCCGCCGAAGTCGCGCTTTCCGCTTCGGATGGCGCGCGGTGCTCCACAAGGTCCAAAAACGCGCGCGGTAAAAAAAATACGCATGGTCGAAAATTGTGACCGGCAAAGGTGGCTCAGAGCTCCAACTAATGTCACTAGAGTGCCTCTAACCGGCAGGTCCTGGGTTCGAGTCCGGACAGTAACAGGATTTTCGACATTAGCTAGACAGCTAGGTCCAATTCAGCTGCTATCTGGAGGAGAATTCAAGCGGCCGGCTGCTCTGATCGGTAGTTTTTCGTGGTTTCTCCGCTTAACACCACACGAATGCCGGAATAGTACTCTAACAAATGGGCCACAGACTGAACGCAATCTTGCCATCCTCTTCTTTGTTCTGCCCTCCTTACCTTCCACCGTCGCATTCACTATATTACCACACTTGTCGGGAGGACAGTCGGGAGCTTAGACCTAGTCCTGGCTGAGACTGTGACCCACTGGTGGGAGTTGGTTGGGGAAAATCCTCGCAGGCCGACGCCATCCAGCGGGGGAAGATACTGCCATGTCATGCGAGAAAAGCATGCACTACACTTACGGGAATAATGACCTTAGCAGTTGACGGCCCAGATATAACCAATCAAACAATAAATTAACAATTATGCTTACAATGAGAGGGAAAAAATATAGTGTACTGTTTTATACCGATATTCGAAGAAAAGGCGTTGAACACCTCCGGAACACTGAGAAGTTATTTACACTTCTCAGGACTTTCTATTCAGAAACGACATTAATTCTCATAAAGCAAATATTCAAAAATGTAGGGGTAAGATTGATCGCTTGTAATCAAGACTCATTACGAAATGTGCCTTGATTTTGCGCAGTGGGAAAACGAGCCTGAATGTATTGAACAATTTAGTGTATAGAAATCACGAAAGAAGGACGAGAATTTCACCGTCTTATTTCCTACCATTTGCGTTTTTATTTCCTACCATGCACATGGTAGATATCCAATAATATTTCAAAGCTTCTGGAAAATGTATTCAATCCCATATTAACTCACAATCAATTTGTAAAAGGTGTTCTGAAATAACGGTAAAGAAAATACCAAAATTATTGCATTTTCATCTTAGTTAGAACATACGAACAAAAAAAGCGTCCAAATCAAAGGAGGTCGGTGAAAACACATCAAAACTACAACAAAAGTAATGTTCATCGTGGGAACATAACAATATAAATAACAAATACGTTTTTCTTTGTTGGATGGTTGTGACGACGCAGATGGCAGGCGAGAACAGGGCGTAAAGCAGCCTGCCGTCACTGCCACTGGTCCTTGACCGTCTCTAGACCATGAAACAAATTCGTCCAAAAAACATTCAAGCGCAAGAAAAACTGTTGCTCTTGAAACGCTTAAAATAATCGAATTATCGTCGGATTTTCAACTAACTCGGTGAATTTTCTCCGCTAACGAGAAACTTCCCAGACTGTTTCGTAACAAACATTTTGTGGAAAAAGCTCTTCCCTTAGATGCTAATTTTGGACAACATATTTACTAATATAACGTGTCATCGTAAAGTATATTGACGCAATAGTCAAATAACAACGTAAGCTTTATCCAATGTAAGAACAAATTCTCAACACACATTATCTAGTACTGACGTCTTTTCATGTACAACCGATAAAGTGAATGTTTCAGATGAAATTTGATGACAAGATACGTCTGAAGGTTGGGACGTTATATGGTATTACTAGACTCGTTATCATTTCTCATTATTATAACGGAGTTTCATTTTAATAATGTCTTCCTGCACCTGAAAGGAAACTTGGTAACTCATCTGGTGTGATTTACAAAAACGGATGAATGTCTTACGGCCCGTACGCATTACAAGACTTTTACATTTTATAGAAGGCTACGTTGATTGTGTTGACAAATTTTGGCAACGTGATCATTGTTGTGTATGAAACGTGGAAAATGTCAATTTTATGACTTCCTTTTATGGCGTGGAAATTATTGTTCAAAATTTAATGTGATAATTAAATACCGTGGAAATACGTCTCTATGAAAAATGTCCATAGGGTAGAGTCGTTACACTGTAAAGTCATGGTAGAATATTTGCATCTCATTCGAAATACATAATTACCAAATATGTATAACCGAAATAAATAATTGTACTAATTCATTGACATTGTATAACAAATATATCATTGCTCAAAATTTCGTATACAAACAACTAATTCGAAAATCAATCAGGACGTTAAAAATGTGCCTGCATTAAAATATTGAAAACTCTATGAAGAATTAATTTCTTTCTGTTCTTATATTTTAAATACTAGAGTATCATACTCGTTTAGGCGAACAAAATTTTGCACTCGTGTACTAATTTTCCCTTTTCATCATTCTGCATGCATTCTGCACTCATATGCCTAAACAAATATTGTAATTAGTTTCTGAATAAAACTTCATCTCGATAGTATTCTTACATCTTGATCCTTTGAATTAATGCAGAAATGAACTGGTTGATCTTGAGGCTAAATAAATAAATGCGCCCGATATTGTACGTGGGTAAACATAAGCTAAGCGTTTATTCACAAACATTTATAAGTATTTAGATCTCTGGGATTAAATTGCACTTAAATTAACTTAAATAGATTTCAGGAATCTGCACATTTCTAACCAAGATGTTGTTGCAGGGAGGGTTACTCAGAAGAGCTAGGCCCTTAGAAACAACTTGAAACCCACTTCGGAACCCGAAACCTAATTTTAAAGGCTTATGATGCACCGTGCACTGCTTCCAAGATATGTGCCGCCACGAAATAGAAACATAAAGTTAGTTAGTGCAATGCCTTGTTTTCCATGGCGAAACGCGACCCATCAGGCCCACTCTTACGTCTGGCCACGCAAATTTCGCTACACCCCCTTAATCCTCTAATGGAGAAAGAAGGTATTATCTCGGACAACGAAACTTTTTTTTTCGATCTTAAAAATCCACGGCTTCGATCGGGTTTGAACCCGCAAACTTGGGTACAATAGTCCAATACGCTAACCGACAGTCCAATACTATGTACAGTACAAAAACTTTTTTAAGCGTCGCTCGTTTGGCTGCTGATTTATATAGAGCAAAATTTAGAAAACTGCAGCAGTAGCAAATTTACGGGTTTTCGTAACGACATTTCTTGGAAATCGTGAGAAACCATTGTTATTCTAAAGAATTTTATTGAACATCTAATAACAAAAATGACACCGTCGGGGGATAATAAAATACCTCTAAAAAGGCAGCATTAGAAAGAGTATTAGAAAGAAAATAATAATTAAAAACAACATAGGAATGGTGTTAAAAATCAGATATTCACTTCAGTGTGCATGTCTAAAACGTACATTAGAAACTAAAAGTAAACAAGAATTTACATCAGAGCAATCGTTGAGCCACAGACTATCGATACATTTTTCCTTGTACCTTCCATCATGAAACTGCATAAATACTAAATAACTATACTGGAATCATGAAACAATACTTGTTCATAATCGATACTTCTATCGCCCTTTTTTTTCAAAATCTTTCGCCCTCCATGTGCTAGTTCCGAATTGGACACTTTGTTATTTTTCGGGTCCGCTGCTGCGTTGGGAACAATCGCTCCGCTGGCGCGCCATCGAGACGCCGCCTGCTTGTTATGCAGCGCCGGTGGAGCGAATGGCGCGTTCGCATTTTGGCGCAGCGGAAAGCGGAGGCGAGACGAGCGAGAGAGCGGCAGAGGGCGCACAGTGGGACCACACGTCGAAAAGTTGGTCAAAATTAATATTAGTAGTTGTATCAAGGCAGGTGGTACAAAAATAGTTATAGCTTTCCTTGGAAGTCGCCTCAGGTGCTGTAGCTGTGTGACGAAGAAAAAAGCCCAGGCAGGCGGAGTTTGTCGGTTACGGCGGAGTTCGTCACGTCTCCCTTACTCCCTAAACATGGGAATTAATCTAGTAGTTCGGGACACGAGGGACACCGTTAGCTTGCTACCAAAGTCGGACAATCGACTGGAATTGCCAAATACATTCATACAAGTTGTAAAAGTGAAGTGAAAATACCATGCCTCTTGACATTCTTCGTTTAAGCATGTTTTCTTTTGTGAACATGATCAAACTTTGAAATGTGATGGAAGATTCCAGAAATTAAATAGAATAATTTGAAAGCATTTGAATTAACCGATTCTTTCTTGTATGAGAAGCTACTTTTGAAAATTGTTTGTGAAAAACTAGACAAAAGTAGAAACTTTTCACTTCAAATTATGAAATTAGAGACTACAAAAATTCGGATATTGATGGTTCTAGGATTCCAATTTTTAAGTGTTTTGGTATGTTTCAAGTCCTAGTCATATTTTTGACGTTTAGTTTCATAGCACAGCGCCCAGCGCGGTATGTTCGCAAAAAGTAGGAGTACTAAATTGAATCCGTGATTTTTTGTTTTCAACATTTCATACACGTTTCAAAAAATTGAGATCTGTTTATCTTGGAACACGAGCATTTGTTTGCGCGTCCACGCGTAGATTTTCGATTAGCAGGCCTGGAATTTGATGATGCTAAAATATGCAGTGCCTGGCTGCGACTGGGGATGTTTACTTGAAAAAGAAGTCTGACACATTGGACTCGCAATTTTCTTTACGCATGCGTTCATTCTGAACTGGAAATTAGAGAAAAGTTACAATGGCTATCGCATTGGGGGATTTAGATTTAGATTTATTTAGTCAAAAAAAGCTAGTAAAAACTGTATGTGACGTATGGAGGAGATGATTATCTGCGCGTTTTCTTGAGTTTCAGAACCCCTTCTCATCATTTTTACTATAAATAGTTAAAGATGAATAAAAGTTTAAAATAAATAAAATAAATTTAAAAAAGCGCGAGATTAGCTATATTTGAAAAAAACTAGGCAATTACGGTCCCGAGTTATAGAAAACATATTTGCATCAGTAAACGAATTGCAGATATAATTTTTCTGCATTGCTAACAAAATAGTAACTCGCCCTTATCTCTACTAATATCACTATAAGCAAAAGGAGAGTACAACAAAACGTGCGCATAGTGAAGCTACATTTACGTCTAGAAGCAAAACAAGAGGCCATCTCAGCATTTGCTCAATGGATCAGGGAAACTGGACAAAAACCTGATCGAGATCGGGCCGTGGTCAGGGGGTTGTCGTTATGTTGTGATAATATTGTCGATACATAAACTTCATGAATGAAGTCGTAGGCTTCCGCGGCCAGTCATGTGCGTGATCTGGGCTGTCCGGGTGACGCCGCGTCGAAGGCTGTGTTGCCGACGTTTCGACCATTCTGTATGAATGAATACCAGCCCCGAGGAAGACCACGACAGGATGGTCGAAACGTCGGCATCCTGTATGGTATGCATACCAGCCCTGAGGAAGACCACGACAGGATGGTCGAAACGTCGGCAACTCAGCCTTCGACGCGGCGTCACCCGGACAGCCCAGATCACGCATAAACTTCATGAACGCAATCCAACGCCCAACAACCCAATGCACAATAAACAGGCTGTGCATTTTTGAAAAATAGGTGCGCAATACTGAGTGGTTCATTTTGTTTTTGTGTTTTGACATTTTGACCTCCAGTTTGAAATTAGAGACTGTGCAGAAGCTTTAGTATGGTGAATTCGTGGGAATTGCATTTAGTGCTCGAAAGAATCTACTCAACCCAAGGTTCTCGAATCAGCGCACCTGAGTTCTCACGCTTTGTACCGCCAATTAATTCAGTTGCAGTTTTATTGCCACTCACAAAACGTCGCTGTCCGTTGAACTCTCTCTTAACTTAATTCAAACAATTCAACTTTAAGTTCAAATACAAGCAAATATATTGATAGTGAAATTATATATTCAGAATCAAGCGGCAAATGTTTCCTTCTCCACTTCCGTGGATATCTTGATACTTACTTTAGAACTACTGGTCAACTTCTTGAAGTACCTCTTCCAAGGTTTCTCCAAACGTCCAAAATCCTGAGCTCACTACTAATTGCGTTTTAAATTAAGAATTTTACATTGATGTATTTTACATTAATATTTCCGGCCAACATCCAGACGCCCATCCTCTCGCCAACTCTCCAACGCCAAGTCTTCCCAACAAAAGTGCGTCCATGGCAACCAACTCTCAATCCCTCATTTGGCTTTACCATGAGTTCATACGTCTCGTACAAAATGTATATTTTCATATCGTAACAATGCGCTTTGCATTAGAGCTCTTGGAGTTATACGGGTATTTGGTCATGCGGGTACCGAGGATCCGTATATGCGGGTATTCTCGCGGGTTAAACCCACTGGCATTCATTCTGTTACCCCTATATTTCGGATACCCCTATAATTCGGATACCCCTATAATTCGGATACCCCTATAATTCGGATACCCCTATAATTCGGATACCCCTATAAATCGGATACCCCTATAAATCGGGTACCCCTATAAATCGGGTACCCCTATAAATCGGGTACCCCTATAAATCGGGTACACCTATAAATCGGGTACCCCTATAAATCAGGTACCCCTATAAATCTGGTACCCCTATAAATCGGGTACCCCTATAAATCGGGTACCCCTATAAATCGGGTACCCGTATAATACGGATCGCTCTTATAATGCGGGTCGCCCGTATAATTGGGGTCTTAAATCAACACGAACAAAGATATTCCGTTTAAGTGTACAGTTTTCTATTTATGCAGACGATTACCACATAATAAGCGAAGCAAGAAAGTAAAGCGAAGCGGAATTAAACAAAAATAAATCGCGGAAAGTGACAGTGTGTGAAGGTTGTGGCCAACTGTGAGGCTCGTGGTGAAAACTGCCCGGCGCGCCTTGCGGCCCGCGCGGCACGCCCCGTTTCGAATGTCGCTCAAGGCGAGCGGGTGGGCGGGCGGCGGCGGGCGTCCACCCCGCGCTGCTGTGCGCTGCCTCCTCGGGTTTCCACCGGAGCGCGAGTTGGCGCCACAACGGGGAGACGAGCGCATTGCATTCCGTCGCCCATTCTTGAAATGTCTGAATCGAACGGAATTTTTGTTTGTTGGATATCATCAATCTACTAAAAAACAATATAAATATACTCCCACATCTCTGTAAGGCCTTTATATATTATATAGAAATTTCTATAACAAATGACCGCAAGGGACCTCTACTGCTTGGATACTGCTGGCAAACATAACTGCAGGGTATGTCCTCACACTCAATTCTTCTTTGCGTTCGTGTACAGTTAGCTCACTTGCAAATGGATTCACCTCTTTCTTTCATTGCCATCGCCCTAGACAACGTTGATTTGTTTCCCGACCTGTCAAAGTGGTCACTTTTTAGAGTAACTCTTCCTTATGATGTCCCTTCGTCGATCCGGATAGTCGATATCGCAAAGGCAGTAATGTCGTGGCGATCGCGGATCGAAGTACTGCGAGTTTGAATCCCGCCTCGGGCATGGATGTATTTGTGATTGTTCCTTCACCTTTCATCATTATTCTCCTATCACTTCATTAAAGAAGGATTAATAATTCCGTGCGCGAGCAGGAGGCCCTTGCCCTTAATGGGTTGTGCAGTTGGCTAATAAACAAAAAAAAAATATTTCTCTTGAACTCGTGTATCGCGTATGCTGCCCCGTGAGGTGGGCTACAGGTTGACAGAATAATTAAAGCGGCGGTCGTTCAAGCCTTCCCTGTACGTAGCAGTTTGTCCTGGAGGGAAGGTACGGAAGTCTTCCTCGCATATACATGTATTCTTCCCATAGACGTAATTAAATAATAAAATATTGGTTTTGAAATGGGTGGCATCAACTGATGTTACTGCAGTGCTTACGACGGGTAGGTCCTAGGGTCCGAGTGCAGAGGGTGACAGGATTTCCGATGCTGGCTGGATCACGAGGTCGAATTCAGCTGCCGTCTGGAGGATAATTCTATCGGCCTACTGCTCTGATCGGTAGTTTTCCGTGTTTTCTGCCATCAACATTAGGCAAATGCCGGAGCAGTACCCTAACATACGGCGCGATCTTTCCTTCCTCTTCTTTGTCTTTTCCTTACCCCTTGCTTACACACAATTTCACTTACATGCACTTATATGCACTACACTACCACAAATATCGGGAGACAAGTCAGGAGCTTAAGAGCTTATCCCGGCTGAGACGTTGCGGCGTTGATGGGAGATACCTGGTTGTGGAAAAGACGGCCCATTTATGAAAGAACTGGTTTAAGGATTCATTTCACCGCGATGCAATATCCTCTTTGGTGAGAATTTTAATGATTTTGGAGGGAAATGTGTAAAGGAAGAGTTACGTACAGGAAATTATGATTTATATTTATGTTCAGTATATTTATATTTTTGTTAGAATCTCATCTACTTTTTAAAAACCATAACATGTCAATTGATCACCAAAATTAATATTTAGAATCTTTGTATTATAGTCTGAGTTATTGAATGACCGCTTGGTATGTCACTGATACCCTGGAAAATATCATTTTTCGAAATTAAATTAAATCAAATATGTCAGAAAATGTTCTTCAAAATTGACTACATACATGGCGTCAGAATAAACAGCGAATGCTTCAACGAGAGTGGGAAGAGCAACCACACATACAAAGAACATAAAAATATTTTATGTTCTTTGCCGCATACATATGTCGTATTTTTTAAAAAAATATTGACGGTATCATCATTATTTTAAACTGCCTTTTCCGTCAGGTCTCGTGATCGGGGCCAGCCGAAATGCTGCGAACTTTCTTCGGAGGGTTTGAACGGTGTACACGCGTTCAGTCACTCGACGCTGTACTTGATATCCATACCAAAATTTAAGGATGCCATCTAATTTGTACGTGTGAAGTCTGGGGATGAATATCAGAGCTGGGAAAACGTTTCCAGAGTCTTGTTTAATTTTATTTGATGATCGCAATATTTCATTATTTTTGGATCTTATTATAATGTGACATTGTATTATATTGTCAAAGACAACTTTCATAAACAACCGAAAAATGGATCGTTCAAATCCTTTAATCCCGGAGAGGCTTCTTCTAAGAGTTACAACCCAGATATTAATAAACCTAATCATTCACATCAACGAAATCCGTATATTTGAATCGTCATTAATATTACTCTGATTGTTTAGATTAAAGAATAAGTAATTAAATATTTAGAAATATTATATTATTCAACTAGTTTATAATGTTAATCTTTAATCCATGAGTACATGTTATGAAAAACAAGCGACGTTAGAAGCGAGTTTTCAAATTTGTATAAATGTAATAAAGTAACAGTATAAACGAGTTGCATACATTCGTTTTTTGTATAACAGGTTTATAAATTTGTGAGAAAATCAAAGTTAATTTTTGGAAATAATTTAATTGTGACATGAGGGATATTTGATTTCTGTGCAAAAAAACGATAGTCGGTTGTTCGGTTTACAGCTTGTGGTTCTCTCGCTGCAATTTACTGGGGGTGTGATGACGCAATTATTTCTGCCATAAATGGTTAATCCGTCATAATGTGTGCCGTAAGATGCCATTTTATAAACGATCTTTCGAACGTAAAAAGTCATTTATAATTCTAAAATAAAAAACATATTTTATGTTCATTTTTTGTGTGGTTGTTCTCTTCACACTCGCTAAGGCAATGGCAGTCTCGAAGCAATCAAAAGAAGATACAGTTGTTCTGTCTTAATTACAAATCTTGATAAGACGGCCGCGACAAACAACCTTCGTGTGAGATGTTCTTCACTAATACTGTACGAGGCTTTGCATTCTACACTCCAGCTAGTTCTTGATTATGTCACCGGGCACGTCCACTGCTGTATGGATTAGGCCCGTTAGTGTAGTGAATGTTTTATTTCAGATGGGGGTGTTGCTCCCACACTGAGGGTGAGATCCGCCACTGCCCCGGCTGGGACGAACTCGAAACTCCAGACGTGTCTCCCAAAATGTGTGGTGTAGTGCGCATACGTGTGAATGTTTCTGTACGTATGTGTATGTAATAGAAGATATAGATAGGAATAGATGAGGATAGTATAACGAAGAGGCATGAAAGATCGGTGCGTTGTTAGGGTAATGCTCGTGTAATGACCGACGTGTTAGGGTAATAAACGTGTTTGTTAGGGTAATGCTCCGGGATTCGCCTGGAGAATTCACGAAAAACTACCGATCATAGCAGCCGGCCGCTAGAATTCTCTTCCAGTCAGCCGCAGTATTCAGCCTAGCTATACAGCTAGAGACGAAAGTCTGCCAACGTCGGGACTCGAACCCAAGGACCTCCCGGCCAGAGTCGCTTTCGAGTGAGCGGCAAAGCTGGCTCTGATCTAAACTCAGCCTGTTCAAAAATCTTATATTGCCAGCTGTAACAATAACTAAGCGTGTTTATGTTAAAGTAAGATTATAAGCTGAACTTAACACAGGTAGATATAACGATTAGGATTGCCACACTTAATAAGAAAAATCATACTCACCAAGTAGTAAATGAATTCTCAGACACTGTACGTACCTAGAAAAATAACACTATATTAGGTTCTCTTCCAGATTTGTTGTAAACAGGCATATATCATTCATTATAACATTACAAAGCATTATGGAACTTTATGGAAATAGCTTTGAATACTCATTCAATAAACTTTCATAATGTCGATAGCACACATACAACATTGCTTGGAATTATGAATGCTATTATTTTACCTGAGTGCTTCACCGGGATTGCCCCGATATGTATAAATATCTCGTCAAGCCCGGTTTCCAGTAAATGAGCTAGTTAATGAAATTATATTTAATTAAATAACAATTTCAGTAAAGACTTAAGGTTCTTCTTGGGAGATCCTATTCTCTTATACTAAAATAAACAAATTAACAAATAATCCAAATCAATAAATATAATTACTGAATTTGTTTCAATGATAATATATAAATAATCAAGTAAATTATACAAAGGGAAACGTACACCAATAATGCATGCTATCCTCCTCGGCCCCTCAAAGAAGTTCGTACAAATTATGGGAGAAATTGCTTCAGCCTCCCTTTATAAAAGGCACACATTTTCATTCGAGGCGCATCCAGAAAGTAAGTTCCCCTAGGCCGACAGAATCCAAAGCCAAAGAGTAGGCTGTCTGAAGGAAGTGTAGGTAGTGTAGGCTGTCAGAAGCCAGCTATGCCAAAATAATGAATTTCATTAAAAATATTGTGGTGGATAGAGCACACGTTGCAGAAGTTATTAAATAATCACCACCTTAATTGAGACAGTTGACATACCATAGCATCAACATGTATACCACTAAGTAGTAGAAGACTCCCACCTGAGGTTGACACTAGTGGGTGACAGCCATTTGCAATTTTGCGATTGTGATAAACGTAATGCTGATCGGACCGGAATTTCTTGGAATTTCTAGAAGAACCAAAAGAAAAATGGGGCTGGCAGGCGATATAACATAGTGTAACGTATTAGCCAGCGTGCCTCGTGGCATCTATTTGGGGACGCTTGGTTGCGGATTAGTCTCGCCACAGGAAGTAGGGTTTTTCCGTAAAGGGAAGAACGCGGAGACGGGAGACACAAGGCTTTGGGAGTTTCCGGCTTATAGAAGCTTTTCACTGTTATAACAAGCGAGGGGGTGGCGTGACGTAGTAGGTCACGTGAGCCTCGCCTATATAACAGAGTGTACGGAGCCAGTGGGTGGGTTCTGGAGACAGCGGGAGAACCTCGTGCGTGTGCACAAAACTTGGCGCCACGACGGTGCATATGCGAGCCAGGCTCGCGAGGCTGGAGTCATTAGTTGACGAAGCCTGCGGACTTTATGTCCTTGGGTGACTGCGGTCACGGGGGAGCGATGCTGTGTGCGTGCTCCGAGGTGAAGAGTGGTTGAGTGCCACGATTCACGCCGATTCTCAATCGGATAAGATCGCTCCTGCGATCGAGGCAAACCAGCCGTTGGTGCGCCAGAACGGACTTTGTGTCCCAGCGTGACATCCGGTCACGGAAGCTAGGCTTTGTGCGCGCTTCAAACGTAGGAGTGGCGAATGCCACAATCAAAACCATCTTCAATCCGGTTTGGATCGCTCCCGCGATCAGGGGATAGTAGATCTATCAGAGCTAGGGTGTAAGTAGATTATTAAGTGTATATATTTGTTTTGTTTTCTTGTTAATAAATATATTTGTTATACGAAAGCTCTGTGTCTGTGGTCGCTGTGAGTATCCATGACGTCACAATAGTGTGCATGGTCAAACATCTCCAAACAGAACTGCAGCAGAAGATCGGTTTCCGCATTCCGCGTACATCCGCATTGACAAAATATGCATGGATTTGGAAGTGGACGGAGATCCAGTGTAAAGCCATTGACTTCGTGCGTGGCTGTGTGCTTTCCGGAGTAGGCAATCCACGTTTCATCATTTTAAAAATATACTGTAATCCATATGGATCTTCGTCAGTATCTTCAACATCGAAATTCAACGATTTCCGTTCAAATACCTCCGATAACTAACAAACGCGTATTGGTATGTCAACAACGAAGTACTCCACAACAATCATCGGATCAAGACCATCAAAGAAAATTTAACGTTCACGAGTCAGAAATATAACAGAGGATTAGAGAATCTTGTAAATCATTTCGGTATTAATCTCTTAGACAATAGTGAAATAAGACTACAGCGGCTTAAACCGCTACATCGCCTATGATAATTCGATATAGAAGCTTCACTCCATCATCGTCGTGCGCTTCAGAAATGTCAATGATGATCTTATCCGTTTTGTTTTGTATTTCGGTGTCAGTTGCTTCGGTTCCCATCTTCTCACACTTTCTTAAACTGCACATGTTTCATGATAATTTCGTGCGATAAAATACAGGAAATCTACGAGAAAAATTACTGGTGAGTTCCGGAAACGTGAAGCGACGGGTCTCAAGTGTGCTGCTGCACTTGCTCTATACGATCGTCCATGACAGTCCACTTCGTTCCAAATCATGTACATTTTGCTGACCTGAGAAATCCCTGTCGCAGAATAGATACCACACAGAACGGAAAGTAGAGGGCGGCTCCTTTGTTCTTTAGTGAGCCAAAGCGTAGCGTGGACAATCATCTTGAAACTGTGTAAAGGAACCGCCAACGTCATTGTCAGAGATGAAGGTGGTGCCAAGGAATATTTTTGATTGACCCTAATAAATGTACAAAATACAGAAACATATGTTCACGTACTTGTACACACCTGAAATGAATTACGACTTTGAGTCTCTGACAGGATAAGTGGATTTAAGACGGTTGAATTAATACAATGCTCCTTTCAAGAGTGTTGCTTGTATTTACGAGTCCAATACAAACATAAAATATTAGCCTCCTACATCAAGTGAAACAAAAATTTGAAAAAAGTTTAAATATTAAAAAAAAATGTTTCGGTTACAACACACAAAAAGAAATACTAAGACATTAATACACTGACATGTAGCAAAATTAAAATATAATACAAGTACTCCAGCCAGCTTTGCAACTAACAAAGGCAAGGCAATGTATAACACACAATTATAGTACCAAGAAACGGAGATGAAATATTACATAAAAAATGGACTAATAGCGGAGGCTTAAATGAAAAAAAAATACAGGTGGGTTACTTTAATGTACTTATGATTCTTTTCCTTTTATCTCTAGTTTTTATATAATATTTGCTTATTTACGATATTAATATTTGCCTATGCTAAGTAGATGGCCTTTCGGGGTACGTATGTTTTTATTACACACATACCAAATATAACGAGAAAAACAGAAATAAAGACGCCTTCATTAATCATTACCGCCCAACAAATGCCGGGTTGTTCAGCAGTTTCCAAACTTGCAATATGGAGACCATGCGCGTCATATCTACGCACGGATTATGGGTAGCCTTCTTTTCTCTTCAGAATCTACTCTGTAACCCTGCATCAGCAACCCACCGGCTGCTTGCTCAAAATGTCAGTTTCGGAAACCTGACACAGTTGACGATGAATGTCGATTGATGTCATGTACTGTGCGCTGAAAAACATTAGCCCAGACCTCGCAGCGGAAGGAAAGTGATTTAGAGCCACATGAATCCTATATACTCGCGGTAATTTGAGGAATGAGGCAGCGCTGCTTGGCGCCTGGGATTGCCAATTATTTACTCTCTACCGCTCTTACTCTCTGTGCACTAGCCTTTCCAAATACTATATTGTCTGCTGTTGCCTGTAAATGAAACTGGTTTTTTGAACGCGCTACGCATGATTACAATATTTAAATGTTTACAAAATGTTGGAAATAGCGTGAAATCCCGCGAGCAAAGTTTTAGAAACCAAATAAATGTTTTTATAATTGAATTTCATAATTGTTTTAATAATTGAAAAAGCCAGTAAAAGGAAATATTCATTCTCTACAATCCGTTGTCATATGTTTACGGGTGAAATTCGTTCTCAATTCTAGATATTTCGAATATGCTCTAATATCTTCTTAAGACTTGATCTTAAAGACTGTATGGAATCATGTTAGTGGATTTTATGACTATTATAACTTTAAAACACACCGTACAAATAGACAAATGTTTAGACTGATTTCAAATTGTTCAAAAAGGACTGATTTCAAATTGTTCAAAAAGGACTGATTTCAAATCGTATTTCTGATCCTTTAATGCAATATTCACTTTGAGGACTTAGGTTACAAAATTTAAAAATGAACCTCTTGACTTATTTTACCAAGTCTATTTTAACTCCACAGCATACTAAGTACATGAAATTAGAGTCAGTAGTTATTTTGTTAGTAGGAATTTTTCTTGTTAAAACTTGTACAATGTCCAGCATTGACTTTTCTGTGTAAGTTGGCAATCCTGTGTGCGTTGTGGTGTGTGGTTCCCTGGGGGCGGTCAGCTTGGCTTTGCGCAAAGCTGCAGTCCTCTGTTTGCTCCGGAGAACAATTGTGGAAGTTACAAAGCCAAGGACACAGTAAATGGAATTGTAAAAGACAAGTTCCCGCAGTATTTCTTACAGAAACTGTGCTCTAAAGGGCAGGGTTGAAACCTTGTGAGGTCGAGCACAGAACATTTTACCAAAATTAACTTCATTAAGCGCATTGTTATAACTTTCTTTTCCTACAGAAACTCTTGGATAAAATATGTCCTAGCACGCAGACAATCTCAAAGGCCAAGTAAAACTCCAGTTATGATACAAATACTTCATTTCTGTTATAGTTTAGTTTTCATTCTTCCCACTTTTCCACCTCTAAACGGAGTTCTGTCAGGTAAAATATATTTTCAAAGGACTTCCTCTAATCAAATTATTTTGCACACCCCACATTTTATTCACCCATTTTGATCAGCCGTAATTAGTACACTACTATATTTTAAATATGAGCGGTAGAACTTACTTACATATGAATGTTTTTAAGCAATTTTATTACGGCTCTCAAACTTCATAAATTGTATGCGTTTCACAGCATGCAAATTTTAAAAATATATACTTTTTTGCACATGTTTGCACGTTTCGTTGCTTTAGTTAAGTAAGGATTAGAAGTACATGGCTAAGCTGAGTGCATGCTGCGGAGATAAGGGGGCATTGTTTCGTAGAAAGGCATCCTGCGAACAGACGGGAAATTGTCATGACGTTATCAGATATCTAGTAGATCAGAAATGCTTTTCGGACAAGATATTCCAGGGAGGTAGTTAATATTCAGACCCTTAAAATGTGAAGGGCCTTTAAAAAGTGACGTTCATATTTTTTCATACGAATTAAGAACAATAAAATAAAATTGTAATGAAGTACAATTTTAAATTAACTTGTGAGGTAGATAACTTCTAATAATTAATTTTTGATAATTTTTTGATACTGGACAACACCTTTAATTTACCACATATAATTTAAATTAACGTATTTGAATTGTTCGCAACGGAATGCCAAAATCGTTATATTAGCGCAATAAGCTCGTTCTGACAACTGATCATCTTTACTTCACGTAATCACACATTGAGTGGTTAATAGCTTACAATTCTTTAATGATTTTTAAGTTTTGAAGTCGCAGAAAAGCAAATAATAAAAACTACTGTTGCAATGTGCTGTACTTCACACATTAATTTTTTTCATTTTAATTCTGTTTTTTAGTTTCCAAGTATTTATTTTTCATTTCCATGCAATATTCCTTCAACACACGTATATTGCATGTCATATCAAATCTATTTTCTGTCACCTCATTACAATTGCGGCAGCCGTCCTATAATCTTCAGAACGTCATCTTTCGCGCTAATGACACATAAACCTCTTTCGCTAACTGGCGTCCAGCATTCTCTAAACAAGTCGTAATTAATTTACGCGCCCGTTAACGGCGAGTGATTTTACGGATCTTCGCTGTCCCGAGTCGCGTTGATTGGCTGCGAGAGCGGGCGCCCGTTCGCGCGGTTATGAGCCGCCGAGGCAGCGACAAGAGGGCCCTTTACGAGCGTCGCGCGTGCTCCCGGGAGCAGGTCGCGCGTTAGCCAAGGACGGGGACGGGTGTGTTGCAACTCCAGCATGCATCGCTCGCGCTATTTCACGGGCACGCTTTCTTGGGCTCTTGAATTCGGTCTCCCTCTCCTGTACTTAGGCAGTTGAATAGTGAAGAAAAGTGTGTGTGAGTTAGTGAGAGTCAAAGTGAGTGAGATAGTGAGTGTGTGAGATAGTGAGTGAGAGAGAGAGTAAGGGAGAGTAAGAGAGAGTAAGAGAGAGTGAGAGAGAGTGAGAGAGAGTAAGAGAGAGTGAGAGAGAGTAAGAGAGAGTGAGAGAGAGAGGAGACCGAGAGAGGAGAAGAGAGTGAGGTGAGAGTGAGGAGAGAGTGAGAGAGAGAGTGAGAGAGAGAAGTGAGACGAGAGATGAGAGAGAGAGTGAGAAGAGAGTGAAGAGAGAAGTGAAGAAGTGAGAGTGAGAGAAGTTGAGAGCTGAGAGAGAGTGAATGAGAAGAGTGAGAGGAGAGAGAGTGAGAAGAGTGAGATTGAGAGAGAGTAGAGTGAGAGAGAGTGAGAGTGAGAAGAGTAGACGTTGAGGAGAGTGCAGAGAGAGAGAGTGAGAGAGAGCAGTGAGAGAGAGTGAGAGAGTGTAGAAGAGAGTGTGAGAGAATGTAGAGAGAGAGTGAGAGAGAGAGTGAGAGAGAGATGAGAGAGAGTGAGAGAGAGAGAGAGTGAGAAGAGTGAGAGAGGGAGAGAGAGTGAGAGGAGTGAGAGAGAGGAGAAGATAGAGAGAGGTAGAGAAGTGAGAGAGAGTGAAGAGAGTAGAAAAGTGAGAGAGAGTGAGAGAAGTGAGAGGAAGTAGAGAGATGTAGAGAGTGTGAGAGAGTTAAGTGTGAAGAGGGAGAGTTGAAGAGGTGAAGAGAGTGAAGATGTGAGAAGAGGTTAAGAGTGTGAGAGAGTGAGAGAGTGTGAGAAGTTTGAGAGATGTGAGAGTGTGAGAAGTTGAGAGATTGAAGAGAGTAGAGAATGAAGAGGTAGAGAGAGAAAGAGAGAGTGTGAAGAGAGTGAAGAGAGTGAGAGAGAGTGAGAAAGAGTGAGAAAGAGTGAGAAAGAGTGGGAAAGAGTGAGAAAGAGTGAGAAAGAGTGAGAGAGAGTGAGAAAGAGTGAGAGAGAGTGAATGAGAGTGAGTGAATGAGAGTAAGAGAGAGTAAAAGAGAGTGAGTGAATGAGAGTGAGAGAGTGAGACATCGACCTTCACATCGACTTGCCGGGTTTTTCTGCCAGGTATGGCCATCCCGGCACCGCTCCAGACACTAGCTCCAGGCTTCCGTTTGGTCTTCCGACACGTGTGGTAGCGTAATAAACGTGTCGAGTAAGTGCATTTGTTTAAAGAGAAATAAGTGAATGGAGTAACGTTGACTGGTCCTTGGCTCGTTTGTTAGGGTACAGCTCCAGCATTCCCGTGGAGTTGATCGAAGAAACCACGGAAAGTACCGATCAGAGCAGTCAACCGCTGGAATTCTTTTCCAGACAGCGACTTAATTCGACAATTGAATCTGCTGCCGAAAATGCCACCGTCGGGTCTTGATGCCGTGACTAGCTAGATCATTGGTAGATGCCTGGATAAAAAAAAACATCACAAGTCGAATTTTAAGCCGGATCTCACCATCCAGCGGAATAGAACACAGCCCATTCCCTTGATAAAACATGCTCTCCATTTACGGGACTATAGCCATAGCAGGGTATCGAACGCTGCGTATTGTCAAACGAGGTGAATAGAAAGTAGGAATGAAGTGTTGAATTATTGTTAATTGCTGTGGGGAGCAATGGCAAAATTTGCATAGGGACATTGACCATAGCAGTTGATGCTCCCGGAAGCGCGAAATAATCAGTCAGTCGGGAGGCATTCCTCCTGAATTTCCTTTGCATAAACGTTCCTCGTCCTCTAATCCACATCTATTCCGGTCTACTCTTGAGGATCTGGAACTTATCTCTGGTCCCCTCTGCACTCGAACCACTGTCTTAGTTATTAGATTTGTTTTAGTTATATTTAATAAACAGGAATGTCGTGATACTTAAATGTAAATATGCTTTCTTAATGTAATAATTTTCTTTAAATTTCCAGGGGGACCCTATTGGGTATTGATCCCAGTTCTTAAAATGAAGTATGTTTATCTGAGAGAATGTTTGCTGCGAAAATTGCAAATGATATATGTGAAAATGTATAATAATTAATTGCATGTTCCATTTTACAATACATTGTTTTCTTTTGTTTGAAATTGAATTTAAGCATTGATTTAATCTCAACATTCGTCTCGATTTCTGCTGCTTTTGTCCTACTTTCCTCCCACGACAACCACATGCAAATTTTGCCATTGCTCCCCACAGCAATTAACAATAATTCAACACTTCATTCTTACTTTCTATCCACCTCGTTTGACAATACGCAGCGTTAGATACCCTGTTAACTATAAAACAGAAGGCTTAAAGATGTTAATAAAGATGAGCTCATATCTCCTGAATTTAAGGAGCAATCAAAAATATCAGAAAACATGAGTGTAAGCAGACACGCAGGTCTTCATTCTTAAGTTTTGAGTAAAATATGGAAATCAATTTTTGCTAATACTAGTGGAGTGCTAGTGAGCATGCGAGTTGTTACTATTTTTAGACATTCTTCATAACTGCATCTTGTTGCATACGCTATGAATATGATATTCGTATCTTTAGAAACTATTATCTGGGTACGGCGAAGATCGACACGTCATGACCGCCGTGTATTAACCCTGTTTTACACGGTCATTTTAGCATCCTTTTTTCATCATTTTTCTGTACAAAAAGTGTATGGAAAAAGGACGTTCGTTTCTACGCATTATGTTTCCGTACCGAAACTGGATGGAAGTCATTCCAGCGTTTTACATGATAATTTCTTGTCTTTATACGTAATCGTGATGAAAATACTTCCTCTAGACGCCACAAAAAGCGCTGAAGATCAAACATTTGAACATCGCATCTATGGTAACAAATTAAGTTGGGTTATATTAGGACCGAGCACGAATGCGACAATATTACAATACAGTTCATAATTTATCTCTCACTACATAACCACTTCACATTACAATTCAACACTTTAGGACGCTCTCGAAACTTCAAAATAAACAAATCGCACCACACGCATGGCAAACCAGAGGAAGTTTTGAAAAGTGATGCCAGAAGCGCGGTAGTCAAACTGGATGAAATCTGTACAGAAAAATGAAGCAGGTGTCATTTTTCGTACATTTCGTACATTCATACATTTTTTCGTACACGTTTTATTACATCCAGTCTGGTCTGTCTCTTTTCTGTACCGGCGAAAAATGATGAAAAAATGATTATGTAAAACAGGCTTTAGAGAGTAAGCACATTATTTTTTTTTCCATTTAGTAAATCCAGGAGTTACTTCTCGAGCACAGAGGAAATCAGGAACATTGACAAAGGAATCGAACATGGGCCTCCCATTGCGAGGCCCACCAACCAATTGCCAAACGCGTCCCGGTGAGCGGTGGGTTGAAGCCGGAAGCGGGAGGAGCCGCGCACTTTATGCGCCGTGTTTTCAGACGCCTCTCGAGCGCGGAGTGGACGCGAGCGGAGCGCCGGGCGCGAGGGAGGGCGAGAGCGGACACAACTGTGCCCTGACGCTGAAGTGGATGAGGGAGTGGAGGCGAGAGCACGACGACAGCGTCTGGAGGTCGGGGGCGGGGACAAAACGTGCGACTGGAGGAAATGCAGAGTACAATGTCGATTGATTGATTGGAGTCAACTGCTCAGGTCATTACTGCTGTAAAAGTGGTGAATGTTTTATCGTGGGAGGTGGCGGTGATCTTCCCCAGCTGGACGGTGAAATTCGGCTTTGCCCTACGTCGGCTACCGGTTTTCTCTAAACAAGTATCTCCCATCAGCGGGTCACCTCCCCAGCCGGGACAAACTCTACGCCCCCGACCGGTCTCCCGGCATGTGTGGTAGTGAAGTGAATGTAGTGTAGCATGAGTAAGGATTGAGGACGAGTAAGGATTGAGGACGAGTAAGGATTGAGGCCGAGTAAGGATTGAGGACGAGTAAGGATTGAGGA
>BOPP01000016.1:6655790-6690890 GCA_017312745.1 Gryllus bimaculatus
AAGAGAAAGATGTTTAATATTCGCTGGTTAACCCTAGAAAATTACTGTTCGCAGATGTGTTTTGTGAGGTCCAATAAGAGAATGTTGTTATAAGAATTATTATGAAATGTTAACCTGGATTTCCCTCCTTAACTGATGACGGGTCAGGTACTTGGTTATTTTATGTAACTTTCTTCAAAAAGAGTGTATTATTTCGTTTCAGGAACTACCGTATTTTGCCCCCTATATTGTATTAATTCCATTGCGTAGGTATATAATATGGAAAAACACAGTGAAATGTTAGGGCTATTACAACACACGAAATAACCAATGAATTTTCACCAGGATATAACAGAGTAAGGCGAACACATTTTTTTTACGAAATCAGTACTGCCGGGAAGAATAACTTTTTCGCGGTAAGCCTGTTTCGTGAATGGTCTGCTTGAAGTAAGTCACCAGCAATTTTCCCGGGACAATATGTTTCAGTTTAAATTCGTTGGATCGAGGACCATAATGAGTATCAGAATCTCACGTGCGATTTCTTTTGCTAATCCAATTTCTACATACAGGTATTGCGTTTAGCGGAAAGCTTACAGGCCACAACCTCCCGGGGCGGTTATCGGCACAACACACTGTTGGGACGGTCCTTTATGAGCTTAGCGTGCGAAGCGCGGTGCGTGCGACCTCGCAGGAGTGTGCCACAGGGGTGTTACCGTGTGACTGTTTGCTAAGCGTGTGCGCAAATTCATGACACAGTATTTTTACGTTACAGAGACATTATTGCATTGCTATTTGGACCGAGCAACTTGAAACGGTTTTGCGTAAAGTGCACATCAGTAGAGAACACTGAAGCACATGGCCTCGTAGGCAATCGGTTTCTTCAGCCGTTCACCCGACGACGGTCGCGTTTGCAGTTTTTCCCTCGCGGCGAGGAGAGAGGGTTGGTTGGGCGGGGCGAAGAAGGCGGGGCGAGAGGGGCGAGGGGCGGGCGGAGCGGCGGGCGAGACTGGGCGGCGCAGGCGGGCGGCGGCCGAGCGGTGCGAGCGGGAGCGGGGCGGGCGAGCGGGCGAGCGGGCGAGCGGGCGGGGCGAAAGCGGGGCGGCGGGCGGGCGGGCGGGCACGGGCGGGCGGGCGGCGGGCGGGCGGGGGGCGGGCGGGGCGGGCGTGGCCGGCGGGGCGGGCTGGGCCGGGCGGGCGGGCGGGCGGGCGGGGCGGGCGGGCGGGCGGGCGGGCGGGGCGGGCGGGCGGCGGGCGGCGGGCGGCCGGGCGGCAGGCGGGCAGGCGGGCAGGCGGGCAGGCGGGCGGGCGGGCGGGCGGGCGGGCGGGCGGGCGGGGCGGGCGGGGCGGGCGGGCGGGCGGGCGGGCGGGCGGGCGGGCGGGGCGGGCGGGCGGGCCGGCGGGCGGGCGGGCGGGCTGGGCGGGCGGCCGGGCGGGCGGGCGGGCCGGGCGGGGCGGGCGGGCCGGGCGGGCGGGCGGGCGGGCGGGCGGGCGGGCGGGCGGGCGGCGGGCGGGCGGGCGGGCCGGGCGGGCGGCGGGCGGGCGGGCGGCGGGCGGGCGGGCGGGCGGCGGGCGGGCGGGCGGGCGGCGGGCGGGCGGGCGGGCGGGCGGGCAGGGGCAGGCGGTCGGGCGGGCGGGCGGCTGGGCGGGCGGGCGGGCGGGCGGGCAGGCGGGCGGGGCGGGCGGGCGGGCGGGCGGGCGGGCGGGGCGGGCGGGGGCGGGCGGGCGGGCGGGCGGGCGGGCGGACTCCCACGCTCCGCGGGGCCTCTCCGGAGACAACGGTGGCTGGCTGGGGACGGTCGCAAGACTGCGGCGAAGAGGCCGCCTCATTACCATACGCCTGCCAGCGCAAACAGGGCGACGTCGACGACGCCAAAAGCCAACGCCGCCTGCGCCGCAGCGCGCGACCGCGCCCACGCGCCTCCCACCGCCACTGAGCTATGCGCCTTCCTGCCTTTGCTGTCTATCCCTCTCTTTGTCGCTACTATACTTTGCCGGTACTATACTACAGTGCGCCTCAAAAAAAGTTATAATTTTCTAGGGCATGTAGACGTATTGAAGATGATCACTTTTTACCATTGAATACACAATGGTAGAAAGGAAGTTAGACGTAAGACATTTGCTCTTGCACCATGCACATCTTCATCGTTTTTCTCTCAGTCGCCATAATTCCTTCCGTTCTTCAAAATCACCATCCTTCCGCTTCTTCCCGCCATCATTCCAGTACGGTGCCTTCCCGTTTCTCTTTTGATTGTATCTTCCTGCGGCTTCCTCTTGTCTTTACCAAGTTTATTTGACACATACCTGACCTTTCTGCCAACCTGTTAAGGTCTGTGTGTTTTCACACTTCTCGGCGTTTTAACCCGTTTCCTTTATTCCCGCATTTATTGACGCATCTGCTTCCTCCCCGCTGCGACGTACTTTTCTTTCACTTCTCATTCCACAATCCCGATCATCAGAATCTGTACAAATTGCTGCCCTCGCCACTGTCCTATATCTCTCGCTTTGCTTTCCGTTGCCTCACAGCACAACAGTTTCGCGAAGTCTCAGCCACACTGTCCAACATTTGTCGCATTCATCAACCCTATCGCATAACCGTCTCGTCCATTTCCTCCCAATCGTACCTTTGCCAATACCCTCTCGCGTTCTCTGACATCTTTTTCTCCCCTCTCAAATTCACCTTTCTTTCCCTCGTTCGATCTTCTATCGTCGTAGTATTCCAACATAAAACGTCAACCTTTCACAATGCCCAGTTTTTCTGGCAGTTTTCTAACATCTGCCATCGTCCGTGTTCTGTCCTGCGAGCCCTGGCACCCCTCTCCCAGAGCAGCCTGTTTTTTCCGTTCGGCACGAATCGTACGACCCTTCGCTTCGCAAAATCAACATCGCGGTGAAAGGCAGCCGCATTTGAAGCCGCGCAGTTATTAAAAGCGGAGCGACGTCCTCGTCAAAATCATTATGTGTGCGGCCACCGGTCGGGAGCTACACCGGTATTTATTCTAGCGGTCCTTCTGAAGAAGTTCTGTATGGACGAGCGTATAATGAAGAAACTTGGGTTGAAGGCCTGTGAAAAGCTTCTAGTCTATAAATTGTTGATTTTGCACAATAAATACTAAGAATCATGAAATGCATTCCAGCAAAAAAATCCAATGCTGCATGGTGCATCGAACTCCAAGTTGTCTCGTTTTTATGCCCTTCCCAATTAATTAAATATTCAGTGAATAAAACGATAATTAATTAATTAATAAAACGAAGTGACGACCTCCGAAAAGCTTCTAGTCTATGTGACTAAATTGTTGATTTAAGCACAATAAATACTAAGAATCATGAAATACATTACAGAAAGAAAGGCTCCAAGATGCACTATAATCGTATCTAAAATTTTTTTTTTTCTTTTTCGTTCTCTGCAATTTCGTACCCATTAAAAATCAGAAACGTAATTATGTTATTAATTTAATTAATTTAAATTTACAAAAAGAAAAGAACCTATGTGACGTATAGTGCTCAAATATTATCTGGTTCTCCAGAATTCTTACACCTCTTTTACAGTACATAGTTGAATTAAATCGTGGTAACAATCACGATGGTTCACAACATTTGAAAAACTTTCGCTCTCAAGTAATATCAACTACAGATTTGCTGTTATGGTAATGCTGAAATAATAATCCATCCCCGACCTCCTAGTGGTAAAACATGTGCACAGTGAAGGTACATTTATTTCCAGAAGTAAAGAAAGAGATTAACTCCGCATTTGCTCAACGAATCAAGGTAAATTGGGTGAAATACCTGAGCAAGATGAGATTATTCCAGTACGTTTTCTGCAAGTTCTTCAGTCACATTTTCAGGATGTGAAATACAATACTTTTCTATTACAAAAATATATAAAATCTCATACTCACTTTTAACCTTCTATTTCACACCAGACTCATAAATATTTTGAATTGAGATACGTTTCGAAACGATCACATTATCTCTCATTGCATTAGGTTCTTTATTTAAGTTCATTTCTTCAAATTTGGAAAAGAGGAAAAAGAAAATTTAATTTAAAGTCCATAGGACAGCTTATAACAATACGAAAGGGCGAATTAAGTGAGGGGAATTCTGAGAAATTCTGGGCATAACATCTACGTTCATTTGTGAAATCAGTAAGATGGATTTAGAAGAGAAATCTGTTAAGCGGAGCCAATGAGAAAATATCTCTTTTCGCTGAATCGTAAAATTATTGATCTACTTCGAAAATTAAAATATTCACATTCTGCGTAATCTTTACATTACTAGAAGTATTTGCGTTGTTGTAATTATTTTGATATACAATAGTATATTATTTTACATTAAAAGATAATATAAAGACAAGCAATAAGTAAATCACTTACGTTTTAAAATAATCAAGCAAGAATTATTGTAATTTCCCACTATTTTTTTCCCTCGGGGAGTATTTAGTGCAGTACATCAGCGAACCATTGAGTTTCGCGAACTCCAGTTGAAAACGAAATATTAATATTGTACATAGAATATTGAGCCTCCCCTTTCCTTAGTTTCTAGAATTTAATACAAGCTCATGGAAAGTTAGTAAGTACTCGAAATGGGCGGTATGAGCAAACAAATGAGCAGAATGCCTGATTTGACGCGGAGATTTACCGTCTAACAACACGGAGCAAATTCGTCTGCAGTGTACACAGCAACCGCTCGACCACGATTCAGAGACCCACGTGACCTACCCGAGAAGGTGTTTGAACACACCCTTAAGCAATCTCTGCCCACGACAAACAGACGATTAGAATACGAGGTGTTAATGGACACGTATTCCATGGCACGCCGGAGCGACTGCATTGTACTCATGTCAGGTACAAGTAGGGCGCATGATTGATTCAACAAAATTACACATCGCGTCCTAACAAACGTGATTTATCTGACGAGGTCCACCTAGAGCACAATGGGGCACGTGGCTTCGTTAGAATAGAATCCATCTCCTCGCGCCTCCCAGAACAAGGCACACGGCCCTCGGCCCACGCGCGAGTACTGTTAGGACAGGCAGCGCTGCGTGCGGGAAGGCGTGAAAACATGCGCACGTGTCATTCCTCTTGGCAACGGTCTCGGGAGCCACCTTAATGAATAGGCCCACTGAACTCCTGATATCATGTAGGGTCCGATAAGAAACAACAGGACATTAAAACATTATGAATTAGCGATGCTATAGAACGGCACAGACTTTCTCTCACTGGTTAGTTTTCGAGCATATTTTTCTAGGCTAGCTTTTCGGTTTTGCCACACCGTCTTCCCGGACACTACCCAACGGCGCCGAAACGACGGATTTTTTTCACATTTTATAAAGCTTTCTGTCTCCTATGGGTAGAAATTTCATTATATTTTTAAATTGTCTAATGCACTCTCTTAGCAAACATTTCATAATAGCAAAGACATTACCTCTGGAGTCCTCAATCAACCAATTATTAATTTTTGTAAAACGTCAAGGAATCAAGAATGGGGGAATATATTAGTATGTTATCGTACAAGAAAGGTTACATGATGTAAGGACAGCCATATAATAGGATTTTCTTTTTAGGGAGGTTTGAATTTATTTTCGGAAACCTAGATTAGATCCATTTGCGATGCTCGTAGGTTTTTTTCTGACTTGAAAATTATAGTCGCTGGAGAGGAAGGTCTGAAATTTTAAAAAAATTGTTGGTAGGTATTTAATACAATGGTATATTGAATGCAATGCAATGGCGTGGGTAGTTAAAATTCTCTACGTAATAGCTTGAGAGGAAAGTATCACGGTGCTCTTACAGCTGTGCGAAGGATTTTGTTCTAAAATGTCTGAAAACGACTCTGTACCGAAGGAGCAGCTCCACTTTATAGAGGGCATGCACATGTAAGCAGAGGGCGTTGTAGTTTTAGTAAAGGAGGGATCTCTGTTAAAGCTTGAAGCAGCGCTGCCTTTGCCTTATTAGAGTTATTTAAGGTATGTAGTTTCCATGTGAACCTAGTGTCTACAAGTACATATTTTATTTGTTTATTCGAAAGGTTCCAAGGAATTTGTAGAATTGAAATATGAGTTTTCCAATTCAAGGAACCGTGACATCTGCCAAATAGATAATACCGGGAATACCAATTTTAAAGAAAATTCTGCATACGTTTTAGCCGCTAGTATTGTTAATAGACAAACTCAGAGGGGCAGACGTTTTGCCATCAATCGACTTTTTGGTATCAAATAATCCACAAAATGTGGATACCGACTTCACAATGTTATGGAGGAAGTAATTTACCATACATAGGAATACGAATTATCCACTTTTTGGGAATCAGGATCCTAAAATACGAATTTTTCTGCCAAAAAATAGCCACTTTTCGCAGCAACATTACACAATTTCCTCTATACTACGTAGGTAGTGTGCAAGAGAATGATGATATCATGAAGCGTAGCGCCCAGTCTTTTGCTGGTTTTATTTCTGCGTTCATAAATTGGTGTTGTTCTGTATATTTTTTACTACATATATTTTTCTGAAAAAAATGAATGCAATATTTTAGTAAATATATTTCAAAGAATCATAATTCAAATCGCCTAATATTAAAGAGGTATACGGGAGGGAGATGACGTCGTAATGAAAAAAAAGCATTTAAAAATAATTAGTCTGTTATGTAGATTTCATAAGTGTGTTGATCTTTCGGAGCGGTGATAAAGAAAACAATACACCGTAACACTGAAGGTCCTTGGAGTGCCCCACTCGAAATAAGTAGAACATCTATGTGCAAAATACATCGAGATTTTATTCTTTAGTCTCGCATTATCCTTCAGCTGCATTCATTCCATATGTACCATATTAAACTTCGAATTCAAAATCTGTTCCTAATAAAAAATAAATACTTTTACACATTACATTTTACATTTAGTCTCAACTGTACGTTCCCGCTTAAGAGTACGTAATTCTCCTGAATGCAGTCCCTCGTGCCGAATACGGAAACGCCAGCTTTAAGAAGTATATTCAATTTTTTCATGGACCTCCATATTGTATTCGCTACCACAGACAAAAAATCACCTACACATAGGTTAATTTTTTTATCTCTTTCGGTCGATTGCATAACTGGGTGCTGGAAATTAACGAGGGTGTGCGAGCAAGCAGCATCCAGTGCGAAAGCGCTGCATTCCAAGGGCTCTCGAGTGCTCCAAAAGCGAAATGTGAATGTAACTGGTGATTCGTGAACATTCACAGCGCCCGACGACCGCAGCCATCGAAAAAGGTGCTGACTCGATAAAAATCGAAAGAACCGTGCCACCACATTCCACCATACTGTATTATTTCTGTTCATATAGCGTTCATTTCAGCGAACTCTGGACAAAAAGGAAATTGAAAAACATTGGTATTCGTCACTCCGCTGCCATGAAATCCTCCATCTAAATGCAAATTATTGATTCAAGTGTTTTGTCAATATGTACTACATCAGTTAAGACTTGCTATCGGAAGGCTTCATGGTGGATTTACGTAGCACGGTGAATTAGAGATCTAATAGATCTGCGATATTAAAAGGCAAATGATGTTTCGAAATACATCAGACTGATTGACTGATGAAATATCGAACTAATAATGATTTATACTCTGACTAGTGAAATAATAACTATAATATGACTATAATATGAATAAAATAATATTTTTTTGAAAATTCAAGTGAGTTTTGTTTATCTTTAAACTATCTGTTCATAAGGAAAATAATTCATTCAAAGAAAAATAAATTTATGTGTTATTAATTTAATTAATTAAATATTAATTGGCAATAGCTATAAACAAATTCAAAAACGCCAAAAATAATAATAAATATGAAAGAACCTGTCAGTGTAGAACAAGTATTTCAGATGAAATCTATCTCCTTTGGAGGATCAATGGGGACAGCAATGTTTCTTAATGATAATGTCTCGGTTCCAAGTTTTCAATCAGCTTCAGTGATACGAGTATGCTGACTCAAATGCAAAGTGGCTGCATGGTAGTCATACATTTTACGACATAAACAATAGTGAATTTTGTAGTAATTTCAGATCATTTCACTCATTGCTTTGCACTCAATCGTAGTTACAATGACAAAGTACTATAGTTTATAACGCGGGAAAGTAGAAAGTCTAACTTTTGTTCTAATCGCGCATCGTAGCGTGGTCCCTCCAGGCTTACGCAATGTTCATTTTCGGGGAACGTTTATCTGGTAATCCTACATCATCGCCACCGCAGAGTGCGGTAGGCAGCCTGCGATAAACGCGCCACACCCTTATCTGGGAAGCGGCAGCAGGTAGGTGGGCGGTGCGGGGCGAGCCCAGGGGCCAAGGCGAGGGCGGGGCGGGGTCAGGCCAGGGAGCGGGGACAGTTTGTAGGGGAGAGGCAGTGCGAGTGAGACGGAGGCAGGGGCGGGGCAGCGTGTTGGAGAGAGGTGTGGTGGGGAGAGGAGGGGATGAGCGGGGGATGCGAAAGAGATGGCGGCGCGGGAGGCCGCCGTCCTCATAACGCCAGTACAGCCGCTCCAACAGAGGAAATATGGAGGCGCGCGGTGGGTTAATACGCTATAAAGGCGCACGGCCTAGGGGGAAGGTGCGCAGTGTTGCGGGGGTCGGAGCGGGGCGGAGCGGGGCGGAGCGGGGCGGAGCGGGGCGGAGCGGTGGCGGAGCGGGCGGTAGCGGGGCGGAGCGGGGAGGTAGCGGGGGCGAGGGGGCGGAGCGGGGCGGAAGCGGGGCGGAGCGCGGCGAGCCGGGCGGAGCGCGGCGGGGAGCGCGGCGGTGCGCGGCGGAAGCGCGGGCGGAGCGCGGTCGGAGCGCGGCGGAGCGCGGCGGAGCGCGGCGGAGCGCGGCGGAGCGCAGCGGAGCCGCGGCGGAGCGCGGCGGAAGCGGCGGCCGGAGCGCGGCCGGAGCGGGCAGGAGCGCGGGCGGAAGCGCGGGCGAGGCGCGGCCGGAGCGCGGCGGAGCGCGGCGGAGCGGCGGGCGGAGCGCCGCGGAGCGCGGCGGAGCGCGGCGGAGCGCGGCGGAGCGCAGCGGAGCGCGGCGAGCGGCGGCGGAGCGCGGGCGGCAGCGCGGCGAGCGCGGGCGGAGCGCGGCGGAGCGCGGCGGGAGCGCGGCGGAGCGGGCGGAGCGCAGGCGGAGGCGCGGCGGAGCGCGCGGAGCGCGGCGGAGCGCGGGCGGAGCGCGGCGGAGCGCGGCGGAGCGCGGCGGGAGCGCGGCGGAGCGCGGCGAGCGCGGCGGAGCGCGCGGAGCGCGGCGAGCGCGGCGGAGCGCGGCGGAGCGCGGCGGGAGCGCGGCGGAGCGCGGCGGAGCGCGCGGAGCGCGGCGGAGCGCGGCGGAGCGGCGGCGGAGCGCGGCGAGCGCGGCGGAGCGCGGCGGAGCGCGGCGGAGCGCGGGGAGCGCGGCGGAGGCGCGGCGGGCGCGGCGGAGCGCGGCGGAGCGCGGCGGAAGCGCGCGGAGCGTGGCGGAGCGGGGCGGAGCGGCGGCGGAGCGGGGGGAGCGGGGCGGAGCAGGGGGCGGAGACGGGGCGGGGAGGGAAGGAGGCGGAGCGGGGGGCGGGCGGAATGGGAATGTGGAGGATGGGAGCAGCGGACGCTGATGTGAGCTTGATTGGGCGCCGAGGTAGGACCGTGGGGGGGGGTGAAGGCCTGGTTGGAGCAAGCGGGGCGGGCAGGCGGCAAAGGTGGGAGCGGCGGGAAGGGGCGAGAAAGGCGGGCGGGCGGGGGAGAGTGGGACGAGGCAGGATGAGCGGGTGGAGGTAGAGTCTTTGGGGTAAGGGTACGCGGGAAGCTCGGGGACCGACCTGGCGGGCGATCCGCTGAAAAGGGGCCACCTGCATCATCAGCTCACTGACTGAGCAAGCGTGGCGGAGGGTGCGGGCGTGGGCGGGCGAGGCGGGCGGGGCGAGACGGCGTGGTGGGATGGGGCCGACTGCGGGGTGGTGCGGGGAAGCGAGGCGGGCGGAGGGGCCAGCGGATGGGGCGCGGGGGCGGAGACTGGCGTTGCGGCAGGAGGGCACAGACAGGGCGGGGCACAGCAGACAGGCGGGGCAAGACAGGCGGGGCAAAGACAGGGCCGGGCAAGAAGGGCGCGCGGGCAAGGAAGGCGAGAAGACAGGCGGGCCAAGACAGGGCGCAGGGCAAGAACGGCGGGGCAAGACAGGCGGGGCAAGACAGGGCGGGGCACAAGACAGGGCGGGGCAAGACAGGGCGGGCCAAAGAAACAGGGCGGGGCAAGACTAGGGCGGGGCAGGACCAGGGCGGGGCTAGGACAGGGCGGGGCAGGACAGGGCGGGGCAAGACAGGGCGGGGCAAGACAGGGCGGGGCAAGACGGGGCGGGCCGGGACGGGTCCAGGGCAGGGCAGGGCAGGAATGAAGGTGCGGGCAGTGTGGCGCTGGGCCTGGCAAGATGGCGGGGTGTGCCAGCGGGGTTGGGCGGGGCGGGAGTGGCAGCGGGTTGGGCCGGGGGGCGGGGAGTGAGCGGGGTTGGGGGGGCGGGGCAAGCAGCGCTATACCGCTACGCGCGCGCTAATGCGCTCGTTTTCGCAGGCATTAATCGCGGTCACAGCCGCGCCCCGCACGCGAGAGCACGCGACGGTCTTGAGGCATCCGCGTTTTGTTGTTGCAGCGCCAACTGGATTGTACGCAGGGGCGCCTACACATTTGCCAGCACACACGGCTCGCACCAGTATCAGTTTAGGGAGATATTTTAAACTCGTTCATAAGTTAGAAATACTTACGTCAATATTAAAAAAAGAAGGACACCATTCCGTATCTGCTGTTAATGATTTTCGAAGCTTGGAACAGTCATTACTTGTTTTTGCATTTCATTATACTATTTATCTAAAACCGTACTCTAAAAATTGAACATCGAACCCAATCGGCTGTTATTATAAACGTCAAAATTAAGCGCGTGCTCTAGAGAATTGATAACAACACTCTCACACAGTCAAGAATAAAATAATTTTTTATAATTTTAAACATAAGAACAAATTTTTATTGCAATTATATACTCATAGTAGTAATCTAATATTTCATACAAACGATTTTAATTACGATTAAGAGACGATTATTTATGAACTATTAAAAGACGGATTACGGACATTTATTAAAAACGTTAATCTAACATTAGTACAATGTTTCATTCTATTGGCAAAGCTAGAAAACAAATTGAATCATTATTGTCGAAACTAACTTATACGGGGTCTTTCTGTTGATTTATGTTTAATAAAATGAATTAAAAAATTAATTAAATTGGGTTGTCGTAAAGAAAGTATTAAAATCTACACTTTGATACATCATAATGAAAGTCTTATTGCATTTGCACATCCTTAGGAACACCTCTTGTCACTCTGATCAATATGATGTCCATATCAAACTTCTTGTTGAATAACTGTATTGCACTCTGACTACTACGCTATCTTCTGCTTCTTAACCTATCAGATAACTATAATTAACAATATAATTTATACCCAAACAAATTACTATGTTAGTTGAAAAAGGAAATGACCGCGAGAGGTGATCAGAAAATAGAGAAATTTCTTGGAAATTTTCTTTAAGAAGATTCGTTAATTGTAAGTTTTTCTCCTCACATTATTGATTGTGATGCTTATTACAAAATTAACAGTTTTAAATCAGCAATGAACTTCTTTACTCGCTGAGAGTCGAAGGAATCAAAAGTCCTCTCATTAGAATATTAAACATTTTCTGCTTTCTCGAAAAAACTCTCAGCATAAATTTGAGAAAACCACGGTTTATTTAAGGAATTTTTTGGGCATTTTATAAGCCGGCTCACTTTAATAAACAATCATTTATTGATATCGCAAATTTACTGAATTTCTTGTGAATAATTTCTTGTCTTCTGTATTTGTTAGAGTGCGTCCCGAAGGTGTGTGTGCATATTTGGACATGCGATCTGTTTGTATTTTCAAGCGCTGAATATGTTGGAAGTTTGGCTCAGCTGTGGCCAGTGGCTCTTGGGTCATGCAAATGCCGTGTAGGTCCGTGGTCCGGCCCCTGTTCGTCTGTGTGTCTTGCACTCCGCTCCATGCACAGATGGCGGTGAAATGACCCAAGGTGAACTGTACTTCAATCTATTTAATGAAGCAAGATTTCTACTAATTTGATTGAGAAAAAACTTGATTGTACACGCGTTTACAAGAGCGTAGAGTAAGAGAAGTAATTTCTCTTAACAAAGCGATTATTCTTTATTATTTTTAGCTTCGTAAGTTATTTCTGATGTATTTTATTGTAGATACTGAACATTAGCGTTAATTTTCCAAACTAATTTTCGCTTCTAGCTTGACAGCTAGGTCGAATTCAGTCACTGTCTGGAGGAGAATTCTAGAGGCCTGCTGCTCTGTTCGGTAGTTTTCCGTGGTTTATCCCATCAACACCAGGTGAATGCCGGAGAAGTACCCTAACAAACGGGCCACGGACCGCGCGCGAATTTTTTACCTTTCTCTTCCTTGTCCTAACCTCACACCTTACTTACACACACTTATACTAAAATTCAGTACTAACATGCCCTTGGGACTTGCGCTTGGGAGATACCTGGTTGGGGAGAACCCAGCTAGTCGATGTAGGTCGCCGCCGGATCTCGCCATCCAACGGGGGGAGATAATTTCACAGAATCATTTTTTCATTACTTCTCAATACAAAATGTAATTTTTATTCGTTGACATATAGTTAATATTTATAACGTATCCAACTGATATATAATATTTATACAATTAATATCATGTATACAATTGATATACTGAGCGACTTTCCTTAATACAGACAACTAGTAAAAACTGTATTACTTTTCCATATCCAAAAGTATATAGGGAGTAATACAAGTTGTATAGGGAAAGTGTGGCGTCATTAACACGAGGGCCAGAACCGTTAGGTCGGTGAAAGTACGCTGCGGGGGAGGAAGGGGTTGAGCCTGAACTTCCGGGAGTTTGCGCTCTGGCGGGTGACTCAGGTAGAACCGCAGAGCCAAAAATACCGTAGGCTGTAAACTCCGAGGATGCTAGCCTGCGAGCCTCGCTTAAGGAAGCAGGCAGCCAACCTGAGAATCCTGTGTGTGGGCGTAAACCAAGCCGCCAGCCGGCGAGCCTATCTATGGAACAGTGGTGGGGGTGTCAGCCTCAACTATTTAACGCGGCGCCATCTGCGCCCGCGTTCTCATTCAGTTTGCATCGGGAAGCTTGTACTCGTGTGTACGAGGAGTGTAGGAGTGTGGGCGAGATGTCCGGAGAGTAAGGGCCAGACAATCTCGCGTGCTGTAGGTACACGGTCGCCACGACCGGGTTAAATTTTGGCGTCAGGCCATGTGACGGTAATTGTCACGGGACCGAGGTCCGACAGCGCGCATCACGCGTGGCTTGTATTTTCTGCGGTAAAGCAGTGTTCTGAAAGGAAAAGGTTGCCGGAGTGTTTTAATATTAGCAATTCATTGTAACTTGTACATAATCTTTAATATATTATTTTTCTTTTGTTATTGAAATTTATTTCTTATTTCACTACGTCACAAAAGTTATGTAATGGTGGATGGAAAAAGAAGGAAGATATTCGGCAGAAAAAAATTCATTGCTTGGTCCTGATAACGAAAAAGTGAATAAATCCATTTGCCAAATTAAGAAAAAATCCTCTAACATGTGGCGTTGGTAGAATCCTTGTTTTGTGGGTCCTTAATACCGTCAAACCAATTGGCGACAAAACGTCCGACCGACCGTTCGTCCGACCGGATGTCTGACCGTCCGACTGACCGTCCGACTGACCGACCGTCCGACCGAATATTTTCAAAATTTTCTAAAAAACAGCTTCAATGAAAAAAAATTATAAGAAGAGAGTAACATACACACCTACAAAACTGAAAAATTTGCTGTTCATATTTAGTTCTTTCATGAACGTGTTTTAAAAATATTTTAGTCGTTTCGCGCAATATTGCAGGCAATGTGTGCAATTTAAAAAGTATAAAACCAAGATTTTCTCAAGAACGGCTCTGAATTTTTCTTTAAATTCTTGGCGGGGATAGTGGTAAATGCACTCTTTAAAATGACCAAAACACCATATTGTCTATTCTTTTGTTTGTTTTTTTCAAAAATGAAAAAAAACTTTGACTTATCTCTCACGTCGATAATATTTACACCATCGTTGATTTGTTCAAATATTTAACAAATTTCTTCAAATACTGCATTACATGTGCTTTAAATAATGTCAAATAATGTTTGTCGAAAATTCAAACGTGAAAACTGGCTCAAAATTCCGCCTATTTCTCATTTTCATAATTCCCGTTTTCTCGAAAACGCTCCCAATTCTTTCTTCAAGCTTTTTGTAGGAATAGTGATAATTGCACTCTTTAATATTAATGTTCATTTGTGTGTATTTTTTTGTTGTTTCAAAAATTACACAAATATATTTTTTAAGATCTCTCACCTCGTTAATATACACATTTCACACTATTGTATTTATGAGCTAAATTACTTAAAATTCAAGTTTTAAATCAAATTAAAATTAAATTACTTCTAATTTAGTTTCACAATTACTCACAAATTTTCTATGAAAAAGAGCTTCAAT
This sequence comes from Gryllus bimaculatus, assembly GCA_017312745.1. NCBI lineage: Eukaryota > Metazoa > Arthropoda > Insecta > Orthoptera > Gryllidae > Gryllus > Gryllus bimaculatus. The sequence continues at coordinate 6,670,306 of BOPP01000016.1, forward strand.
TTTCGAATTTACTGTGGCACTTATGCGCCATTTTCTTAAAAACGGCGGCCAATTTTTCAAAGAAAGTTTTACTGTCCTTTAATATTCATAAAATAATATTTCCTTTCTAGTACTATAAAGCAGAAAAAAAAATTAAAATGTTCTTTGGGCGCGATAGATGGAAGGAAATAGAAAACTAATACGGGAAAGTCTGTGCCTGTGCCGTTCTGTAGCACCACTAGTTTCTGATTGTGTATCATTGGCATCGGAAGGGAGGAGCCTGAAGCGCCATGAGCCCTTCCCCTTAGAGTTCTCCACCGAGTCTTAATAATATATTATACATTTTCTATTATCAACTGTACACATACACGGAATCAACTTTTTGAAAAATAAACTAACCCTCTATTATAAAGGATTCAACACTAACACTCGCGTGACAGATAAAGCCGTGCGTACTGGAGAAACGATGATAATAAAAACAGACTCAAAATACGGCACGTTATTTAAAATGAAAATGTACGCAACAAGAACGACGGATTTTTATTTAGCGGAATCCTTTGATAAGCACATTTTGAAATTCATTTACACCGTAAATCGTGAGGCGCGAAAGCTCCCTTCAAGACGCACTCTACCGAGCAATTCACGCGGCGACGGCGCGTGCTGTCCGCGGCGCGGCCCTTCGGAAGGGGGCGCGAGGCAGTACGCGAGGGCGAAGTCGATAGACCGGCGCTGGGCTATCTCCCCACGGCTCCCCCCGCTCTACGTCGGGGTATAATAGAGATAGGACGGAAGGCCGGCCGTATAAAAAGGCAGCTGTCAAAATAAAGTCGATGCGGACGGGGCGGGCCCCGCTCGCGTGCGCCGTCGCCCGAGGATAAGGCGCCCCCGCCCACGCCCCGCCTCCGCCAACGCCCACGCCAGCCAGCCCGCCCGCCCGCGCGCACGGGGGAAATTCAAATTCCCTTCTCGACGTGAGTGGAGACGCGCGGCGCAGCGCGGAAGGTTGGAGAGCGATCGGCGAGGCGGGCGAACGTTTTGACGGAGCGGAGAGGCAGGGCAGGGCGGCGAGAAGGATAGCACAGCAGGCGGATGCACACGAAGGTGCTAACAGGGACAGTGATGGTTTATGGATTGATGACGGTTACGATGCACCGAAAAAAAAAGAACCGCTGGAGTATTCTAGATCCATGGTACTGTCACAAGTGTCCTTGTTACAGTATCATGGATCTTATACACTCCAGTGGTTCTTTTATTTTCGGTGTGAAAGACGCGCTTTTAGGTAACCGTGTGATTAAAAGTCGTGGGAGGAAAGATTGATTAATTATTTTGTGTTTCTGGACGCATATATTGCTATGGTCTATCCGCAAGGATAGTGCATGGTTTATGTAGTGGTGGCGGTGTTTCTTTCTCCGCTACATGGCGAGATCTGGCGCCAACCTACGAGTCGGCTGGCGGGGTTTTCACCATCCAGATGACTCCGTCCCAGCCGGAACAAGCTCTCAGCTCCCGATATGTATGGTAGTGTAGTGCATGTTGTAAGTGTGAATAAGGGATGAAGGAAGAGGAAGGAAATATCGTGTGCGGTCCTTGGTCCGTTTCTTACTGTACTGCTCCGGCATTCGCATGATGTTGATCGGACAAACCACGGAAAACTACTGATGAGAGCAGCCGGATGCTAGAATTCTTCTGCAGACAGCGGCTGTCTTCAACCTGACTACCTAGCCTTCTTTCTTTCTTCCAGGGGCGTTTGCCAGCTCCAGGTTAATACTAATTTCGGCTATCCGCTGGGTACCCACTCGGTCCCTCATGGGAAAATACTCCTTACACACTAGACAAAAACTATCCTTACACACTAGACACACTTGCGGGCTTCTCGGTCTGTGATCAGCAGACTCACAAGACCTTCCGCGGCGACACAAATACATGAAAGAACAATCATGCCCATGGAGAGACTCGCGGGGATATTCCGCAACCCTTCCACCGGATGCGGCGAGTCGGCACAAGCGCTAGCCACCTCGAATATCCAGGTCGGCACATAGCTATCTAGCTGGCTAGTGTTATGTCAGGACTCGCACCCTAGGACCTCCCGGTCAGAGGAACATCACTTGATGCCTTCAACGACGTCAGTATGCCGTGGGATAAAGGTGGCACGAATGTTAAAAAAAAAAGAAGAAAAAAGAAAAGAAAACTAGGCGGAGCAGCGGCGGAACGAGAAGTATCAGAAAGCGCCCGGGCAGTGATGGATGATACGAGGGTGGGCGGGGCTTTGAGAGGGGCGACTTGCTAAGGGCGGCGATGACGCATGGCGGTGGAGGGCGAGGCATCAAACGGAAGCCGGGGGCATGGTGTGGAGAATGGGAAGGAGGAGCAGGACGGCGTGAGGACGAGCCATAGCCTTGATGAAAAGATTAAAGGATATTTCAATACTCACATCGCAGAACACATGCATCATACGAGTAAAACGTCGGGTTGAGGCGAACAAATCGGTTTCGTGAACAATTCTGTCACAGAAACAATTTATCACCGCAATATTATGGACCATTCAACAGAAAAGACTCTATAGTAACCTGCATTTAAAATATCGTACCAAATTGTAAACTTTATTGTTACAATTCTGAGATAAGTCATAAGAGCAAGTTCAGGAAAATTAAGAAGTAAGGTATGCTCAGTTGTGTAGATATTGGTCACTTATTTTTCCTAAAACAAGGAATTGAGTGAGACAAAGTCGTCAAATATTGGTAAACTAAACTGTAATTCAATTACTTCCGATCCACAAAATTTTTAATTTTTACATTTTGGTGCAGAGTAGGCAAGAAGTGACTTCAGTCCCTTTTCCAGACCACCGCGGAATTACGATACAACCTACTATCTTGTTTTATCACTTCAAAAATCTTGGCTTCATCAGAGCGTGTCGTGACCCCTCTGTTTATTGGCTTCAGTGCTGGGAAACACGCAATGTTTACTCTTCTATTCGTATCATGCTCATGGGAGCATTGTTCCTGCCAAAGTCTTCACGATTTCACGTACTTCAGGAAGTACAACACCAGATAAACGAATGATTGATAACGGCGATGGTTGAAAAATCGCGGAGCTGGGGGAGGGGGGAATGAGAGGCAAGGAAAACGAGCAACACTCGATAAAACCTGCTGTCAATCTGATTGATTGATTAGTCAATTTATTACTGATTCCGGGCGTTAACTGCTAAAGTCCGTCCCGTAAGTATAGTGCAAGTTTTTATCGAAGGCTGTAACTGTGATCTGTTGGATGACGAGAATCGGCGCCGACTTCCCCGTCGGGTAGCAGGGTTTTCCCCAACCAGGTATCTCCCACTAGCAGGGCACCATCCCAGCCGCAGGTGGCAGATAGCTAGAAGTTCCCGACTAGTCCACTGGCATGAGTTTTGTGCATGTGTAAGTATACGTGTGTTAGTAAGGGGTGAGGATATGACAAGGTAGAGGAAGGAAAGATCGCAAACCGTTTGTTAGGGTACTATTCCGGCTTTTGCCTGAAGTTGATGGGAGCCACCACTGAAAACTACCACTCAGGATAACCTGCCGATGGAATTGTCCTCCAGACAGTGAAGATCCTGCCACCGTCGGGACTAACCCTAGGACCGCGCGCTCATGGGAATTGTAGTGACATCAGTTGAAGCCCTGCACCACTTAAGCCAGTGCCAATCTTTTTCGCTCCAAGGTAATGTCTCGAGCGACAGAGTTACCGGCACGTCGTCATTGTGCTCACATCGATCGCTTCTTCTGAAGCGAAGTTAAATTCTTTCTGAACAACAAGAATAACAATTTAATGACAATACCACAACCTACATTCACTTGTTTAAACATAAAAGTCGTCACTGCTAATGTTCGTAGCAAATGAAGCATACATTTGCATAAAACCCACAACCTGCGAAACCGAGAAGCTCTCGATCTTGTTTTTACGTCCTCGCGAAGGATTCTGCTTGTTTATCCACATTGTGCTATAAAACCGCGTTGCTAGGAGGCGACAAATAACAATAATAACCCGTTACGTATCGCCAACTCCTAAAGGATTGAAATAATTATAGACGTTGTCATTGCCAACAATAGTATTTAATACAAGAGCAGCTTTTTCAATGGCTTAGCCATCGAAAGCTGCTCTTATATTAAATACTATTGTTGGCAATGACAACGTCTATAATTATTTCATGAAAAATGCCAACGATAACGCACCACAACACCTATATCCTAAAGGATTTCTCCAGGGTTGACAGTGCATTCCCAGAAGCGGAGGCGTGCATCGAATCCTTGTATCGCCCCGGTGGCGGAGGGGGCGGGGGAGCGGGGGGAGTAGGGGAAGGGCGCCTCGGATCGGAGCACCTGAGGCCAGCGCCGCCCCTGACGGGAAATCGAAGGCGCCTCGCGTGGGGGAGCGAGGCAAGGGGAGGGGGCGCCACCGCCCCTCGAGAGCGCGCAGGGGCAGCGCTTGCTCTTTGCTTCACCCTCGGAGTTCAACAGCTGCGCCCAACTACACTGGAGATCGCGAGATTAAACTTGGACGGAGGACAATGTAAAACAGTCATCGACTTCGTCATCATCGATTGCAAGGACAAGCATCGATTGTTAATAAACGTTTTTTTAAGATTTTATTCCGCACTGTGAAATAATTTAATTTACACTTAACATTATTTAATCATTTTCTAATTTCTTCGCTTTTAATGTGATCAAGAAGAGTGTACCCAGTTCTATTTCTATGAAATTTCATTTCTGTTTATTCTATTTTCTTCATTTGATATTTAATTAGGGCCCATTATTTACTTCCGTATAGCCAGATGGGTAAGACCACTTTTTATATAGTTTCATATTTATGTATTTCCTAACTTTATGTTTCAGTGTACATGAATGGGTGAAAACCAAAACGGTATAAGTGACATTTTATAAGTTCTAAAAAAAAGGGGGTTATAATAGATTATATTTCAGTGCCAATGTAATGCCGTGATTTTAATGATGTCAAAAATCACTACGACTTTCTAGTGATACTGAATTAAATTAACAGTTTTCTCAGAATTTATGAAATGTCACTTATACCTTTCTGGTTTTCACCCATTGATTTGATCTTTATATTTCAGTGTAAGTGCAATATAAAAAATGGTTGAGAAAAAAGTTGAATAATGGTTAACCCATGTAGCACCAAGAGGGGGGAGCGTCCCTTTTGTCATCGTCTTAAATAGAATTGATATTATACATTAAAATAATATCGAACATCAGTGATAATAAGGCTATTAGTTAGAGATCCATGGACTACATTAATAAATATATGTATACAATTTCTTCATTATTCGTTATTTTTTTTCCATTCCTGGATGGTAAATTCTGGCAGTTACTCTCCGGCAGGCAATCATTAACATATGACAGGTATGTAATTCAATTCACTTTGTGGAAAACGTCATTTTGTGAGTTCATTTTTGTAGTAAAAAGATATTTCACAGAGGGTTATGCCTACAATCTTTAAATTTAAGTGTTTTACCAAGTAACTATAAATTATCATTGTTAACTAAAAACTTAAATTTAAATCCTCACTTTATTCTTCCTAATTTATTTATATAATAGAAATTATGTAAGCGATTAAACAAAGTAAAAGTTCAAAATAGAATATTTCTCATTTACGTATAAGAACGTAACGTATTACCATATCAGAATACAAAAACATATATTAGAAAGAACTGATAAGAAATATACCCATCAGTTGAGTACGTATTTACAGTAACAGTATAGTTTACAGTTTTTGAAAAAGGATTCAGATTTATCAAAAGTAGTGTACTTCGTTTATTTCCTGAATCTTCACCTGGGAGAATAGAGTAGCATCGAGAAGTGGAAAGAGTGCTGCGCAGAATTTCGCCCATATCCAAGCCAGGGATTCGTGGTTTACAGCACCATCAACCGAATGGGCAGTGAAACTGTACGAGGCGAAATTACGTGCGAGTTTACTGACTGCTTAGCAGGGAACTATGCGGCACGCCCGCGCCACCGCAACTATGCTGCATTTGCGTTGGGGGGGGGGGGGGACTGCGGGGAGAGAAATGCAATGAAAGAGAGGGAAGGGGCAGCTGTGCTATGTAGGACGGCACAATACGCGGTAAAGCAGAATAGAGGGGAACGGTGGCGTAAATGGCTTCGGCAAAGGTGGAGTCACGTTGAAAATGCAGAGCAGGTCGAGAACCCTGAATAAAAGGGATGGGAAATGAAGCAGTAATGAACAAGGACTCTGATTAGGCGATGAGCAGTGCGTGACACCGGGCTGCGGTGTGGTGTAAGGGAGCAACATCGGCAACAAAACATCGATGTTGCCAAACATTGATATTCAAAATTAAAACGTCGATATTAAAAATACATCGACTATCGATGTTTTTAAGCATCCATGTTTGAAAGTTGCTTTAGTATCTTCTACTCTTAAATTTGTGTGCAACAAAATACGATTTAATATTTGACAAGCACATTAATTTATAATAAAAATGCATTTGAAAATAAAGTTAAAAGTAAGAAATACGTGACGAGGACCAACGTGAAAAAAATGAAGGAAACACCAGGGCATTAAAATAATCTCGGACCGCGGAAAGAAGTCTGTTTGAAGGTAATACAAACCGCATTCGATTGGTTCGAACAAAAACACCGTTACCATTTCGTAATTTAATTTTCACAATTGTGTGATTACGAGCATTTTTCATTCACGAACAAACCATCGATGTTTAAAAATCATCGGCTTCAACACATTCATGTTTTAAAAATCGATATTTTTATGGAAACATCGAAGTTTTCAAGACATCGATATTTTTATAGAAACACTGACGTTTTCAAGACATCGATATTTTTATAGAAACATCGATGTTTTCAAGACATCGATGTCGCATCCCTAGTGTGGAGAGGAGAGAGTGAGGTTGTGGGAGATGGGACGGTCATTCGAAGGATGGGAGGGCTATGTGAGAGTACGTTGTGAGGGAAGAACATTGCGGGCTACTTGGCCTCATAGGGTTGTGACAGAAGGAAAAGCGGAATGGCACGCTCAGCTGTTACTGTGGAAGAGGCAGGTGCGTGGGAGGCAGGTAACTGTGACACCAGGAGTGATCTGGGCTGTCCGGGTGACGCCGCGTCGAAGGCTGAGTTGCCGACGTTTCGACCATCCTGGTACCATCCCTGAGGAAGACCACGACAGGATGGTCGAAACGTCGGCAACTCAGCCTTCGACGCGGCGTCACCCGGACAGCCCAGATCACCCACATGACTCTGGTCGCGGAAGCCTACGACTTCATTTGTGACACCGGGAATTGATGTGACGGGGAGAGGTTGATATGATAGTAGGAATTTTCACGAAAAGATGAATGGACGCTATGTAGGGCTGACGCTATGTAAGAGAAAATGCGGGGTCGCGAAAATGCGTGTTTCGGGAATGTGGGAAGCTAAGGAGGGGGTAGATCAGAATGGAGCAAGGATTGGGGATCGGGACGGGAGGACGGAGTAAACACCAAATACGCGATGCGGGCCGGGCAAGTGCGAAATACTAAGGATTTTGAACGAGGGTCGGAGGGGGAAAGGAAATGGGCGATGTGTGGAGGAAATGTAGGGGGACAATGTGGGGAGGGACTGTGTGGTGGGAATGCATGGGGTGACGTATGGAAAAATGTGTGGAGGGATGTGAGGAAAATGCATGAGAGGAATATGGAGAAGGATGTGTGGGGTAGATTGTGTGGGGAAGGATGTGTGGGGGTCATGAAGGGGGACGTGTAAGGGGACGTGTGAGGGACGTGTGGAGAAGAATAGCTGGGGGAGGATGTGTGAGTTAAGATGTATGGGGATGTGTGGAGGACGTATGGGAGACGTGAAGCGGACGTGTGTGGGGGGCGAGGGGGGAATGTAGGGGGCGTGTGAGGAAGACGTTTCGAAAATGTAAAAACCTGTCGAGAGATGTTTCGGCGGATTTGTGAGGAGATGTGGTGAAAGTTTTTTGTTAAGGTGAATTGGTGCAGGTTGAGTGGGGAATAGCAGGGGAAGGGAAGGGAAAGGGAATGGGTGGGGGATGGTCAGAGGGGAATGGTCAGAGGGGAATGGTCAGAGGGGAATGGTCAGAGGGGAATGGTCAGAGGGGGATGGACAAGGGGGATGGACAAGGGGGATGGACAAGGGGGATGGACAAGGGGGATGGACAAGGGGGATGGACACCGGGGTAGACACGGGGATGGATATGAAGATAGGAGGGGAACGTTGGGCCAGGTGTTGGAAGGAAGATGGGCGGAGAGAGTTTGGAGTGGCGCGGAGCAGCAGTTGAAGTCTTGGCCAAGCGAATCGAAGCCAGGTGAGTCCACTTGGCAGCACGCCATCTCATGAGTCACGGCCGCGCATAGACGCAGTCTCCTCGCGCTGCAGTTATACTTACCGCTCTATTCATCACACTTTTTCCACTTTGTGGAAGAGCCGCCGTTTATCACGAACGACGTGGGGAGGTGATGCTTCTAATCCAGGTTGTTCATAAAGGGCGGTTTGACGTTGTTGGAGTTTGAACTGCTCGTTTAACATAAGCCGTAACATTTTGATGGTTCGTAATTCAGAAGTCGTTTCACCATTACCATTACTACTTCCCCAGGAATGAACTCCACTGTGTTAATACACTATCGGCTAATTTGAAAAACTGATTTACAAGAACTGAAATTAAGACTGGCGAACGACTCCTTTATTTCAAGGTTAATGGGTCATTATCGTTCTTTGGTGCAGGAGCTGATCGTTGGGCAATGAAAACTTTTATGATATGTCAAAGAAAGTGGGTCAGCTGCTTTCCGCACTTTTTACGGAACAAGAAGGAAATCGAGACATTCCTTCCAAGCAGTAATTCGACATGCCTTTTATGCCATACGGAATAGTTTATTTTTAGAAGAATTGAATGGTTTTGCAGCTGTGCTAGACAACATTTAAGAAAAAATTAGTATTTCTACCTGCCATGAATAAAGGCAAATGGCATTTCTTAAAAATTATTACATAAATCTTATATGAAAAGAATATTTTAGAATTAAAATTAATTATTTCGAACAATTTGAGAAGAGTACTTCTAACAGAAAATGAAGAATATATGAAATGTGTATTTGATTACCAAACTATTCGGTAAACAATTTTACGCAAGTAATATAGAGTAAATGTGATATAGAAACAATAAAATGAAAACATATTAACATACGTTATTAAAGATTTACTTATTTAGATTCAGGAACTCTAATCAATGTCGGCGTGCTTGTTAATAATACTCAATACGATACTTTCTTAATTGTTTAACTTTATAGGTTTGTCTCAAGAATATCAATCTATATTTGTATATTTATTTTTTATAATTTCTTCACTACTAGTGAAGTTCTCCAGATTCTGAGACTTTCTAGCACCAATACACAAGACGAATGAACTAACACATAAATATATAACAATCAGCATCAGTGGAATCCCTTGACTATAAATGAAACGTCAGGTACAAGATTGAACCAGGCGGTCCAATGTTCACTGCTTCAAAAGAAGAAAATATCGACTCTATTCGATTGGAACCCATTGCATTCACAGGCAGCGCCATTTATCTGCGTTAGGCCGCAGGTGCGGTTGCCGCCCTGAGGTCGTAACTGCAGGAGGCGATCGCGCTGTGTGCGACGAGCGATGTCCGCTGGTCAGAAGGGGAGGGGAGGGGAGGATCTCAGCCAGGAATTACCATTACCTCTGCGTCAATGCATGCGACACCGTGGCTGTTGACGCCAGCGAACGTAATCGATTCCCTGATCAAGGCGTTAGCAGGAGCGCAGCGATGATTAAGGTCGGCGACGTCGTGTTGTTTGGAGGATGATGTACGTATCAGCTCGGAAAATATGAAGGATATATTTCAAACGATAAATTATATACGTCTTGTCTTCGTTAAACTTAGGTAAAACCAACAGAACATTACTGTGAATTTCGTTTGTTAATAATAATAATAATAATAATAATAATAATAATAATAATAATAATAATAATGATAATAATAATAATGAATATAATAAATATAGTAAATCAACATATATTCCATATTGCTAATAATTATATAGTCAGTAAAAAATATTCTGCACAGAATATTACTAAACTTATCTGTAGATTTAAATGACAATTTTCGATCATGGAAGTAAATGGAACAGCAATGGCAGATTGTGTTTTTTAGTGTTATCATCTGAGAGGTGTTGAGTGAATAATATTGTCACTTTAAAATATCTTTCAAACGATTTCAAAACAAGATATATTATGACTGATATTTAACTTGTGGCATCGACGTCATTGCATAAAATGTTTGCAACATATTAAAAATTCGTTAAGGTGTCAATTTCCATTAATTTACTGCAATAAAAAGAAGTCATCATTGGGTGAAAATATTGAAAGGCATGACTACAACTAGTCAATCAAACAGTGATTCACTAATTTTATATATTCTTCTGATATATCCTTGCAATATTTCTCTTTTGGTTTTTCTGGCCTCGAGAATTTTTCATCAATGGAGAACATTACTTCGGGTTCAGAAGACAAATGAATGGGTTTTTATTCTGATCCGTTTATATTGAGGGTTACCCGATCACCCTTGAGCAGCACAACCAGTTATGAGAATGAATATTTTATAACATTTGGGATACTACATCTTGGATTCAATTATGCCCACGAATACAAGACGATCCTAAGACCGAAAAGGTTTAAACAACACTGCTTGTAAGTACCTTCTTGAATTAGTTCGTAGATATAAAATCGGGTGCCGTCTTCTTCCATTATCCACTTGCACTTATCAATCAGTAAACCAGATGCTATTCACCATTTTCAATCACCTTAGGTGGCATCAAGGTATCAACTGATGTCACTGCAGTGAATATGACCAACCCTAGATAGATAGGTCGAATACAGCGGCTGTCTGAAGAATAATTCCAGCGGCCGATGACTCTGTTCGATAGTTTTCCGTGGTTCCTAACAACATCAGGCGAATGCCGGAGCTGTGCCATAACAAACGTGCCACGCAACCTGTACTATCTTTCCTTCCCCTTCCTTGCCCTATCCTCATGCCCGGACACCAGTCGGGAGCTTAGAGCTTGTCCCGGCTGGAGCGGTTCCCCACTGGTGGGAAATAACTGATTGTGGAAGACCCCTCTACACGACAGTAGGTCGGCTCCAGATCTTACCATCCAATGGAGAAAGATCCCATCTTCCAAGGAAATACCATGCATTACACTTACGGAACTAATGACCTTGGCAGTTAGAACTCCCGGAATCACTAGTCAATCAATTATTCAATCAATCACCCTTATCTTTATTTGATGCTCCTTGAGTTGTAAATGTAAGTGTTTTCATTTCTAAATCGTTCATATGAATCTCGATAAATTAATAAATAATAACCATAATAATAATAATGTCAATAATAATTTTACCATTTTCTAAACAAAAGAAGGTCAAGTCCTTACATGTCAAACCAGAATCATTGCCCGGTGGCAGAATGTCGGGCGTCCCGCCTAGTAGTACGAGGCTATGAGCGCCATCCGACACACCGCCTGGGAAGCGCCAACACGGCCTCCGCCCCGGGCGCTGCGACAGCGGAAGGGCGTCGATTGGCCCTTGTAATCCCCCGGGCGGCGGCTGAGCGGCGGCTGACCGTTGGAAAGCCGCGGAGGTGCGGTCCCCGGGACAAGCACAGTGGGTGAAGCCCCAAAGCCCCTCCCACACGCGAAGTCGTTTAGGAGGTTTTTCTAAGCTTTGAAGTCATCCGATAGCAATGACATCGGATCGACATCATCGGATCGAATGACACGTCGTGTTGTGAAGGTGCGCTACCCTACGTATGTACGTTTAAAAATCACTGTGATAGTTACTTTTGCACAGCTAAGATTTAGTCAGATTCAGAGAGCTGTACAACCGTCTATTTAAACGTACCTGCAATATTTCAATACATTATTTCCACTTGTCTGGAAAATGAATTCCGGTGTTCACGATATGAAGACTATTAGCATGTTTTTTATCTTTTATTTATACTTTATACTTTCTAGGATGCCTTTTTTGTGAAAATAACTATTTGAATATTAAAAAAAGAAAAAAAGCAATTATATATTCCATTGAATTGTTTTCAACAATTTGTTGGGAGTAGTTATATTTTTGTATTATTCAATAAAATAGTGTATCATACAATAAAAGAATCAAGTTATCGAAATTAGTTTTCAAATTCGTTCAAATAGGTGAATTTTCGGAAACTCACCATTTACATAACTACATAATTACTTTTACATAAAATATTCTTTGATCATTCTTATTATTCTTTAATTTTGATTTTAGATTATAATTCAAGGCATACATTGACTGATTGTTGTTTTGTGAATTGATGTTTGTTTTTGATTGTCAATTGATGTTTCTGGACGTCAGCTACTGTGGTCATTAGTTCCGTTTGTGTAGTGAATGTTTTTATTCCGAGAAGGGCGGTGATTCGTTCCCCACTGAAGGATGAGATCCGGCGCCGACGTACACACCGACGTGCAAGGATGTTCTCCAGGTATCTCCCCCAGGGAGATCACCGCACCAGACGAGACAAGCTGTAAGTTCCCTCCTGGCATGTGTGGTAGTGTAGTTCGTGGAAGAAAGTGGGTGTAATTAAGAGGCGAGGATACGACAAGAAAGATAAAGAAAAGATGGCGAGCGGTCCACGGTATTTTAATGAACTGCTCTGCTATTGATCAGACAAACTTGGGGAAATCTAGCGTTCGTGAGTCGCTGGAATTCGCGTTCACGAAGCGGCAGCAAAGACAGCAGCGGCCCTGGCTCTTTGCTTAATTCAGCCGGGTCAACGATACATCAAATACTACATAAAAGCAACGTTGAATTTCATTCATATTTTGACCGTCTTTTCCAGCTTCTTCCCTCACAGAGCGTCGCAGGGCGCTGCTCGCGGCGGCGGCGGCGGCGGCGGCGGCGGCCGGCAAGGTGCGGCCGCGCACAGTGCCGTGGCGCGGGGCGGGGCGGGGCGAGGCGCGAGGCGGGGCGGGGCGGGGGCCCTCCGCAGCCTGGGGCTATGCGGCCTTACGATCAATATTTGCCGTCTCAAAACAACAGCTCTCTTCCATTCAATACCTGACGGTCACGGCTCCGTGCGCCTCGGACAAACTTTACTCTCGGCGCTCGCACACGGAAACGCACGCACGCGCCGCCTGTGGGCGCGCGGGTCAACCACGCCACGCACTCGCACTCGCATCCACGTGGTTGCAGCCTTTCGCCCAGGGCAACGGTCGCTGCGTCGCTCCGGGCAACGCCTTGCCGACTCCTAGTCTTCCAAGACTAGGGCCCGGCAACTCTGCTACAAAATTGGGGACAAAGCTAGAGGTTGCTACTATAGGATGCGCTAGTGTCGCCGCATACAGCTGCTGGTAAGGCTCGCCAACTTTCGCACATAAAAATTGGTCAAGAAATACGAATACACTTTGATTATGAGCGATTTCTAAATAAATTACAAAAGAACTTAAATACTTTGTGTTTATCTTCTGAAATTCATTTATTCATAATAATACACTCATGAAAGAAATGCTAGCGCGAACAGCGGCGCGACCTTTTGTATCAAGCGCGTGTGTTTGCGTCCCGCGAACCCACGCACGTTTTAAATAATGTAGGTAGCAGTTCATATTTTAGTTCGTGTAAGAAGGTGATGCTCTAGAGCGTGCTACTATAATGGTCCCCACCACTTTATATGGGAGTTATATGGCCCTATCCAAGGCTGCCAGACCTGGCATGACGATGCAATGGGGGATCCGCGAGCATTTGGAAATCGCATACTATTTTTGGATTAGTGTTTTCAACCACTTGGGTTAAACTTAGAGTATCTGACTTCACTACCATGGCTTTCTTTGCAATCGGCACTATATTGCTACAAGCACTGATTAAGTGATTGGCTATTTCTTCCTTTTGGTTGGTCCCTCTTCCAGTCTCAAAATATATTTTTAATTTCGTTTGAATAGCCAGAGAATTGGCGTTCACACGTTTGCCTTTTTTGGATAATAACCTTAATGAATTATAAGGTTTACTGCTATCCATTCAAATTGGTAGATCAATTTATGAATAATAAATGTAAAATTATCTTTTGTTCATAAGTACACTCGCTAAGGTGCTCATTAAGCAAAATAAGTGAAATACTTTACTTTTTACTTTTTCCTGGATTCTGCGCTCAATGTCTCCTTCCCAGATCCTTCCCATCCGAATGCTATCTTAGGATTGAAGGGTCGGTGTGTTCTAAGTTCAAATCCAAAAGAAGAGTGAATGAAATGTACATTTTGTTATCCAAAGAATTTTAAGTACTGCGTCCTTCTCAATTTAAAATCCTTAACGTCCTTCTAAATTTAATTCTTTCTCATTAATGTTCTTTAGGATTTCATTTTTACACAATTATTTTACATCACAGCAATTTGCGAACCCACTTCATAAAATGCAGGCAACTGCGAATACATCAATTATGAAATCATCAAATATGCGGATATTTCACATGTGTCATACCTTTGGAGAGTTGATAAAGATGTATGCGGAAAAAGAAAATTTATTGTATTGCATTTGGATAAATCCACGTGAATAAAACATATTTTATTCATAGTTGACAGAACGTTCGTAATTTTCATGAATATTTTAAAGAAGGTAAGTAGTTTTCCATAGTAGGCATCTTAAATGTAGCTATTGATTTAACCAATCTAATTCCCAAATAAAAAACTATCTAAAGAAAATAATTTGACAGACTAATTGCACTCAATGATAATTCTATTATTTATTAGTGCTTGCGATAGATCACTGATGACAGGGTAGGATCCTCAGATTAACACACACTAGGTCACGCGTACTCCACATTTCGAGCAGTGGCATTTAACTACCTCGTGCCTCCTCACGCAAATGCATTCGATCGCGACCCCATTTGATTCTGCACACGAAACAAAAAAATGGTTGGACCAGGCACCATTTAGCGAGAAAAGCCTTCTGAATCGGTGGAAAGAATGCGCGCGGCCCGGCCGCATTCCTATGCGCCGCTATTGTGTGCTCGCGTCGCGTCGCGTCGCGTCGCGTCGCGTCGAGCCGTCTGCCCCAGGCCGGTCGCGCCGCGCCGCGCCGCGCCGCATCCTCTGTTATTCCTGCGCCCCGCAAAGGCCCTCCGAGCGCCGCGCTGCGCCGTGCCGCGCCGGCTGCTGTGTGCCTTTGTAATTGTCGGCGGCGTCTATCGAGCGACGCCGCCTCCGCCCCTGCGCCATCCACGCCGCAGACGCTTCTGCTGCTGCTGTTGGTAGTAGGCCTCTGCCGCTGCCGTCACCGGCTCCACCGCCTGCCGCCGACATCGTCAACGCTGCATGTTGCCGTCGCCACTAGTGTGCGACATCGATAAGAAAACATCGATGTTCAAAATACATCGACGAAAAACCGTCGATGTTTTTCAACATTAATGTTTTTAGACTCGGTTAGTATCTTCTAACATTAATTCGCGTGCAATAAAATTTAATTTGACAGTGTTCGTGTATATCAATTCGCCGAATAAGGGTATGATAAGAAAATGCCGACCCTACGTCCTCAGCGTACTTGTTGGCCATATCTCAAAGTGCGAAGTGAATATGAAGAGGAAATACAATGGCAGAGAAGTCATCTCGGGCTAGAGAGATTGGTCGTTTTAGGTAGTGCAACTAGCACTCCTTTGGTTCCAACATATGAATTAGCAGTGTTACGATCAATTATTTCATATTTTAACTTCTACAGTATTGTGATCATGGGAATTTTTCATTCAGAAACAAAACATTGGAAAAGACAAAAACATCCATCACAAAACGTCGATGTTAATAATACATCGTTTAAGTCATCGATGTTGTTAAACAAAAAACGATGTTTTGAAAAGATCGACATCGATGCCATCGATCTCCACATCGATGTTTTTATCACAATATCAATATTTTTTGAACCTCGATGTTTTTGCGTTTTCAATGTTTTCTTCGAGGATGAAAGATGCCCATAATAACAATTTTGTAAAAGTGAAAATAAGAAACTATAACCATATCGACCAATATTCGATCGAAACAAACGTGGTTTGATTTTTTTTTTTAAATCGAGGCGACTACCATCCCTTACTCGAGAAAATTCTAATCGCATGGTATTTCCTTCCTCTATCCTGTATTTCGCACATGGAGGGACGTTTTTAGTTAAATTTTAGTTATAATTACTGAACATGGCCATTATCAAGTTAAATTTTGATGCGCTCGGATTTAATGTTACAGGTTACGAAACCAACTTTAAAACATCGATGGCTTTTGGTCGATGTATACTTAACATCGATGTTTGGAAACATCATTATTTTCTTGTCGATGTCGCATCACTGGTCGCCACCGCCACTGTCGTCCCTTCCACCGTTCCCGTCACTGGTGTAACTTCCATTGCCCCCGCCGATCCGAAAGCGTGGCTGCGGTGGTGTAATGTTTATCGTATATGACTGATATATACAAGTTCGTGGGTTCAACCCCCGATAGAAACCGTGGATTTTTTAATACCGAAAATATCCTTCGAACACCTTCATTCGTAGAGAAAGTCAAGCTGGCTGTATCGTGTTGTAGATTTACTGCATGTAAAATATCCTTAGGCCTATATGAAGCCTCTGAGCACAATTCCAAGCGCCTGTTTTGTCTCCGGAGTGATACCTTTTTTCTCTGACAGACGGTGAAAGGAGAGTAGCGGAATTTGGGAGGTCAGATGGAAGAGCAGGCCTCATGGCCTGATCTCGCCACGGAAAAGAAGTCAGAATTGAATTGAAATGAATTGAATTGGATAGAATTTTTCTCTATCGCGGCCGCATATCTTGCTGCCTCAAGTTTCATTCGCGCCATTGGTTTCGTCCTAACTACGCCTGCATTGCTCATTCTTTGCCATATTTCCCGGTCCCACTGCGAATGTAGGCAGAGCCAATTAGTTATTCGCTTACGTCACATGTTATAATCACGGTAATCAAAGCACTCAGAATTACTTTCCTGATTCTTGATTCTCCACTACCCCTACTGCGCTAAGGTATTTCGGCTCCAGTGATTCGTTACTGTGTTGATAATGCTCCTCGGTCCCTCCATTCCACACACATGCGATGACGCATACTACTAGCCCCTCAGCCATCAATCACGTCGACACACATGCCAACTTCCACCCCCGTACCCATTTACTCTATCGTCGGATCCCTTCTTCCGTTTCCATTCCAAACAAAGGTTCGCGATTCCTTTTCTAAGAGCTGCGTACAGCACGTATTTCGGACGCTCAAACCTTTATAAACTCTGCCTCCTTTTTCAACCACCGTCTGTTTCTGTGGGTGGTCATCTACCACCTCCGTTAATGGTATTAATCAAGGGTATCTCTTATGTCAGTGTTGTGTCAGCGACGCCATCCGTTTCCGCGGTATCTACGTCTCTTACCACGTTTACGCTTTACGTTACGCTTACAACTTCGCGGCACGACGGGCCCGTGACCGGCCACAGGCGCGCCGAGTCGTATCGCGCGAATGCTGACGCCACGTTGTTGGCTTTGGACGCCGCCGCCGCAGCCTTCTGCTCGTCTTTCGCGCCGTCAGCCGCGCGAGCACGTCGTCGTCAGGTTTCCAAAAATTGCTTACGGAAGCGTCTCGCGTTGGGAGGGCCGACAAACTACGCCTCACTACGCCGCTCTACCTCCTGCCATCTGACGCCCGCCCGCACTCTCTCGCCCACCCGCCTCACTCCTTCTACCCCCTTCCCCCTCACGCGACTCGTTCTCTGCCCCTCTCTCTCTCTCCAGCTCTCCTTCTCCCTCTCCCTCTCTCTCTCTTTCGCCAATCCTACATCCTCTCGCCATTTCTTCTCGACCGCCCCTCAAATTCCCACATGCCTATGGATTCCATTCCCTCTTATCCGTCCATCCCTCTAGCCCGCCCTTCCGCCTCCCTCCCCCCCAGTCCTCTCTCTCTCTCTCTCTCTCTCTCTCTCTCTCTCTCTCTTCATCTCTCTTCGTTGCTCTTGTCCACCGCCCCTCCCACTTCCTCTTGCCGCGACACGCTCGCCCTCCCTCTCACACCCGCACCCAACCATCTAACTCCCTCAAACCCCGCCCCTCCCTCTACCCCGCCTTCCCTCTCCCTCTCGGCCAGTCCTCTCCCGCAATACTCGTGGTCCCCTTCGCTAGAATTCTCCTCCTGAACAGCGACTGAATTCGACCTAGCTACCATAGTGTCGAAAAATCCTCTCTCCGTCGGGACGTGAACTTAAGACGTGAACCTAAGAGCCTGCTGTGGCATTAGTTGAGATCAAGAGCCATCTTGTGCCGGTTCACCTTCTCTCTAGCCGCCCCTCCATCTCTCTCCTCCCACGCCCCTCCATCAACTCCAACCTCCCAATTCTTCCTTCCCACTCCTCTCCCTCCCCTATCCTCCCTTGCCTCTCACCCCTTTTAACTCGTTGCCGTCCCTCCCTCTCCCGGTCGTCCCTCCCTTTCCGCCGACCTCCTCCTCCTCCTCCTTCCCTCTCCGCCCCTCTCTCCCTTCCCTCTCCCGCCCCTCTCCTCTCTCCGCCCTCCTCTCCCTCCCCGCCCCCCTCCCCTCTCGCCCCCTCCCTCTCCCGCCCCTCCTCTCCCGCCCCCTCCCTCTCCCACTCGCCTCACCTCCGTCCTCGCCCGCCTCCCAGGACGTCGCCTTGGCCACAGCCCCGCTCCCCTCGCGCGATATTTCTCTCGAGTTATGATATAACTCACTTTGGCTAATTAGTGTTTGCTTAATTCAGAAAAAAGACTGCGTATTAAAAATTTACGCCTTGCGTCGGAGAGGGAGGAAGGGAGGGAGCGAGGCGCCGTAATTCAGGCGCAGTGCCATCCCGGCTGCAGGCGGGCGTTGCACGCCGGAATTGTAACAAACGCACATGCGCCGCATCGCCGGTTATTTATTCGAGCCAGAGATGAAAGTTTATCGTTGGGCGCAGCGAGCGCGCGCGGGCCGCGGGGAGGAGATGATAAACGGGGGGTGGATGTGGCGTGACGAAGCAAGGGCAAGGAGGGAGTAAGTGTTAATAGCGGGGTCTGCGGGTTGAGAGCTGAGGTAGGGTTGCATTGAAGAATCAAAGGAACGGAAGGGGGATTGAGTAAGAGGTCCGGATGAAGCAATAAAGGCGGCGTTTTGAAAGCGGGGAAAAGGAAATACAGTACTGGAGAAAAAAGTGTACGCAATACATTGCGTAGACCATATTTTACTTCACTGCAATCGTGTTAACAACGACTGGTCAACACTACTAAAATTTCGAGATACATTCTACGATATAAGTGAAGTTACGTAATTTTATTACTCATTTCATGTGTACTAGGATAGGTATAGCATTTACGCGACCAAGAAAACCGCATGCGCGGCAGAGACGTCTGCGGAAGTCGTATTTCTTCTTGAGAGTCGGCACAGGCAGAACGGACAGGCGAATGCGAAAGTGTCTCGAAGCGAGGCTTTGCGTCCTGCGCGCAGTGCAGCGAAGCCATTGATTGTCGCGGAATATTTCAGGATGCTTCCTCAGTGTCCCCGCCTCCCAGTACGTTGCCGCTTATGACTTCGCCATGGAGATGAATAAAACGACTGCAAATCTTTTCGGTTTAAATGTTTGTGGTATATTATCACGCTTCTTTACTTTAAATCTCGGGTCGATACCGACCGGCACCGCAAGTATTACATTCGATATTAGGGGGTTTAGAAATAGCGATTGCATGCAGAAATAAAGATATCAATAGAGATCAATAGTGGGTGAAGTCGATAAATTGGCAGCGCACAAACATTCTGGTCGTAATGGAGGACGTTTCGAATTGCGGCGACAGAGTGCGCTAAATTCACACAAATCCATATCCTCTCGAATAGCATTTGTTCGGCTAGAACTACCTAACAACCACTTATCTGTATAAATAAGTTTATAATATAAAATTATTTTATAACTAATACTATATGTATATATTACTAATACTACATGAATATGTGTATATTAATAATACTAAATGTATATGTATATATTACGAATACTATATGTCTATAAATACTATTACCTTATGTATAGACAGATTAATGCCACTAACTTCATATTACATCATGGGAATAAGCAGTTCACAGCACACACTGACGCCAAAGTTGGAATAAATTCAAAATACCATGACCGAGTGATCGATTCGCATTCGATATTAGTCGCCTGCTAAATCCAGCGGTTTATCGAACTCCGCTCTCACTTCGAGTTGGCGCAAGCGTAGAGACTCAGAAGTGCAGTTGATTGCCGTACGCTATGCAGTACTTGAACTCCCCATTATCGAACTACTACACTCGACTCTATTATTGGAACCAGTATCAAATAACGTCTCCGCCCAAATGTCGCGCGATTCGTGCACCGCCGCCTCAGCGCCGCTGAAATTGAGTCTGCGGACAGCCCGCGCGCCCTCTGCTCAGCCCCAGGCGCCCAGCTGCCGGCAGGGAGAAGGGGGCGGGGCGGCTGCTTCGGAATGCGGCTTTCGTCTGTCGATTTCTCAGAGGGCATCAGCGCGACAGCGCATCTGCCGGGGAGATCAATAACACGGGCCTCATGCACCAGGCGCCGCCCC
>BOPP01000016.1:6690982-6703442 GCA_017312745.1 Gryllus bimaculatus
GCCCGCCCCGCCCCGCCCCCACAGCCCCGCCCAGCCCCGCCCCGCCCCAGGCCCCGCCCAGCCCCGCCCAAGCCCCGCCCAGCCCCGCCCAGCCCGCCCAAGCCCCGCCCAGCCCGCCCCAGCCCGGCCAGCCCGCCCAGCCCCTACCCCGCCCTCTGACGAACAATCACGACGGCGAGCAAGAAGCGGTAGAGAAGACCCGAGAAAGACGCGAAGCAGAAGCTCAATCGGTGGACGCGCGTGGTGTGAGCGGGGGGAAGATGCAGGAGGCCATGAGGGAAGGAAAGCCAGTGACCGACCAAGACGTGTAGGAGATGATGAAGGCAGACCTCTGAAGACACTGAGAGCTGCGTGGCCTGCTTAAAGAGTTTGACGACATTTGTGAGATGACGTGACATTTCCACGCCATGGTTAAATTGTACGAAAATGACCGTTGGAGCGCTGCGAATGGTGGTTTACTACGAGTGCCGAGCACGTTGACTGATTAATCGGATAGCAGAGGGCATGATGAGGGTAAGACGAGATGAATCCTAGGGTGGTAAAGGTACACGGAAGTGCGGCAAGACATAATGCAGAGACCGCGGAGACCGGGGAACAGTGGGAACCAAGTTTGAGGGGGGAGCGATAACGACAAAGGATACGGAGCAGGGAAGAAAACTAGGGTGTGGAAGCGGCGGAAGCGGTAGGAACGGAAGCGGGGACAGGGGTGGCAGGAAGGGAACCAGACAGAGGGCAGAGAAAACGCAATAGAAGCCTTCGGAATCAGAATCGAGATGTAGTTGAGGAAGGTGCGTCTGTAGAACTAGGGAGAGCAAAGGCTTGGGCTTCGAAGTCTGCCAGATCCGCGAAAGGGTGCGGCAGAAAGTTATATAAGGACACTGAGGGCTGAAGCATGTAAGCAAGGTGGCGGAAGGAGTAGGACAGGTGGAGTGATAGTTCAAAGCGACGGGCGAGGACGTGACTGACTGAGATGGCAGCGCTTGAGCAGCGTCGAGGGTGACGCAGCGGAGGGCGGCGGGACCGCAGGGCTGCCTGAAGTTGTGGCGGAGGGTTTGAGGTAGAGTGGAAACGCGCCTGAGGGGAAGGGCAGTGACACGGGATAGACAGCGGAAGAAACCTAGGATGTGAAAGCGGGGGCGTCAGAAGCGGCGAAAACGGAAGTGAGGGCAGCGGAAACGAGAATTGGAGTGAGGGCAGAGAAAACGGGGGCACAAGCCATAACGAAGAGGTAGTTGTGGAGGCTGTGCTTATGCGGAACTTACAGAATTAGGCTTGTGTTTCGAAGTCTGCCATATCCGCGAAAGGGCGCGGCCACAGGATCTACAATGAGATCTACAAGAGCTGACGCAGGTAGGTGGCGGGTGGCGGCAGGCAGATGGCAGAAGCAACAAGACAGGTAGAGTGATAGTTCAGGACGAGGTCGTGGCAGACTGAGAGGGCAACGATTGAGCAGCGTCGAGGGTGGGGGGAAAGGAGGGCGGCCTCAAGTTGTGTTTGTGGCCTCAAGAGGGCGGAGAGGACGTCGCCGCCGAGTAGTTTTGGCGGCGCTGTCACGTCGTTACGAGGGTCAGACAGATGTCTGCGTCCCGGAGGAGTTGCGCCTGTCCCGTGGCGGCGTCGCTCGCGCGCACGCCGACCCTGAGCACGTCACCAACTCGTTGGCAGACGACGCACTCGCAATTTATGAGTCATCGAAGCGATTTATTAGTTCGCCGTTTCCCTCTTCAGAGCGCGTGTCGTTCGCAACGACTGCCATTTGTCTCTGTCTGGGGCGACGGGGAAGGTCTCGCGCCTTAATTATCTAATTGTCACGCACGCGAAATGGTGTTGAGCTGATTTTGAATTTATGGAACTGTCTGTCATTTGAAATATACCTACGAGGATGCTTAGATATCTATTATCATTGCTAATAAATTCTTTCTATCTGAGCTATAGATTTCTATTGTTTCTCGTACTAAACTATTCCCTTCTGAGCCAAAAGACTGATTCCGGTAAGGAAAAAACTGTATTATGTAAATACTGTTATCTCCGTTTTAATAAGTAGTGAATTACTTATTTTGACACTTGATATAGTGCAGATTCAGTACGACAGTATGCGATGGATTCTTGTAAGCAATAAAAGGGAAGACACTTTATGTCTGAATAATATGCATTCAAATGTTAGAATCTGTCTCAGACGCGAATAATCTGATTGAATATAGTTCAATTTGAATTTCCACAAATCATTATCAGTTTTGTGGAAGGGGAAATATATACGTTTTGACTGACACATATCCTGGAAATAATATTCGTGTTTTTTCTTTCTTGATAATAATTTAAGACTTTTATATAGCAAAATACGAAGTGTAGACACATGATGAAGTTAACAGAGGAACGTTGCTTTAATAATTACTTTTAGATTACTTCGTGTAAAAGATTTCAAAAGGAATTTTGGATTTATCCAATTGATATGATTATCTCGTCAAATTATTTTCTGTTTAATGAACATGAAAAATAGAGTGATTGGTATTTCAATGTCCAAAATAATCCTAAATTATAATTCCTTTTGTCACATTTTTTTGTAGTCATTTCAACAATTTAGTTTTAAAGTTGCAAAATAAAAAATAAATAAATAAAAAAATTAACGAGCCTGCAATATGAAATTTGGTTTTTCATCTTTTGTTTTTTTACTAAAAGGAAAAAGAGGTTTTGCAATTTTTCAAATCTCTCACGATCACATTCAAATGCAAACTCATTTCCTTTCGTAATAGTATCAGCTGTTAAGTCAAACTAGCTTTGGAGAAAGGAGTCTCTCCTTTTTCGACTGAAGCTGTCATGCGCTGACATTTGGAACCTGATCACCGAAACGATTCTCGCAAAACGTGACCGTCAGGTATATATCCATTTGCATCTTGTAAGTACTTACAGAAACGGAAACTCGTCAAGCATTTCTCAACCTTTAATTTTTAAATACTCCTTGATTATCGCACTAATTCGTTATATTCGTTTGCCTAACAATTATATAATCTTACTGGTATCTCCCACCAGCGGGGCACCGCCCCAGCTGGGTCTAAGCTCGAAGCTCCCGACCAGTCTCCCAGCATAGTGGATGTAAGTGCAAGTGTGCGTAGGTAAAACCTGATGATTGGATAAAGACGAGGAAGGAAAGATTTCGCGCTGTCCGTGGCCCGTTTGTTAGGGTACTGCACCGGCATTCGACTGGTGAAGATGGGAGAAACCACAGAACCTATCACAGCAACCGGCCGCTAGAATTCTCCTCCAGACAGCCAGTGAATTCGACCCAGCTATCCAGTTAGCGTCAAAAACCCTGCCATCGTCGGAACTCGATGACTAGGATTTCCCGGTCAGAGGTACTGCAGTGATATTATTTGACACGCTGAGCCACCTCTCCGGGCACAAACCTGCTTGTGAGGCAATTTCTTAATAGTTTATCCTTCATAGTTATACCACAATTCCAGGCCTCACATCCGAGCCACGCTGTGTGATCTGTGAGCAGCGCGTGCGGGTGCTGGCGAGGGGCCCCTGCCTGTCGGGAGCGATTACCACGCGCCCACTAACGCGCCCGCTAACAAACTCCCTAACGAGCAGCCCAACCAGCCGCCCGACGGCAAACACCAGCGCCAAACACCAGCGCCACCTGCCACTCGCGTCGCGACGCCCCGGGGACGGTGGCGCAGGTGGCGAGGGTGGCGTGGGCGGCGGCGGCGGCGGCGGCGACACCACGCAACAAGGCCGACACCGGACGAAACATCTCGGTCACTGGGGAGAACGGATTATGCTTTAGGATGCGCGGCGACGTGATATAAGGTACTACAATCGATACAGATGAAAAAGCACATAATTTTATTACCTTTATGAAACAATTCGAAAAATTTTCCTGAAGAAGACCCAGAGGTAACCCAAGAAGTGTTATTAAATCACAAATATTTCCCTTTTTAAATGTGATGATCTAGAAGTTGCTTACCATCTCAAGAAGAATATGGAGAATATTTGAGAAAAGAATTGCAATGAATCGTTTAATACAAGACAACAAATGGAAATGGAGGGAACTCATAATTCCTTAAAAACAAACTTCCTAAATCAATGCTCTCTTAAAAAGAATGAACAAGGAGTGTTGGAAGATCCACAGAAGGATTGGTAATGCAATCAGGAATTGAACATAAACATCATCATAAACATCAAGTAAAAAAAAGAAGTCGCCAAAGAAGAAAAAGAAGAAGAAGAAGAAGAAGGAAAATAAAAAAGCTGAAAAAAGAAAACAGAAGAAAAGGCAAAAAAAGGAAGTAGTATTTGAATGTAGTTTACATTGTTTAAAAAATTTTTGTACACTGTTTTACAAAAGATGATTTGCAAAAGTAAATACGTATTTCCTTTCGTATTTTTTTACGTTTCAGTAAACATAACGAAAACTTGTTTGAAAACGTACTATTTAATTCGCAATGAAAATATTTGTACTTGATTTTTTCGATCGATTAAGACATGATGGTTCTTTGCATACCAAGTTCAAGTACTAACTCTTACTAAATGAATTTGCTTTCTTCTGAAGTATAGAGTTTACTTCTCAGGTAATACATTTCCTCGGAGTTATCCATCAAGCAATAATATTTCCATTAGCAGTGCTGATCAACTCTTGTTATTTGCAGAATTCTCTGAAATGTGGATGACAAATGACTACTTGCATAAAGATAGTAGAGAGGTGAGCTCACAAACGAGAAGTAATAGAAACTCGATCTATTAGGAGAGAACTGAAGTTCGAGAATTTATTAGTATGCTCCTTGCCATACGGTGACATCATAAATCATTCCGAGGTGAATTATTGCTGACTCAATGTCCAATTGAAGTTAACGACATTAAATTTGGTTTCAGTTAATTTACAAATGAAAATGGCTTAACGAATGTGATTGTCTGCCTACCATCTTTTAATAGATAAAGTTCATTAATACACTACACATTTATGAATTAAACATTTCTCTAACGCAAATGTAAAGTGGAATTTAGAGCCTACGTTTTTATTTACAATAATATTTTATTTACAATTAAAATAGTGATTTTATTTCCCTTTCTTCTTATTCTCACTTTTTTATTCTTGGTAAATTAATTTGGAAACGAACTTAGAATATTAAATTAGGACTTTATCGTACAATAATGATATTGTTACTTGAACATAGTCACTGTCAGGATAGCAACCTTTCAAAATATATTATATTAGAAGAGGGTACCGATAGTAAGGGTCACAAAATAATTTGCAGCACCCACTATCCATCAACTCTTCTGGCTAAAATGAAACTGTGAAATGATAAATGGGCAGGTTAATGGTATAAAATACATGAAAATTAAAAGCAATTGCATGAAATTGCCCGTTTTTTTGTTTACTTCAAATTTTGAAACTATATTTAGTACAAATTATTTTACTTTTTTTCGTTTAACCCTTTTACAAGTTTTAGTGATTAACTACAATACCTAATTAAATCTTGTGATATTTGAGAATTGCCTACGTCGTCGTTCTATGGTCTCTTTTGTTTCATTATCATACAAAAACGTTATCGTCAAATCACAGAAAAAGTTTTAAAAAATTATCGTACGAACAGTTTTTAAGCATTTATTAAACGAACAATTGTTTCTGTCAACTATATTGTTTATTTTACGGTTCTTATTACTTATTTGTTGAGAACTAAGTCGTGGTCTTCTTTCCATTATGCCTTATCAGCGGCGGGTTATTCAGTTCACGCCTTCTTTGCCTTGTGCCTTGCACTGTGCTTCTCGTACTGTAGATCTCCAAGCATATTTCTTCTATATCTCCTTCCCAAGAAGAACCAATTCATTTCTCTCACAAGGTGGGGAAAGTACATCTATTTCCCATCACATCCGGGACGGACGGGTCGTGCCTGACAAACGGGAGGCTGCCCATCGCCCGTTCGCTTCATTCATTAGAGGCGGCGGGCGCTGGAGCGCGGCCAACAGCAGCCCAGCAGCGGGCCCATTCGCATTCATTGCGGCGCAGAGGCGTCTTTACCTGCGCGCGGAAGTACAGCTGTTGGCGACGCCTTGCATCCCGTGTTGGCCTTTTCCGCTGTTACACACCATTCGATTGGTCCTGCAGCTACGGAACTCCCGGGCCTCAATGGCGCTACCGCTCTCGGAATTGCCGTTCGCGTACTAGGACGTGTACGGGTGTCGGCCTGACGGGCTCGGGCTATACATGGAAACGGGTATAGGGACCGTCCAGACGGGCACGGGACAACAGGGCTCGGGCACCGGCAAGATGGGCACGGAGACCAGCCAAACGGGCGAGGGAATCGAACAAACAGGCACTGACAATGGCCGGACCGCATGGGGCAAGCGACACGGGCACGGTGATATTTCGCAGCTACCTTAAATTTGAGTCCCTTCTTGTCACTGTTCCAATTTATTTATTCTAATTATTAAATATTCTTCCAATTCATTTCTCTTACAAGGTGGGGAAAGTACATCTATTTCCTATCACTTCCGGGACGGGCGGGTCGTGCCTGATGTAATGCATATTTAATTTCATTGCAACAACGTATATTAATTTAGGTATATCGCAGGAATTTGGTAATAGCCATTCATTTTATGATTGCCTATTATACAGGTCCCCTGCGAAATTATGGTGGCGTGATAAGCGATAATCGCCTGGTGTAGTATCGGTCTAGTGAGGGCATTATTGGACAAATTCATTTTTTTTTATTTATTCAGCGGCAAAATTACTGAAAAATGAACATTTCGTGCCTAAGTTTACAACGCGAATTAAAATTGTTTACTCGGAGAGCTATGATACAAATATTTATTGACTTTCGTTTTTCTTTGAAGTGTACCTTTTAGCAGCGTTGATTTATTAATTATGGCGCTTTCGAAAAACGCTTTGATATTGTGGCGGAAATAAAAATGTCAACGTCATTTTATCCAGGTAGAGATACGTTCTGACTTCACCGATACTTTTTCGTTTATAGTCCAGAAGTATAATTGGGAATTTCCATTTGGAGCCTTCGTATGTCATTATGATCCGCGTATCAATAAGTCATGTGCACGCGCGATGTAATCAATCGTTTGTATTGACTAGCGCATATTAATAATGTGGTTATTTGTACTACGATCGATAGAAGTGGAATCTTTCTTGAATACGAATGAAAGATCTGCGGATAACGAAACCCAGTATGCAAATTGCAGAGTAGTTCTTTAGATGTTTAATGAGCGCGACAACCTTATTATTTTTCAGGTATTTTAATTACCGAAGAAAGGGTTTTCTTTTTCTTCTCTCTTATTTCTTTCATCTTCTCAATACTTAGACAATATTGCCTGCTGCACCTATTGATCTTCCCATCTCAACATTTTACTTTCCCTATCTATTCTCTAGTAGTTTCGTCCATATAAATGTTAAAGAAAATTGGAGATAGGCTCCTTCTTAGCCCTAAATTACTTTTCCTTTTGTGTTCCTGATTGTTTTGGATACTTAAACACAATTTGTATACATGCGCTGTATTATGAAAGTCAAATGTCAGAGAATTTCTCTTTTATTCATTGTTTTTCTAAGTGTTTCTCATTAATTCACTCAAATGTTTTTTCTATACTCAACGATAACGATAAGTACGTTTCTTTCTTATATTCTGTGTTTTTCTCTTGTATTTGATGTATAGAAAAAACGATGTCTATTTATGATCTCCTGAGGCGAAATCCTATTTGTTCTTCTAGAATGACGACTTTAATTGGTTCAATCTTGCAGCTATTAATTTTGAATAGACATAAAAAGGAAGGACACCTTACCTTACAAAGGGAGGGTAAAATGTAAAAATCAGTAAGAAATAAAACGTGAATGTGTTCGCCCAAAGTTGAACAATCGTCTATGTCGTAATTTCAAATAATTAAAATACAGCGTTGTCTTGTGTCTCAAAAACATTCTTTTGAATTTTGTACACATTTGATGTTATTTAATATAAGTGGTTATTGGAAATTTGACCGCAATGCTTGAGTTTACATTCAGATTTAAAAAAAGAAGATTCAGATTTTATTCTGAAGGGCTTACAATTAAGATTCTTGAAAATAACCTTCTACAAATAATGACTACTCAGCGTATAATGCCCATGCGTACAGAAAAACTGTCAAATCTGAATACAAATGCCAAAAAGAAAATATATATAATAAAAACTGAAATGAAACGCATGTCATCATGTTGGCGCTCGTGTAACGACTAACGTGTGAGGCGTAACGAGCAAAGAATGAGGAATAAAAAAAATATGCACAGCTAAAACCTGACAAAGTTCGTAACAACAGTAGCCTAAAAAAGGGCATTTGACAAACTCGTGAATCCAGTCAATTGTGTCAGTGACGTCAAAAAAATAAGTTTTACTATAATAAAACGTACAAAACTTTTGCAAATTTTTGAAACGTGGAGTGATTATTTTCAGTTTACAGCAGTCACCAGTCCCACAAACATCAAAAGGCAAATCAGTTGGAGGTACGTTTGCGTAAACCGCACGAACGGGTGCTTGAATCTGGCCTCGCTTATCGCAGCGGGAACTCAACCTTGCTGTTCACGTGATGCGTAGGTTTGATCGAAATCTCACGTAACGCGGGCCTGCAGAAAAAACAAAACACTTCGCCATAACGTAACAAAAATCTTCGCCTGCCATCACAGCGCCGACCCCATGTTTGCTCCGTTAACCTCCACCGTATATATTGGCATTCGGAAACTTGTCAGGTTGATCTAACTTTTAAGAGTGGGTTCTGAAGTACAAAGTTTCTTGTTTTC
Organism: Gryllus bimaculatus; assembly: GCA_017312745.1. Lineage (NCBI taxonomy): Eukaryota > Metazoa > Arthropoda > Insecta > Orthoptera > Gryllidae > Gryllus > Gryllus bimaculatus. The sequence goes on from BOPP01000016.1 coordinate 6,699,747, forward strand.
GAGTCGCGAGAAGAGCGTGAAAGACAGCGAGAGAAGGAGTTGGCTACTGCAACAGGAAAGACAGAATAGAAGAGATAAAAGAAAAGAGGAGATGAACGATGGGAAAACAGGGCCCACTCAATGTTGCTAAGACTGACATGTCGCGGCACGACGTGGTAGAATAATAAAATCGTGGAGACTTCTATATACGTGTTTTTTGCCTTACCTCGATCTAATTAATATTTTGAATCGAGTCAATTTACTTCAAGACATGAAAACTATAATCATAATATAATTGTATTTGTTGAACGTTGCATTGAATGGACAGGTATGTGTTAGTAGAGAGACGTTTTTCTCTAACCGTAAAAAATTAACATAATATTGTTTTTAAACTGAATAATAATAAAACAATTAACTAGACAATTTTCAATAACGATACATATATATGTCTCCTTCATCTATCAAATAACGTAAGTTCTTCCTTTAGGTCCAATTCCATATTTACAATTCACTGTATCCATTCTCCCAAATAGTGTAGTCCATTATTTTTTCATAGTTGTCATCAATCAATACACCATCAATACGACAGTGCATCTGTTACTTTAACTCAGTGGTGGGGATCCAGGGGGAGACATGGAGGCCATACCCCCCCCCCCCCCAAAGACAAAGAGAAAAACGTTTGTTATCTATTATTTATCAAAATTTATTTAAAATTTTGTTAAAGTTATGTAATTATTTAAATTATATATATACATATATGTATATATACATATATATATACATATATATATATATATATATATATATATATATATATACACATATAAATATATATATTGTATAGTATCAGTCACCGGAAGGCCTGAGCCCGCTCACGGGCTGTCGCGCCAAGTACATCCATCATATATACAGTACAAAATATAGAATATAATAACAAATATGTTCATTATTTAACAAAAATCTTTGATGCCCCTGCTCCCCCAAAATGATCGGCTGGATCCGCCCTTGCATCAACTTAACCCCATTTTATTACACCTCTCTGATTATAGTGCCACATTAAACTTTACGTCTTCACTTAAGAACTTAGATTTCCTTTCTGCTTATCAATTTTAGCTTGTCTTCTAAAATCGTCAGTCACCATGACATCAAATATTGTCAACCTGTTATTTTTATTGCAGCAGGTCGTGACTACAGTTGTGTTGTCTTCAAGACAAAAATGGACGAAATACGACCGATACCTAATTACATCTCGTTACAGTAGATAGTTTTCATCTTTTCGACAATTTGTATTTACATGCCGAGTAACACAAACATCACAATCTCACTTGTGAATCCATGCTGTGCATCTTACACTTAACACTTTGACCAAATGATGCGTTTAAACAATGACATTTCGTGGGTCCTCGTGTTTCAAATAATATTTTCAAATTGATAAATAGCTCAAAAGAATTTGGTTTTTATGATAGAGTTTTCAAAATTTTCTGTGAAATTTGACTAAATACCCGTAACTGTACTTTTTACATTAACAATTTTCGACTGTTGAGATCCTCTTAAAATATTATCCATTTTTGCTTACTCGCAATTAAGAAGAAACGTCTTAAAAAGAGAAAGTTATATTACAGGGCTCTGGTAACGAAATAGGGAAAAAATCCAGTTGCTAAATTTAGAAAAAAAAAATCTCGCGTGATTTTCCGAAAAAAAATCTTACTACAACTACAACTGTGAAGATGCATTTTTTTAAATGAAATGTGTTCGTAAAATCTTTAAATAATATCTTGTTGAATTTTTTGAAAATATTAGTATGACTGTGAAATTTCGCCACAAATATAATAGCCCGTTCAAATTGACTGAGCTTCGTTTTCGGAGTCTTCTTATAAGTACAATTGTGAAAATACAATTTTTTTCTTAATGGAATGAGTTTATCAAAAGGATCTTCAAATATGGTCATGTTCAATTTTTTGAAAATATGAATATTGTTAGCGTAAATTGGCGACGAAATTAAATGCCCGCTGCGATTTTACTGCGCTTCCTGAACGATTCCACACAGCTGGATTCTTCGTAAGTCAGAATCTGTGTATTATTTAATATTGCTTCTTCGTATCTTACATTCGACCTTTTGTTACATGTTTAATCATTGTACTTTTAGAAACTATTTAAAACATATTAAAATGTATGAAATAAAAATTGCTAGCTTTCATGGAATATCAACAATGCAGGGAATGCCACAATGGAATGGTGTTCGCCAATTCCTGTCAATTATGTCTCATTGTTATGACATGATTTAGCTGTATGGAAAGCAGTTACAACTGTCAAATTTGTGTGGATATTTATTTGAAAATATTTATTTTTTCTTCAAATGCACTGCTATTTGTCATGAGTAGATCCCGGAACATCATTAACTAAAAAAGTTCAAATTATGTATCAATCATATATCACCCTTAAAGTAGCCAATATACGCACTTAAATCTCAGAATATGCGTTAAACAAAAATGTTGAGAGCAACAGATAACATTTATTTATGTAAATCTTTATTTTACACTGTTCAAAACGCGTATAATAAAAACGTATTTCTAAACATAATAAACAAAAAGTTATTAAGTAACTAAACTGTCTCGCTTCAGCACATTTCTGCACAATAACTTGGAAAATATATGGCTCTTAAATATGCCATATAAATAAAAAATACGCACTTAATAAATAATTCCAGAAATATGCCATTATGCATAATAAAAATGGACTACTTTTGTGTTATTTTTGGTGGTAGGTAAAGTTATATACATTGCCTTTCGATATGAACAATCATTACAACAATATATTTGCATGAAGCTCCGCGCTCTACAAATGAGTAAATAGTGCTACAATTACAAAAAAATACTTGATTTGCAGCACATGATTGCAATACTTGCTCTTTTTACGAAGTAAGACAAGAAAGTACAAACACAACAATAGTGACACTACAAAGTATTGCCATTATCAGAAGAAGGTGCTTATGGGGAGGGGTGTAACGGCTAACGCGTACGCCTTCCAACGCTGCAGCGAACCTTCGACCCACAGTCATCCCTCATCTAGAATTTGTAGAGGCCAAAGCGAATTCTTGTGAGGTTTCTAAACGTTCTCCCGCTTACCCTATCGCATTCCCCCATCTCTCCATCATCGTCGCCATTACTATCATTGTCTGTTCATTAAAAAATAACTCATGGCCATAAATGATCTTGTAGTCTTTTCTTAAGTCAATAAATAAATAAATAAACTAATAAACTAATAAATAAACTAACAAATAAACTAACAAACTAATAAACTAATAAATAAACTAATAAATAAACTAATAATTATTTTTTAAATTCTTATTTCCGTGAGATTGAGGAAGCAGATTAAGCGAGTCATTTAGGCTGTTCGCACATAAATTTTAAACCTCAAGTTCAGTTAGGAGGCGAAGCCGCTAAAATCCCTAAGATCCCTAAAAAGGAACTCAGCGTCGCTCGGACCCCCTTCGCTCCGGAGGCAGCGCGCGCGGGAGCTGGAAGGCGGCGAGGTAGGGTGAGGGGAGCCCCAGCCAGGCCCCGAGATCCGCCGGAGAGAGGCTGTGTTTGGTGGGGATTTGCGAGGCTGGCGGGATGCTCCGTAGGTCGCGACAGGGCTAAGCTGAGAGAAAGAGAGAAAAAAAGAGAGAGAGAGAGAAAAAAAGAGAGAGAGAGAGAAAAAAAGAGAGAGAGAGAG
>BOPP01000016.1:6714062-6837842 GCA_017312745.1 Gryllus bimaculatus
AAAAAGAGAGAGATAATGCTTAGGTTTATATATATATGTCTAGTCTGTTCGACGGCATTGGTAAGTTATGCAGTATTGAGAACAATGCAACAATGACATGAACGTTAATGATGTAAAATTTACACGACATCAAAATTTTGTTCGACAACAATTTTTAATAGACCTTCATTAGAACTATCAAATTATTTAATCGTTTTAACGCTTACCTCGACTCCTACCCTCAACTGATGTGGAACCAAGAGGAAATATCAACGATTTTTTGAGATTTGAATCCGAAAGACAGGCAGCAATTTAAAGTAAAGCCGTTTGCATTTCTTAAATAAGGACCCGTTCGGCTGTTGAAATTCACTGGCCCAAGTATCATTCTATTGACTTTGTTCGAGTTATAGCACTTTCGAACTCCCAAACAAGTAATGACACAACTGCTCAGTACAAAGCCATATTGGTGAAGTAATAGAAACACAATTTCTGGCTGACTGGTCGAGTATTGTTTCATAAAATTAATACTAGTAACTCGAAAATGAAGAATTTTGAGTTGTTTCAACTTCTGCAACAATGGTGTGATGTGGAATCCTGAGTGCCCATTGGTACAGTAGCCGAAGAAAAAGAAAAAGAAGAGAAGAAAAAAAAGAAAACGAAAGAAACTAAAGGAGGATTTAGAATAAGATAGATGAGTAGATGATTCCTGATTCCGGCAGCATTACGAACCATTTTCAACAGCAGTCTCTGCGCAGTAAATACATTAAATGAGGTAATTGGTATTTATTCATTACAGGATCTGATTAAAACAAATGGTATAAGAACAAATGCTGTGGCTCTCAATCTCCTGAGTAACGTCGGTTCTTTTAAAATACATTCACAATGCTAGAATAGCCCCAGACAAATGTATAAATGAGACGCAATCACATTCACACGCACAGCAAACGGATCGCATCCGTATTTTACTTAAGCTGAATAAACAGACACAAAATTTTAAAAAAAATAGAATAATAAAAAAAGAATTTTTTTTAAATCGCGTAATGCACAGCGGCAGTCGAAGTCTGCAAGTAATTCCAGTCAACCTAACGGACAAGAAAATCAAATTCTCCTCTTTTCTATTGCGATATGGACGCATTTTCTTGACGGCATCTAATAAAAGCTGCAAACGTGGAATTTTAAACGCAATAAGAACAAAGATAGTGAATTGAACCACCAATAGTTTAATTTTCCTATACCCCTTTTGTTAAACGGGAAGTGACTACGCTTTTCTCTGACAATCTAATCTTGTGTCATTCATTTATCCAAAAGAAGATTCGCTAAAGCAAGCATTACCCTAAAGGAAGAAATAAATAACTCATGTCACGCAAAAAGTTAAACTAAAATATTAATTACTAAGAGCAGTGTCTTAAAAACATTATTGTGGATTTTTCTTTGTCCAACAAACCACAACATTTAAGAGTGTTCTTCAATTTAGCTTGGAAAAGTTTAAAATAGACCCGTTTTATCTGATAAAATTGTTACTTGCTAAAAACTGTTATTGTACGTCATGGGAAATTTTGAAAGCAGCGTCAACTGTATGTTTCAGTTATACGGTGAACTAATAAGAATGCTAAGAGAAACACGCAAAGTTTGATCATCAGAAACATAGAAAATCAAATTAATCAATCAAACTTGTCAAAGCGAATGGTTAAAGTTCTCTTAAAAAATTACTAATTGACGCAAAATGCTTTAAACATATACCCCCGTAGAGTTAAAAATATCCTGTACTCTACAACGCACAATTTTTTTAACTACCATTTTGGCCCGCAGCAAATTTCCCAGTCTTCACGAAAAAAGTTCGTCTGTCTCCTAACAAGTTTAATGTTGTAAGCCTTAATTCAATATCCCAGAATTCAGTTATTTCAAAATAATAAAATATTAGTTTTGAATTCGTGAATCTGATAGAGACCTTCAACAATGGTATAAAATACCATGGCTGAACATTTGCGTAAGTAATAATTACATAGTGTAAAAACTTTCCCTCTCAGAATAATTCACAATACAAAACGGAAAACATCCCCAATTCAAAAACTGCAATTTCCGTATGTAATAATTAAAACACCACACGTGTACAACTTTCCCTTCGAATAAATTCATAATACAAAAACGAAAAAACATCCCCTATTTTCAAACTGTAAAGTTAATTAAGTTTTAAGCGTGTCCTAACTGTTTAAAAAAATATTTATTGCCAGATATTCACACGACCTGCCCGCACTGTGAAGAAACCGTCCTTTCTTTTCCTTTCTCTCCCCCCCCCCCCCCCTGACGCCAGGCGTCCGCGACGTGCCGACGCTGCCTGCTCTTTTCGCGCCGTCGCGACGGTTTTTGTCTTCGGTCAGGGACCCTAATCAAAATAAACATCTGCCGAGCTTTTTTTTCGCCAAGCGCACCAACTATCAAAATTGCTTTATAATTCCGTAATGTAATTTTTTTTTCGAGGGGCCCGCGCACGTTTTTTTGGAGAGACGTGCTACGCGGTCCTGTTTCGTTAACTGCAATTTGCACCGGCTCTGGTGGGGGCTGGTGGGGCATTGCCCCCCACTTCGTGGACAGGTTTTTAAAAAAGAAATTATTCTTATGAAAATGTTTCAGTCCTACGGATTTTAATGTGATGGTTTTTAGAGTTACAAAACAACAAACATAGTATAACAATTTATTGGAGCAACTTTAAATTCGCGGTTAACAGAAAATTGGGCTCATTGCAGACTTGATTTTGTTTAAGAATATATATCAGCTTACGCGTTGGCAATGGTATGGGGGTTACAGGAATAATGATCACTGCAATAACATTTTTTACTTGTTTATTTGTTTTTAATTCTTTCAGGAGCATTATGTTTTACGTTGGGATGGTGGTTGTTAATGTAGAATGATTAAGTAAAGTTTTTAAAAAAATCCAAGATGTTATGCGGTCCTTCACGATTTGAGGAAACAAATACATTTATTTGTTAACGATATTAGTGATAGGCTCTCATTGGATTGTTTTGCAACACTGAGATAATTAGTTAATTCTTATTATCTTAAGAAGATTGAACGTTGTGGGCATGAAAGACAGTTCGTTGTTTGGAAAGGGGAAGATTTCAGAGATGCGAGAATATATTAAATTCCACCTGCAAAAGCCACATACATTGTATTTTTTTTCTATTTGGGGCGGTGACAGGTTACAAGGAATGTGGTGGTGGCGAGTTGGAAGAGTATGGTATGGTATGTAATGCTGAGGAAAACGCGTTGATCGGTGGGGAAAGTTCTACAAGAGGAAAGCGACAGCTGGGTCGGCAGCTTATTTGTCCTCGTGCTGAAGGCTGTCCGTCTCTGTGCCTCAGCTGTCCCTCGACGTTCGTTCGTTTTATCTGTTTTGTGACCTCCAATCCATTGTTGTCCCAATCTGTCTTTTAGTCTGCTATCCTTGTACAGCCGGGTGTGTGAACTTGTTTTTGTCAAGATATTTATCCTGCTGGTTTATTTTTCTTTTGCACTGGTTGAGTAAGATGCGGAGGAGGGTAAGTTTAATTTTGGCCTGCAATCGAAACGTTGCAGTAGTCCATTTCTGGCGTTTATCGAAAATAATCGCAAATGCTAAAATGACCGTGAGCTAATGGCTCTTTCAGGGTTCGGTTTTTATTATGAAGTACGCGAGGATTGCGATATGGGGGAAGAAAACAAATTTGTCACTTGATCGGAAAAGCTGTCCTCTTATTATCGCTCTCTGCATGCTGACTACGTCCGAATACGTTTATTTAATTGCTCTGAAAGTGAATGCTTGTAAGATAGCGACAAAAGAAAGGCCTCCAATTACTTCACTCGCGTACTGAGTCCACGAAGGGAAAAAACACTGTCAACATTATGAATGTATGTGGCTCCGACTATCATCTAAACACGTAACATTGTGAAACTGAAAAATAATGAACCTTCCTTCATTATCTTCTTTCGAATGGGAAAAACTTGGCGGATAAAAAATTATTTTTCATTCGAATTCATTTATTTACCCGTCAAGAATTATCCTAAATGCGTAAACACCTTAACATTTTATATATTTTTATCATAAGCCTGACAACGATCCCACCTTGAATCCAAGAGTTACATAAAACAATTTCCCAGTCTGCAGTGCTCGGAATAAGTGAAATTAGACCTTATTTACTCTCTTCTTTCTACCTTCTCTAGAAGGACTGTAGAAGATGTATGTGTATCTTAAATAGTTTAGGCTTCTACGATTAGTGGAATGGCAGCAATTCCTACTGAATTCAACGTGCTGCCTGAAAATAAGCTGACATTAGAATTACAAACAACGCTGGATAAGAAAAAATACATAAATTCTGCTAATTACCAGCATGGTCTGTTCGGTATTTTTTTCATTTAACATTGTGTGCGACCTAATACCTCAAGACTAACTCAGAAAAATAGCACGAAAATGAAAGTGGTCCTAATGTATTAAGGTTGCTAAAATAATACCAAAAATTTCTAGAGAAAACAAAACATCAATAATATAATTTATTTCAGCAATGTTTCTTAACCACCATTCCCATTCTACAATTTTTTGAAGCCAGCAAATCCTTAATAAATAGTGGTTACTTATTTTTCATGAACCCTAATTTACATATTCATCCAGAAGTGTTCCGCAAGAAACATCCTTCACAGGTAGTTGAAATAACGTGAATTAATCATTAACGTCAAAAGGTGTAACTGCACCTGACAGCACCTAACTACAGCAACCCTGTACGACTCTCGAAGCTAACTGAACAGCCAGCCGGCAGCAAGCGGACGCGGAGCGCGGCGGCGGGCAAACGAGCCCCTGGAGGTTATGCAATCCGCCGCAGCACCACTCCGCTGCTGCCGCACCGCCGCCGCCGCAGTCGGAACCTTCGATCCCAGGTGGCCGAGGGTCGGGACTCACCTTAGCATCAACAGCGCAGCGGAACTTCAATAAGCGCCGGCGGTGATGGCATTCCCCTCCAGAGGTCGCTGGCAGGGCACACGCTGCCTCCTCCTGCGGGCTCCTTGCTGCTTTCTTGCTGCACGACATGCAGGATCAACCACATCACACCACACCACACAACCTGCGATAGATCTCGTCCTTCTTCTCAGCGAATGAAAAAAAAAATGGTTTCACGTCAATCGCGAACTGGACTTCAACGGAGTACTCGTAGACTTCAACCTTATCTGTTTCAATTTGGTTACAAGCACGAAATGTGTGTCAGTCACTTAACAAGTTCTAGATTTTTACAGTTAATTGTCCACTTCTATTACATTCAACCGGGTTATAAAGATCGTTGACTAGAGATTTACAAGGTATTGGGCACTTAGTGTCAATTGTTTGCGAGCACTTACATACAACAGGAAACTTATTTCGCAAGACTAGCAAATATGTCGGTTGCTAAAGGTACAGGAATGCAGACGGTCAGTAATCGGAGTCCGAATGCGGCAAGCAGGGCGCCGGCGGCGTGTTTGGGGCGCGTGCGCCGCGTGGCGAGTCCGGAACGTCGTGGGGCAGGCGGCTAAGGGCCGGAGCAGCGTCTGGGCGTCCGCGTGGGGCCGGCGGCGCAGCGACTGGCGGGCGCGGGCAGCGCTCGGCGCGGCGCGGCGGCGTTCGGGGCGGCGAAGAGCGCGCCGCCACGGGGGTGGAGGCGGCGGCGGCGGCGGCGGCGGCGGTCGCGCGCACGGCGCGGCGTCGTGTGGCCGTCGCGCGCCGCCTCCGCGCCGCGTGCTCTTGCGCGTGCGCGACGCAGCGGGACGGCTGGGGGGCGGGGGGTTGGGGCGGTGTGTCGGAGCGCTGCGCGGGGCGGGCGAGCGGGCGAGCGGGCGTCGTGCTCGAGGCGGGTCCGCGACGCGCCACTGCCACCGCTCCCTCCCCTCACCGCCCGCCCCACCTCGCCCCGCCGCGCCGCCCCCGCGCCCCGCAGTCTGGCGGCACGCGCGCCGCTCGCCATCGTGCATGCGATCGCCGCCCGCCGCCCCCGGCCCCGCCCCGCCGCCGACCACCGGCCCGGCCCGCACCCGCGACGGCGCCGGGAGGGCGGAGGCGCAGCAGCCCGGCCCGCCGACGCGAAACGAGGCGGAGCGTCCGACCGGCAGCCGGTGGGCACTAGAGGAGCACTGGGGAAAGGTGTGTGTGTGTGTGGGGGGGGGTTGTTTGGGAAAATTAAGTCGGAGCGTGAGTGATGGAGCAAATGCGGGGTGGGTGAGGTGGGTAATGGGTTGGAGGAGGGATGAGATTTCTATAACTGGTCGGGCCATTTTGAGCTGGCACTGGGAGAGGTGGCTCAGGGCACCAACTGATGTCACTGCACAGCATCTGAAAGGGAGGTCCTTGGTTTCAGTCCCGACGGTGGCAGGATTTTCGATAGCTTCTCAGCTACATAGGTCGAATTCAGCCGCTGGCTGGAAAATAATTCTAGCGGCCGGCTGTTCCGATCGGTAGTTTTCTCTGATCAAGGCCAGGCAAATGCCGGGGCAATACCCTAACAAATGGGCCACAAACCGCGTGCGATCTTTCCTCCCTTCCTTTTACTTGTCCTATCTTCATCCCTTAATTACACACACTTACACTTACACTTACATGTACTTCACTACCACGCGTGCTGGGAGACCGATCAAGAGCTTAGAGCTTGCTCTGGCTAGGGTGGTGCCCCGCTCGTAGGAGATTCCTAGTTAGGGGAAATCTAGCTAGCCGATGGTAGGTTCGTGCCAGATCTCACCATCCAGTAGGGGAAGATCAACGCCAACTCCCAAGGAGGAAACATGCATGTCAATCTATCATTTTGAATTTGCGCGTTTTCGAGGTTTTGTTGTGAGCAGCCTCCGGAACCCGAGGTGCGTGACGATTCACAAAAGTACGACTTATTTAGACGTGCACTTCACGTAAATCAGCTTTTATTTTATTTCATCCAATCGGAAGCTTGTTTGTCGCTACAGTGACGTTACTATGGAGACGTTCAATCTGCCGATTGGACGAAACCGTGAACAGCCGTGAGCAGAAACCGAGAGGCGCAGTTCTTGAGTCACCATCGGACTTGGGAGAAAGTGCCGCCGTGACGGGCCGCACCGGGCGAGCGTAGCGAACGTGAGGCGTCTGACCGCCCACACCATAGGCGGCCCAAACTGGGTTCGCGGCCTGTGCTCCAGGAGCACAGGGCAGGCGGGAGAAGCATACGCGCCCCACCGCCAGCAGTCAAGCGACAGCAGCTGTAGAGGGCGAATCACACAGTAGGAACTCTGGACAAAGGGAATAGTGCTAACTCAGAGTGTATTTTTTCTTTGCTGTATAAATTAACTCTTGTTAATGGTTAGTAACTGAACATAACAGTCAGGAATGCACGACGAATGATTGATGCTGTATGGTTGGGTATTGAAGTGCGGAATTGGTGAAACTGAAGGGCGATGAATCGGATGGATGATGAAATAGACGACTGAAAGGGATGAGGAGACGGATGAATAATGGGACGATTATGATTTAGAGATCGGATGGATGATACGCTTCACAGTGATTAAGCAGATGGATAATTGATAGAAAAGCGTAGGTCAAATCGCCGAAGGAAGCGCACGACACAAATATGTTAATATTCCGACGTTTATGGAGGAAAATGTCGCAGTTTTAAAAAGATCAGGGAGCAAAAATAAATACTTTTTTGTTTTGTTTAACTCGTATATTGAAAAAATGCTGTTCTTATTCCAGTAGAATGATAAAATGGACTTACTCCCAGATTTCCAGCAAAATATACGCTTTTTGGGATTACGTCACGGGCCCGTGAGGAGTAGAAAACAGACGGAAGGCTGATGGCGGCGGAGCGGGAGAATGAAGAGTGGAGGGTGAGAGAATCGAGTTGTTGTGGCCGGGCAGTAAGTGACTGTCAGCTGGTGGAGTCTCACATCATTAGTGAAACAAGTTTTACCAAAACATCCAAACTTCGATACATCACCAAAAAGATTTTGATGTAGATGAAAACATTGACAATAAATCGTTGGTTTAAATATGATAAAACATGATATTTTCCCATCCAGTTTACATTTTTAATTAGAGTTCTTAAATGAAATACCGGCATAAAGAAGGAAATTAAAAATAAATGACTTCGTGTTCTGCTATTTTTACATTTATTCACTTTCATAAATCATCAAATTAAAAGTCCTGTATCATATATATAAAAATATTCAAGCATACTCTGGCTTAAAGCATTCGGTCACCTTCTTTTTCTAGTCAATATTCTATACAGACAAGGTTCAAATTGCAATTTAACGATATTACTACGTACAATATCATCGAAAATGATTACAATTATTTTTGGAAAACATCAATGCTTCTCGAACAATACACCCATCTGATAAAAACATCGAAAACCAGACAAAGATGTTAGTATTCAGACGTTTCTTGTGGAAAATGTCGAAGTGTTAAAAAGATCAGAGAGCAAATATAAATACTTTTTTGTTAGATGTAACTCATATATTGAAATATGCGGTACATATTCCAGTAGAATGATAAAGTGGGCTTACTGCCAGATTTCCTGCAAAATATACGCTTTTTGGCATTAAGTGACTTCTTTTTCCAAGAATCTAAATTTCTGTTATGAGCGGCTCTATTTTGGATACCATTCAATGTTGCGAATCCAATATGGGTAATGGAATGAAATGTGATAATCTGCATTTTGCTAATGAAATGGGTTACCAGTTCAAAACGATGTTATTATTTCAGTCTTATCTTTCGTTGATTGACACGAACGTTTTATAATTAATGAAATGGAATGAAATTTCAAGTAACAGGAGTTTTCCTTTTCGTATTAGGCAATGAAGTGAATGCCTCTAGACACTTTGTTTACAAAACTTCAAACGGTATATTACACGAAATTGTGATCTTTATCTATATTTCATTGTAGAGAAATTTCATTGTATTCCACACCTTTCATTGTATCGAATTTAAACCTCTTCATCTATGTTTTGTGGAATTAAAAGAAAGAATTGGACTATATTTTTCAGATTTTTAAAAAAAATTACTTCTTTCGACGATGTGAATGTGTTCAACTCTTTGTTTGAAAACATTGCAACAATAGACGCAGATATATTTGGTTCCCACTGATTAAGAGATGTTTCGTTTTCAGTGTTTTACACGATTATGTTTCGATAGAAGCTTCTTGAAAATGTGCATGTAACTGTAAATATCGTGAAAGCTTAACGTTCTGATAGAATAAAAAGTTAATGTAACTCTCTTATACTATTTAAACCAAAGAAAGAAGCAATAAGGTAAGATTTGAACTTACATCAAATGATACAAAATGGTTCGACGGAAGTCAGTGATTTACATCTTTCTGGAGCACAGTAACTTGGTACTAGGCGTTCAGCAAACTCTTTGCTCGGAGACCCAAGGGTGATCGTGTCTCGAGGGAATACGTATGCAAACATGACGACGATGAAGGGACATAAAAGAACATGAAAAAGCAAATATTTGCCTTTGGGCGAAAACAAATCGTAACAGCTTACTAGATCTTAAGTAAATTAACTCAGTCGTGAAAAGTGGATTGCATTTACTAAGTTGACTAGCCGTATACGAAGTAGAACACGACCATCATACCCTCTGAAAGGAAAAGTCCAAATAAAATAAGACGTAAAAGATTGAAAGTTACGCTTTTTTTGGATGAACGAATTCTTAAAGTTTGCAATTAAAATATTATTAATAATTTCATAATCAAACAAAATAACGATTGTCAAACTACATGACATGTTATTATGACGATACACTGTTTTTTTATTCGCACATGGCATTAGCCACCATTTTAAATCGAATTTCCAATCAAGAATCATCAAGAAATGGGGAATTTAGATTGGATAGACGAAACTGCAATCTTAAGGCAGAATCGGTGCTGTCTATAACGATACAAGTAAAATTTGTTGATAGAAACACAAGAAAATGAATGTTCGCGGAAGAAATGTATTTCATAATATCTATGCAATGTGTATCGATGTATCAATTTATTTATCATCGGTAATACCTCACTTTTGATTTCACCTGTCATTCACGACAGAAATACTTTGTCCTTAAGTTCAGATAATAGTTCAAATGCTTAGTACACGAATCATGGGGTCAACAACAAAAATCCACTTCCCTCTAATAGAATTGGTGCTAGCCGAAAGAATGAACACATGCAAGTATCAACTTAGTATCAAGAAAATGTTCTGAAATATGTTATAAAACAAACACCTCATCTACAATGGTATCAGACAAGATTAGTCTCTAGAAATGTCCACTCTCTCTCAATCTAGACAAGAATAGTCTCAAGAAATATAAGCTGATCACAAAATATGCCTTGGAAACATTGTTCCTTGAGATATTTGAGTTTCCAAGGCACAATAAATGATTATCGAGGGTTAAAATGACACTTCTGTGATCCTGGCGTATTTACGGCGATATCTATCTAAGCATTTCAGTTTAGTAATAATTAATAAAAAATGCTTACTTATAAAATAATAAAACATTAAAAAATCATACATTAGTTGTCTGCAAAATGCCTCCAAAAATTCCAACGTTTACACGCCACGCATCTGCATGGATATCTTGACATCGTTTCATGAGCTGCAATTGACTGTAATTTAAAAGCGTTAATTCATCACACAACTACTACATTATTTTGCAAACCAATGTCTCACAATATTCCAAAACAATTTAATTTTTTTATTGCACAAGGCTGAAACAGCAAGTTTTTCATATTCGTAAATATCTAACAAACGTTTTCATACCAAGACCTCATTTTGTGCGTGCACTACAAAACGAAATGCGATGAAAGAGGTGTCAAACAATAGGCTTTTCAATATGTTTTTTATTTAACACGCTTACACGTTATTTCATTGAAAATTAAGTTAAAAGTGCACGTCTTTCGAATGTATGATACAACATAACTAGAAACGGTTCGTCCTAGGCATTTAAATCCTTGTCTTCTCGCAGTACGTCACGTAAGTACGGTCACTTAAGACGCAGTACGGTCTTAATTTACAAAATGATTTGTGATTCTTAATAATGGTTCTTAAACTTACAGAAATAGACAAACCTATCAGGAGTACATTCGGGGGGTTAGCTCTTCTGTAACCCCACTCCGTGGCAAAGGTGACAGAAATCTCGATTTTCTTGTAAAATGAAATTAACTATTTGATATTCTACACGATGTAGTCTCACTGCCCAGAGTCTAATAAACATTTAGCCTATTTAGAATATTTTCTTACGCAAAATTCCACAATTCAAGGCTGTCCGTTCGACGTTCGTTTCAGAAAATCGGTCTGTTTTGCCTCAGTATTAAAATCCTTTTTCTATATTAGGTATTAGTATGCGTTAAATAAAATTAATTTTTAATGAGACTCCCAATAAAGACGTCGCTTTTGCTGCTACAAACACTTTATTTCATTCATAAATTAATTACCAATTGAAGAGCTAATTTCCACAGCAATGTATTACAACTCTAATGTTCAGGAAGAGAAATTATTCCCATTTACTCACACAGGTCAAGATCGAATTCAACAGTATTTGGATAGTAGATCAACACAATTTTTAAAACAGTATTTGGCAGCATGATGAAAAAGGCTCTTAAGAAAATATCGATGTATAAAATTAGATAAAAATTCGAAATGAAGATGTCACTTTTGAAATAAATTATGTGCTTATACATTTATTTATCGTTTATGTATTTATTCTCCAGTTATACATTTATTTATCATTTACTTATTATTTATTTATTGCACTGCTTCAATGTTCCGCCAGGACGCCTCCCGTTTCACGTCGAACTAGAGTGCGACGGCGCGCGGTCGCGATCCCCAGGGGCGGGAGCTGGGGCTCAGCGCCCCGCCCCATCCCTCCCCTCCCCACTCCACCCACCCTTATCACATTCCGGCTCACCACGAGCGCGCCCTCTGCCCTTAATACACAGGCACATGTAATTTATTAGAGCGCGCTCGCGCTCCCCGGGCGTATCTGCCGCGTCACCGCCTTCAACATCGCCGCCCCCCACCCCGTGCCGCCCCGCTCTGCTTCCCGCTCAACGCCTGACGTGGTGCAGCAAATTCTCTCCGCCTTGACGTCTATGCTCTCTCTCTCTCTCTCTCTCTCTCTCTCTCTCTCTCTCTCTCTCTCTCTCTCTCTCTCTCTCTCTCTCTCTCTCTCTCTCTCTCAGATTGATTCGCCGCGTTTATCTCCTCCCTTAAATGAAAAGAATTATATCGCGCCGAATTCTTCGCAGTAGTGAAAACGTGTATTATTACATTCCGCGCGGTGGAAGGAGAAGCAGAAGATGAAAAAAGGAGGAGAACGAGACGCTGTGGGGTGTCGCGTGGTGAGCAGCGCCCGGGGTGTCTTAATCACCTCCCGATGAAGTGATCTGTAAACGACGAGGTGAGGGAGCGGGCGAACCCGCCGCCGCTGCCGCGAGCTGAGAAGGGAGACAAACCCGAGGAAGCCGAGCGGCCTTCTGTAATAAAACGAGAGGTGGTGGAGTGCGTCGGGATCCGGCGGAGGGTAGGCCTCACATGCGAGGAAAAGAGTAAGTTATTTGACGATTTGTGGGCGCGAAACGAGGTAGCAAAGAGGAAGTTTGTCGGAGATGTGACATGCCGGCGGGGGAGGAGAAAAGATGAGAAAAGATTCAGCCCTGCGGCACGCCTGACGTTTGAATGGAACGCCAAATTTCCGAGTTGAGTCGTATGGACTTGCAAACTGGGATTCGACAGGGGGCAGGAACGAGGTTGTAGGAAAGGTGCTGGGTCGTAGCCATAATCAGGCACCTCTGATGGTACGGTCGATGTCGCACGGCACGGTAGCGCCGGCGGGGCTCGGATATCGATAATTAAGACGGTGACGCGGCGATGTGAGTTGGGGAAGAAGAGGGTGAGGTAATCGAACAGAAATCAGGGTGGAGTGTCGATAATGGAGCGACGACGTTACAGGAAGGGAAAGGACGGTTCGCGTTTGGGGAGCAGAGACTGCAGTAGCTCCGGGAGCTCGGATGAAAGCTGGCGGCTGGGGAAAAAGAGGGTGAGGTGAACGAGATTCAGAAGTTAGCGCGTCGCGTGTGAGGAAAGTGGTGGTTTAAAGCGGTGAATTGGGAAAAGAGGGGGAATAAAGGTCATCCAATGCAGTGGTAGAAGGGCAGTGCAATTAGGAAATGGAGGAAGGCTATAGAAGTGGGAAGCAGAACATAAGGAACCACTTATTCCGACCATTACCAAGCTGATTCACTTTCATTATAAATTTAACTAGTGTGGTTACAACAGCACTGTCTCGCTTCGTTTGTAACGGTTATGGTTATATTATAATATTACAACGTCCATTCTTTGAATAGTTCCGTCATCACTTCAAAAGGTCCCTTCACTTAATGAAACGCGGGAGATTAAAAAATACATTTCTGACAATTTTCGAAAATTCACAGATTTTATTTTTTAAAATATTCCTAAATCATTTTTATAGGAACAGGTTACTCTACCGAAGCCAATTTAAAACTGTTCAGTCTTTGTTGCGAAATTTTGAAAACTGCCCATAGATTTTATGTAAATTATCCCAAAAAATTAGAATTGTTTCCGATACGCAGGGCCTTGAGCCCGACCAAATTGATTGCGAAATATTCATTTTGGAGCAATTGTTAAGAACGTTTTAAGTGCATGTGATGTTCACAAACAGGTAGACAAACTGAAGAACAAACGGAAGTTTTGGGGAAAAACACACACATTTTCGGCATTTGAAACCTCCCAAATCTTTCTGTGAAAATCGTGACATAATTTTTTCTTCAGCATTTCATAATATTTCCTAAACGCGGGGTATTGTAGTTTAGGAGAAGGCAAACACACTGAGGAAACCATGAGCACTCATCGATGCAACGTGTGTAGAAAATACACGTTGGGTACATCAAAAACTTCCACGCATCGTATTAAGAAAAATTCCCTAAGAGCAATCATTATAAAACATCCATCTTTTGTGAAACAGCCAAACATAACAAATCGACTGTTTTGAACTAAGTGGACATCAATAAGTGTTATAAAAAGAACGATAGATTTTTCCTTGGCAAAGAAAAAACTAGTGGCGCTACAACAGTACAGACTTTTTTCGCATTATTTGTAACTTTCGCTAGTTTTAAAAATTTAAAAATTTCAATACACATTGGACTTTCAATTAAAGGAAAAATTATGAGGCATTTTGAAATTTTTTTTAAACGGCATTTATTTCAAGCGACAAAACGCGAAAACTACTAAGGGATGGCATCGATGGCGGCATCGAGGGAGGCACCGAGGGAGGCACTGAGGGAGGCACCGAAGGAGGCGCCGAGGGAAGCACCGAGGGAAGCGCCGAGGGAAGCACCGAGAGAAGCACCGAGAGAAGCACCGAGAGAAGCACCGGAGAGAAGCACCGAGAGAACACGAGAGAAGCTACCGAGAGAAGACGAAAACCCGAGAGCCGGAGGAGCAACCGAGGAAAGCACCGAGAGGAAGCACCGAGGAGGCAGAAGCACCGAGAGAAGCACCGAGAGAAGCACCGAGAGAAGCACCGAGAGAAGACCGAAACACCGAGAGAAGCACGAAGAGCCCGAAGACACCGAGAAGCAGACAGCACCGAAACCAGAGGGAGACAGGAAGCCCGAGAGAAGCACCGAGAGAAGCACCGAGAGAGCACCTAGAGAAGACCGAGGGCACCGAGGGGAAGCACCGAGAGAAACCGGGGCACCGAGAGAATCACGAGCACCGAGGAGAAGCACGAGAGCCGAGCGAAGAGAGAAAGCACGAGAGAAGCCGAGGGACAGGAACACCGTAGGAAGCACCGAGAGAAGCACCGAGAGAAGAGCACCGAGGGAAGCACGCGAGAAGACAAGACACACGAGAGAAGCACGCAGAGAAGCACCGAGAGAAGCACCGAGGGAAGCACCGAGGAAGCGGCCGAAACGCGGCACCGACAAGGAGGACCGAGGAGGCCGCAAAGGCGGAGTGAGAGCGGTAGCGAGGGCAAGATTATGATTCTGAGTGGCGTTAAATGACGGTCAGTAGTCCTAATAGTTAGTAATACAATTTTATCCGCGAGGTATGGCGGTGATCTCCCCTGCCTTAATGCAAGAGCCAGCGCCGACCTATCTGCGGGTGGCATTTTTTCCACAACCAGGTATTTACCCAACGGGCATTGTCGCCAGCCAAGAACAAATTCTAAGCTCGCCGGCTTGTCTCCACGTTTGAGTGTAAGTGAAGTAAACGAGTTGCGGATAGACAAGGATGAGGGAAGGAAAGCTCGTGTGCGTCGAATGGCCCGTTTCTTAGGGTACTGCTGGCAGCATTCTCTGGTTTCGGTCGGAGAAACTACGGATAACTACCGAATGAGAGTAACCGCCCGCTAGAATTCTCCTCCAGATAGCAGTTGAATTCCACCTTAGCTATTACTAGCTAGGGTCGAGAATCCTGCCCCTGTCGAGGCTCGAAACCAGGGACCTGCCCCGGATGGTGCACTGGCTAGTGACTTAATTTGATGCACAGCCTCCTAAGCCGTGAGTGCGGGCGGGAATGAGGGCGGGATCGAGGACGGGAGTGAAGGCAGGCAGGGAAGAGGGCGGGATCGAGGGCGGGATTCGAGGGCGGGAATGAAGGCAGGGCAGGGAAGAGGGCGGGAGTGAGGCGGGCGGTGAGCGGGCGGAGGCACGTGAGGCGGGCGTGAGGGCGGCGTGAGGCGGGCGTGAGGGCGGAGCGTGAGGGCGGGCGTGAAAGGGCGGGCGTAGCCTGGTTCTTGTGAGGGCGGGCGTGAAGGCTGGGCGTGAGGGCGGGCGGTGAGGGGCGGGCGTGAGGGCGGGCGGTGAGGGCGGGGCGTGAGGGCGGGCGTGAGGGCGTCGGCGTGAGGGCGGGCGTGAGGGCGGGCTGGAGGGCGGGCGTGCAGGGCGGGCGTGAGGGCGGGCGTGAGGCGGGCTAAAAGCGACTCTTCGACTTCCATCCCGTCGCACCGACGCGAGGCGTGAGGGCGGGCGTGAGTAGGCCTTCGGTAGCGGACTGAGGGCGGGCGTGAGGCGGGCGTGAGGGGGGCGTGAGGGGGACGTGAGAGCGGCGTGAGGGCGGGCGTTGAGGGCGGGCGTGAGGCGGGCGTGAGGGCAGGGCGTGAGGGCGGGCGTGAGGGCGGAGCGTGAGGGCGGGCGTGAGGGCGGGCGCATGAGGGCGGGCGTGAGGGCGGGCGTGAGGGCGGGTGAGGGCGGGCGTGAGGGCGGCGTGAGGGCGAGAGCGTGGAGGGCGAGGGTGAGGGCGAGCGTGAGGGCGAGCGTTGAGGGCAGCGTCGGAGCGGCGGGCGGTGTGGAGGCGGGCGTGTTTGAGGGAGGCGATGTTTGTCTGTGTGAGGGGCGGGCGTAGAGGGCGGGCGTGAGGGCGGGCGTGAGGGCGGGCGTGAGGGCGGGCGTGAGGGCGGAGGCGTGAGGGCGGGCGTGAGGGCGGGCGTGAGGGCGGGGCTGTGAGGGGCGGGCGGAGGGCGGGAGTGAGGGGGGGGGGAGAAGGCGGAAGCGACTGCAGAAGCAAACTGAAGAATGAGGTCGAGGGCGGGCTGTGTCGGGGGCGGGGGCGGCGGCGCAAGCGAAGAGCGAAGGGCGTGGCGTCGGAGGCCAGGGAAGCCCCAGCCCCGTTCCGCCCGGTCTGCGCGATCCAGACACCGCACTCGGCTGCGCGCGACGCGCAGATGGCCGATCGATAAGCAGTAGCGCAGGTCTGCGCGCGGCGGCGGCAAAGGCGGGGGCAGGGGCAGGAGGGCGGGCGACTGGGTGTCGCGACGTGAGGCCACGCGGCGCCCCGAGAGGCTGCCAATATTGCGACTGCCAGCGGCACCGCGCGCTACTTAATGGAATCAGCCCGAGGAGCAAGTGCTCCACATAGCGGCGGTCTCAGCGGCCCAACCCACGCTCGAACATAGGATCGCAAGGAGGGAAGGAAACTGCGTTAACTATTCAGCAATAAAATATTTACTCTATACTCTGCTATCAATTTTAATGAAAACAGATACGTTGTGTTTGAACTGTGTAGTTTTCGAGGATTGTTTTGTATGAACAGCAGTAGAATAACTTTATCCTCATCAAATTAAGTTCAGTTGAAAATTGAATGAAAGTGGCAGTTGTCTTTTAGTTACATCTAAGGAAACTCTGTCTGCACCTTTCTCCGTCTATCTCGTTTTATCCTAATACAATGAAGTTGGGTATACTATAAAAATTAGAGTATCAGGTTTATAAGTTTTTGTTTACAAATTTCATTTTATTTATTAAACTTATTACTCTCGTTTTGCAATTCGTTGCTCGTTCATAATGGTTCATTAGTCTTTTTTATGGAATCTTGTTTTATCGACTTTAAGGACCGCCATTATTTCACGAAAGGGACTGCTTTCGAAAAGGATTGGTATATTTTTCTTAGATGCGAGAACTCTTCTCTTCGAGGCGATAAAGGAGTATTATAAGAAATCATTTCATATTTCTGTGTATTAATAGCAAGCGGAAACATTAATTCCAATTAGAATCAACGAGTTAGAAAAATGTGACAGTAACTAAGGATAAAGAGGTAATGCAATTATAAGGCACCAATACCGGACATTAATGTGGTAACTACGTCTGCTTCTATCTATTTCAAGCGTGCAGATCCCTCAACTCCCCTGACTTTCGTGTTTTAACTAGTTTTCAGGCAAGAGACGAAAATAAGATCGTGTACTTTTATGCTGATTCACGCAGGTACAGCCATTCGCACAAATTCTAGGTGAGTTGCGTTTTTGCCCATAACCTGGAATAACAATTTATGTCATTTACAAGATGTAATATCTCAGCGCCAATATCGTTTCCTCTTCTACATCATTGACTGGAAGTCCGTCCCTTTTAAAAAGGTGTTGAATCTATCATCGAAAATCTACCCTTTTCGGAAAGGTGTCGTATCTCGTGACGAAAATACGCCTCTTTCTTGTGCCTCGAGAGGGAGGAATTTTCAGCACTAAATAGCTGGGTCGAAATCAGTCACTCTCTGGAGAACAGTTCTAGTGCCCAGCCGCTTTGATCAGTTATTTTCGGGCTTTTTACTATAAACCTCGAGGCGAATGCCGGGGTGGTACTTTAACAAACGCGCTACTGACCATAAGCAGTATTTACTTCCTCATACTTTTCCCCTCCACTCTCCTTAGATACACACTTTTACTTGATTGCTCTACACCGCCATACACGTAGTGAGAGCAGTCAGGAGCTTAGATCTTGACCCTCTTGGGGAGGTCCTTGGAGGGTGCCGACGTGATCCCACGTTACAGTGCAAGAGGAACCTCGCCACCTTCAAGAATGTGCATCTCAATTATGGGGCTAACCTCCATAGTTGACTTGCCCGGAATCAGTACTCAGCCATTTACTCGTCGAACAATTGTTCATTACCAGTTTACAAAATAAACATGAGTAAGTCATGTCAATTTGGACCGGCTCGTATTTCACAGGAACGTAATGGAATGTACTTAATTCTGTGTTATCGATAGTGTTCCAAAAAGTTTATTTATTGTTTGGATTTTCATTTTCTAATAGCTATGTATATCAATGACATTTTTAACGAGACCTTGCTACATTTTGTCTTTTCACTTTTGCCTTCCATTCATAGCCGCAAAATTACATTGCATACTATAATCAATATCCTATTCTTGTCCTCTTCCATTGTTTTGCTTTGTTTTCAACGATAGTGGACAATACCATTGTATCCCTGTCTATAGAGCACTTCTGTAAAAGAGGTTTTGTGATTGACCACATTAACACTGTACTACACATGCAGTAATGGCAGACAAGGACTTCATTGCAAGAAACAATGTGTTTCATATACACCATACTGGACCATATTACAAACAAATTAACATGATACTAAGTTACGAACACTTCAATTAAAATTTCGGGTAGAATAAAGTGATGTAGAACCGTAAAATTTACTCGAATAAATCATTATAAACCAAAGCATAATCCTCAAAATTGCCTCTACAATGTGTACGAATACGATACACGAGGCTGGCGAATAAATGCAAACGTTTTTCATTTAAATATGAAGTTTCATTGAAGAACGAAGTTGCATTTTCTCGTGCCAAAATGTCTAAAACTGTTAGTCAAAATGTTGTTGATAACATGGAGAACACGAATGTGCAAAAAAGAAGCATCCCTGAATATTGTCAGAAACACCCAGACCACACATAACGTTGGTAACATTTATTACCAACAAATATTTTTTCTAACTCCGCCTTATACAAACTTGAACAATTCAAGAATAATGAAAACGTTACACCATAAGAGGGATACGATCATAATAATAGACGGAGTTCCAGTTTCTGAATCAGAAATTTGTATTGTACACACAAGTTTTCTCCACAGTAAAAAGCTTTGAGAAGATAAATGGTCACACGATGGGCTCTCGAATTTGTTAGAGAGTCTAGCTTTTCCTCGTGCACGCGGGTCCTGCCTACATCAACACCGAAGCGGAGATTTTCATGTTACGAATTTTGTGAGTTGGGTTTTTGGCAGCACCTCGGCGAGCTCTTATGCAACGCGGGGTTTCCTTTATCTTCTAGTGTTCGTGTGTTGGGAGGTCTCATATTCTGGTGTTATTTCTAGAACCTGACGCCTGCACTCCGACCTGTACTGCTTGGCTGCTGGGAGGAATGCGCCACTGAGACGGAGAACACACGTGAGAGTGGCGAGGCGAAACACCTTTTAAAATGGCTCTTACGAAAATATGGTCCTATTAGGGGAAGTATAGTGTTATGCTGACGAGGGGTCATCTTAAACAGATGGATACGAAGACCGAGTCGTTATGTATAAAATAACCCTTTGTTTTGTTGCATAACAGTTTGTGGATGAGGAAAAGTCTCTGCATGGGCACATTTTAAAAAAGAAAATTAATACAAATAATTGTTCGATAGGTCTTCAAACATCCGTTAAAAGTATCTCATTTTCAGTCTTCACAATTTTGTTTATCGAGGTGTATCTTCATGGAAGTATAAAATCTGTTTAATTAGTGCAGATCATTACAAAAAAGGTGGGTTGGAGATAATTTTTCTTATTAATTTTTTCTCGTATTATTTAATTTTCAGTTATTTAGTAATTAAGCAAGTCGAATTTGATGAGTGAAATATTTATTTACAGTCGCTCATCGACCAATATGCAAGTTATAAGGAAAAAGAAAGAAGTCTGACCGTATTGATGCTAGGGACAAACATGTACTAAACTGAAAATGTCCTTTCCCTCGTAAAGTTAACCCGTGGCAGACACGGTCACCATGAAGTGTAGTGGTCACCTTAAACCTTAGGTCGTTCGTCCGAGTTTACGTCTTTTCGTGAAAGATAAGCGGTTGTTCTGCTAGACGCACTTTCTAGCTCACACGTGTGCACACCACTGCCTCTTCTCACCTCCCGCACGCTAACCTCGAGCTCTTTCTGCAAAGGGGCACTTTATGTTTTATTCCCAGTGTTCTGCGTTCGGTGATCTCGTATGTCGTTCTTATTTTTACGACTTGATGGCTGCACCTTGGCCCAATTCGCCTGTGCACACTGACAACGGTAAAGTAGAAAGCATACTACCGGAACATTAGTGTTGTACAGGGGATTGAAGACTAAAATAACATAATTCTGTTATGTTAATGAAGATGAATAGTCTGAAATCGTATGTGCTTTGGAGGGTCGAATTTGCACGGTTACACAGTTTATACCTACGAATACATACTATATAAAGTTTGCATGAAAGATATGCAACATAAAGAAATTGTGATATCAGAGCCGTGAGTTCGTGTTGCTGCTGATAAAAAAGAATATGTAATATATTATTTTTTATTTTATGCTCACTATCAATATTTATTTGATATTTTGTTTCAGTGTCTTAGAAATAGGCGCTGCTTGTAATTTATTTCGAGCATAAGTTTCACGTTACATTTTGTACTCAGAGAGCAGTTAAGTAATTTCGTATCTGGCATCGTTTCCAGTAAGATATGCCAAGTAAGTAAGAAGTAAGTAATGTAATGCCAGTAAGAAATGCATCATGTTTACTGCCGCGTAGAAGTGTATTGTCTCTATGAGATAAAATACTTTATAATTATCTTATATTGTTTGTGTTAGCAATAGAAATGTAGAACTCAATATGCGTTTCACAAACTGGTTTTGTGTGTTGGAATGTTCTGTGCAAATGTTACTCCCACCTGGAAAGAGATTCTATACTTTTATACGAATATCATCATACTTTCGTTATAATAATTATCCTTGGTTTCTGTATCTTCGAAGTGGTATCATCCTTTTTATGTTCTTTGTCTCTTTCATTTCCTTAATCATTTTCCTTGCAATATCAAATATTGGTAATTAAAATATTATCTCACAATTATAATTGCTGTAGCTTTTTGTTTGTAAACAGTAATTCAGTTCTAATTCATTTAATTTACCCTGCTATGTTTTCTTTCATTTTTCATATATTTTATCGCTTAAGTTCTCTCTGTATACTCCGTCAAAATTTCTAAGATATAATAATTTTGTTTACATTTTGCAACCTCATGAATATTGTTGGGTGTCTTGGGTTCAACAAGGCTTAAAAACCCCAATGCCAAGCCTCTGGCCGTCCTTTTCCGCTGCCAAGGCTTTCGAGGAAAACCGCAGCGGAAATACTACCCTCGCTTTCCGGGGCGAATTTCCCCCACTTATTTCCGCAACTTCTTCCCAGTGCTCGTGCGCAAGATGGCCTCATAACCTCCGTTATTTTTACGCCCCGAGCGGCGCGGGCCGACTGGCTCGTCGACCTGTATGGCCCGAGCGCGTTGACGGATGCGGCGGGCGGGCGTTCGGCGAAAGAGCCCACTTTGAGGAGGACCCACTTCCTGCGCACTGACTCACTTCCGGGCGCCCGGCGCGCCGCCCTCCTTGGCAGCGGCCGCCTCCTTCATTGGGCAGTGCCCCGCGTCGCCCCGCCCCCCCCACCCCGCTCCGCTCTGCTCCCTCAACGCTCGCGGCGCCCGCCGTGGCCCCTGGTATTTCTGGCGCTCGCAACCCGTGCGGCCCGCCGCCCCACTACACCACTGTAATCGTCCGGCCTCCGCCTCCGCTCCGCCTCCGCCTCAGCCTCCGCCTCCGCCTCCCAGCCTCCGCCTCCAAAGCCCTCCGCTCCAAGCCTCCGCCTCCAAGCTCCGCCTCACCAGCCTCCGCCTTCCCAGCCTCCGCTCCCAGCTCACGCCTCCCAGCCCCGCCTCCCAGCCTCCGCCTCCCAGCCTCCGCCTCCGCCAGCCTCCGCTCCCAGCCTCCGCCTCCCAGCCTCCGCCTCCCAGCTCCGCCTCCAGGCCGTGCCGCCTCCCAGCCTCCCGCCTCCCAGCTTCCGCCTCCCAGCCCCGCCCCCGCAGCCTCCGCCTCCCAGCCTCCGCTCTCAGCTCCGCGCTCCCAGCCTCCGCCTTCCAGCCCTCAGCCTGCCAGCCTCCGCCTCCAGCCTCCGCCTCCCAGCCTCCGCCTCCAGCGCTCCGCCTCCCAGCCTCCGCTGCCCAGCCCTCCGCCTCCCAGCCTCGCGCTCCCCAGCCTCCGCCTCCCAGCCTTCGCCTCCCAGCCTCCGCCTCCCAACTCCGCCTCCCAGCCTCCGCCTCTCATGCCTCCGCCTCCCAGCCTCCGCCCCAGCCTCCGCCTCCCCCAGCCTCCGCCTCCCAGTCTCCGCCTCTCCAGCCTCTGCCTCCCAGCCTCTGCTTCCAGCCTCCGCCTCCCA
The DNA here is from genome assembly GCA_017312745.1 of Gryllus bimaculatus. Classification (NCBI taxonomy): domain Eukaryota; kingdom Metazoa; phylum Arthropoda; class Insecta; order Orthoptera; family Gryllidae; genus Gryllus; species Gryllus bimaculatus. The sequence goes on from BOPP01000016.1 coordinate 6,736,748, forward strand.
GCCTATGCCTCCCGCCTCCGCCTCCGCCTCCGCCACCCTGCCCATGTCCCCGGCGTCACCGCCGGTCACGCTCCCTCAGCAACCCCCACCGCCGTCCCTCCGCCACCCCCGTCACCACCGCCGCATCCGCCGCCTCCGTCACCACCGCCGCCGCCGCCGCCACCGGAAACGTGGTCGTCTTGCTGGAACCGCTGCGCCAGAGCCCTACGGAATGATGCGCTCGCCCGATTCATCATTTCCCATTCGCCTTCCTGTTCGTTTGCATTTCCATTACCTGCTTCCTGGATATCAGCTTTATCTAATAATTTTCATCGCCTGCTGCTACTCCCTCACAATTCTAACACTATCTTGAGTATCAACGTCTTTATCTTTGTTAAAAGCATTCTAAGTTAATTAATTTAGAATTCGTCAAAATGACTACATTTCTCAAAGTACACAGATAACTGAAATTTGATACATAGCCATATTAAAAATAAAATAATTTTATTCAATAAAAATTACATTGATATTCATAAATAGAGATACTGCAATGCTATTGTTTCGGGCCAAATATTTTTTTTACATTTGTGTGTAATTAATTTTGACTTTTCTTTCTTTCGATGGCATTCTTTCTTTGCAATAGTGGTGTCAAAGGTGAAATTGTCTACTTTCAAGAAACTCTTAAAGACCGCTCTTGTGGGGGCTGGTATCATATGAATATTCAAAACCTTCAATTAGACTTTTTCATCTTCAAGTCATTTGTCGCCACAATTAGGGGCTCCATTGCACCTCCTGTTAATGTTAATGATGAAGATTTCCTGAGAGTTATCGCATTTTGCCCATGTATGACAGAAATCATTGAATCGATTGCTCGATTTTGATTCAAAGGAACTGTTCATTTTTTCAGTCAGAAAACATTCAAAATTCTTAGTAACGATTTGCATGTCCCAACCTCGTTCGGAATCCTTCAGTCCCTTACTGCATGATCCACTCAAATGCAAGGCTTTTCAATTAATGACAACCCTACAAATACAGCCATACACCATCCATCCCCAGCCCCATCCACCCGGACATTCAAAAAATCGCCATTCTAGAATTTGGAGATTTGAGCGGGGCCAGGATCACTTCAGTAACAAGGAATCTAAGCCATTACTATAGCAACGCTCCCAACACTTTAGAAGAGTAAATCAAAATCATCCACTAAGAAAGCAAGCGATTAACCTTACCCAACTATAGTCAAGAGGGTGAAAAAGAAAATGTAGGCACTGCACAATCCGGTTAATTCTACTATTATTAACTTCTTAATTGTTGCAAATAATCTCACTTCGCATACCACACTTTGTGCCTTACGGAAACTATAAGAGAGTACGGACTTGTTTTCCAGTGCCTACGCCGGAGTCAAACATTTGCTTTTTTTTTCGATTTTTAATACATTTCTGACGTTGGTGGACCGAAATCATTAACTCAATTTTACAGGAGAGTCGATGTTACCGATTACAGATAGTCATTCCACATCACATGTTGTACGCGATTGTCCATTCACAGAGAACCCAATCGGAATAATAAAGTATTATTCTTTATTGCATGGTTGAACTTAATTTGGAAAGAGTTAAAACAATGATCATTTTTATTACAAGGCGTAAATTGATCACATTTTATAACTACCAAGTTCAATCATAAATGTTAAAGAATCCATTTGTACCATTGATTAGTATTTTTAAACGAAATCTGTATTAATATTACTGTAAGGCAGTCTATTATAATTGATACTGTTTGAGATTGAGTTGTGTGCTGCACACAGTAACTTGTAATAGAACAATAGTGTAAACTAAGTATCAATAAATAAACATTCCAAATCACATTTTTCTTCTGGCACGTCACGTTACTGGCTGAAGAAAATAATTAGTAACATTAGTGATTGCCAAATCTGTGTACCAAAGATAAATGTAACTTATTTCATGAAAATCATTTATCTTTGTGAAAATCAAAATTTAAGAAAGGATGTCCTTCAATTCCTTCTACACAACTTGCATGTTTTTAACACCCTCGTAACCAGGGCTACTGAACTCTCCTGAATAGGAGTCTTCTACAATCCCATGAACCACTCAGAAACGTCACGGATGCTCCTAAACCAAGATTACTTTGAAGCACAATTGGTATTTAGAGGCAAGTAAGGGATATTTGTCAAGCAAACTAGAAAGAGCAAAGCATAGGAAAGCAAACTACAAAAACACGACGAACTCTATCGCGGTTTTAAAGCACAGGTTTACGATTTAAATTCCTACTTCAAACACATATAAAAATGACTTATTCAAAATAATATATTGTATCTTACATTTTAGATTAATCATATTTGCAAATCAAGAAATATCCAAAAAGAAATACTCAAACGCTCAGAAATATTACATACATATTATCCAAGTTTAAAACTAATTAACTGAGTAACTTTAATTAAAATGAAAAATAAGAAAAGATACTTATAAAATGTTTTGGATTTAATGTAAAAGTTTCATTTGCATTTCCGTAAATACGATTTAATATGTTTGTGAGCACGGAGAAAATTGTCTACATATCTGGCTAAGTACGTATATGATGGCCTGTGTCACTTCGAATGAAATGTCATGAATACGCGTCTTTCAAAATAACTTACGCACCATCTCAAGTCCAACAAGTGCCTTCGCGGCGGCATTTCTCAAGTCAAGCAAATTGGAGTAAATCAGTCTTCAGCTTGTCTGGCTGTCCGCATGACGGGTGGCGCACGTCCAAAATTACCTTTTGGCAGGGCGACTCCCGGTCTGAGAGCACGCGGGGTCGCGAGAATTGCAATGTACTATTTTGCGCCTGCCCCTTCAAGCGTTATTTCGGGTGAAGCGGCTCATCAGAGCATGCTTGAAATACGTATGAGTATGTTTGTAGAAGAACATGAAATAAGTGAACATCACTGCGCTCAATTTCGAAAGTCTTGCTTGCAAGTAATGAACTTAGGAAAGAGGAAATCACGGGGTATTATTTTTATAAATTTAGTTTTTATTTCATTATTTACTAGATCCGTGGGATTGCCACTTTACAGATGAGAGGCAATACAATGGATGTATGCACTTCTGTGGCCCAAAGGCCCGAGTAACTGCAACTGAGAGCACTACACCCCTATTTCTTAGCGAGGGCATCCCCACTAGGAACAGTAATGTGCACACGACTCATATACGGCCCATGACGACTTATTAATGTTACGTAATTGAAGGTGAGAGGTGAGGTAACTATTTATTTTGGTTATGGAAGACGAACAGATCTTTTGGGATACGGGATCTAATTCTTCTAGGAGCAACGCTTGTTTTACCGAGGTTAAAGTGGTTGCTGCAAGGGGCAGTTTGAAGGTTAGTAAAGAATTTGGACGGCAGGAAGGAAATGTAGTTCGTAATTGATTGAATGTCCAGTTCTCAATGAAGTTGTAATAATACATAATACATACATTTTCCTTAATTTTGCCTCTAACTCAGTAATTTCTTCAAACTTCTTTTGAAACAGTGTCGTGTTCATTATAGATATAGGCTACATGACATGAACTTCAGAAAGGTTGCAATAGAAATATGAAAGTGTAGGTAGCTCAAAAACCAAAACCACGAGAACCAAAACCTGAGAATAAAAAGGAGAGAGGCTTTTGTTATCGGGTCGGTTGATTCCCTGTGAGCAATCGCTAACTTTCACCTGACAGGAAACACAAGGCAGGACTGTGGCGATTTTCTTTGGATATATCCGATGATTCTTTCTGTGGCGGTCACTTTGGATATATCCGATCGAAAATAAAAGTATCAAACTTCGCGATAATATGTCACCCTGTTCCTGCCGGGTACCGACCCTTTCAATCTCTTACCACACTACAGTACATATTTATAATTGGGAAAAATTCGTAGAATTAAACTTTTAATAAATGTTAATTTTCTCATTTCAGGCCAATATACTTACATGCCTTCATAGATACTGTATGTAGTGACATTTTACCAGATACAGTTGTTATGTCTCTGAAGCCCAACATTTTTGTGGAGAATAAATTAATGAACGTTCACTCGTCAGGAATCTCTCGAAATAAGTCGGGGTGACATCTTAATCTTGGTGACTACTCTGACACTGGTCTCCGACATTTGGAACACACTTTAGTTGACATTACGAATTTGTAAGCGTTTGATTTTTATTAAAAATGTAATTGAGTCTTTCGTCAATACCTTATCCTTTTTACATCTGAGCTGAAGATTTCCTTCATTTTAGATTCCTTACGATTTTAAGGAGCAAAAGGGAAATATATTGTAAGTATACAATATTTAAATATCAATTAAGAGCGATACGCCAATTTAAGAATGCAGTAAAATCGTATATATTTGCCATAAAATCATATGATTCAAAGATAGAGATTAGCATTTTAATTTCTTAGGACTTTCAGTGTAAATTACATAGAATTTTTAATATTTCAATATCGCATTACCCTTTGGCGGCAGAGAAGAGCGAACCTATTTGATCTAAACCTGTGAGACTTCTCAAGACTTCCACTGATTCATTTGCTTCTTAGCTTTGTCAAAGGTTATTAATATGTCCTGCAAACAATGTTAACGGTTATTTTAATAATTCTGCATACCTAATAATCCTTCTGAAAAATATCTCTTTTAACAACTTGTCTCAAAAACTTTCACAAAATGACGTACAAGACTGATATTCTTTCTTGTCGTAATGGCAAGTCTCATTTTCAAAAGGATAAGGGTTTTTATATCTGCGTCCGCTTTTTTACGAAGCGAAGAGGTCACTGTGTACGGTCTTTTATGTGCCGCCGTAAAACTACCGTTTGGCCGCCCATTCTGGGAAACCGTGCAATCTGGGAAGACGACGTTTGCGCTTCAACGTTACGATACACTAGAAATTGACTTTTTTCTGCACTACTCGCAGTATTCTCCAGGGCTCATTAACAACTCGTCTGACCTATATACAAGACCATAGATCTGACCTGTATTGATTCAACAAACCTATTTAATGAGTAGCTGATTATGGAACTAGGTAAATGTAGGTATGTTGCAGTTTATTTCTACAACAATGAATACGTGTTATCAACTTGAAATTTGCTATAAAAATTAAAAAGAATTGCAGCAAAACCCATACTATGTTTCGACATTAACTTACCAAATAGCATCACCCAAATAGGTTATCAAGAAAAAATTTTTTTTTTAAATAATAAACGTTTGAGCTTCACGGTTGATTGCTATGATTATATATAAATAAAAGTATCCTCTCCCGAATTGACACTTAATTTTTCCGAATTGTCACTGATTTTGGACCAAGATGTGTTTTTGTTGGTGATGCATAGTCCCGATTAAAGTTCAAATCAGCACCGGAACTTTGGTCCACAATTAAAATTGAATTTTGATAATTAGTGAGAACGTGATTTTAGTGAAGAAAATATATGATCAGTCTCAACGCCAAAACCATCCGCCGGGGACGATATTTTCCCTTCTGACTAACGCGTTTCACACATGGAGAGGTCGAACCTAGTCAATAGAAGAATGAATAATTCCCACGAGCGATTGACCCCGAGCCCAAAAAAAGCGCGCGGTTTTCGGCACGTTGCCACCCAAATTCCGTCCACTCAGGCGGCTCGGCGCATCGCCGGAGCGGAAGGCGGCAGCCGGGGCGCGGCGGGGCGCGGGCGGGGCCGGGCCGGCCGGGCGCAAGTGTCCCCGCAGCGGTTGGCGGGGCGGGGCGCCAAGTCAAAAGTGCAGCAAGGGCGAAGGGACGGCCGATCGCATTCAGGGACGGCCGCGAGGCAGACCACCGTCATCGTGCGTGAAATCGCTCAACGTTGCCCTTCAACCCCTGCCATCCCACCACCACACATCCACGCCCTTTCCGCCTCGCTTTGCCCCCACATACCATCACTTCCCTTTTCTAGTATAAAGTTCTGTTCCTTAGGTATCCGCGTCTTTTCGCCGTAAGACCAGGACCACGCGCCCGCCTCCTCCCCGCCCCCGCCGCCCGCGCCGATCGCCAGGCCGCATTGAGTGTTGGCCGACGGCGGGTGGGGGCGCGGAACAGCCGAACGACTCCGGCCGTGGGGTAATGCGGGACCGCCCCGCCCCGCCCGTCCCACTCGCTCGCCTCGCCTCGCCTGCTCGGCCTCGCCTCCGCCTCGCCTCGCCTCGCTCGCCCCGCCTCGCCCTCGCCTTGCTCGCCCCGCCTCGCCTCGCTTCGCTCGCCCCGCCTCGCCTCGCTCGCCCCGCTCGCTCGCTCGCTCGCCCCGCCTCGCCTCGCCTGCTCGCCCGCCCTCGCCTCGCCTCGCTTCGCCCCGCCTGCTCGCCCCGCCCGCCTCGCTCCCGCCCCACATCACCCCATCTCGCCGCGCGCCGCCCCGCCGCTCTCCGCTTGGCTCGCGCCGGCAAATGCCCCCTGACCTGGCTGTCGCCCTTATCCGTATTTATCGCAGCGACCCCGATTTTAAGCCCCCTGAATGCAGAAGCACGCGCGCGGGGCCGGGCGACACGGCGGGTGGAGAGTGGGGAGGCAGTTCGTAAGTAAAGTGTTCGAGGCCGAGTGTTGATATGAAGAATTCTAGACAATAGTCCCTCTCAGTTTGTACATACCGCCAGATGGGATGTGGTGGGGATTTATACACGCAGCCGGATGCAGCCCGGAGGCTGCGCCGGGGTTGGGTCATTTGGCTCTGACGTCAAAACTTACGAAGCTGCTGCTGCTGCTGCTGCTGCTGCTGCTGCTTCGCAGGCGTTCCCCAGGGCTGCGAATAGGCCCCGCCCAAGAAGCGTGTGTGTGTGTGTGTGTGTGTGTGTGTGTGTGTGTGTGTGTGTGTGTGTGTGTGTGAGTGTGTGTTTTAGAGGGAGGGGGAGTGAGAGAGAAATTTTCGCAAACTCGATTCACGGGAAGCGATTTCTGGGGCCGGTGAAGTTCCGATGTGTGACTTCGTTGCGAGCAAACTCGCTTAAGGGCCAACTAAATCGAAGAGGAACGGCGCGGCGTTCGCCCAGCGCGCCTGTCGGCTGCTTGCGAGGCCCCGTGACTGGAAGACATGCCCGGGAGGCGACGTTTCTCGCGTATAACGTTTTATAATTCCGTCTACCTTAGGGGTTTGGGACGTTTAGTCGGTATGAATCATTTAGCCGGAGATCGAGAGTCCCACATCGATCGAACGGCCGAAAAAAACATGACCGTTACATGCACATTCGGAATAACACAAAAGCTGTGATTGTACGTCTTGCGTTATATCGCGAGAAATCATGCAATGATAGTTGAAGAAAAGTCAATATTTGCCGCCTAGTACGGTGTTGACTTGACAACTAATGTGTTTAGGGCAGTGATAAGAATAATCAATTTCGAATAACTACTTTCGAGTCAAACGGCTACAAACGACAAAGACGTTGTCTTTTTACGACGACGCGATGGTTGTTCTGAAGAACCGAATCACGATGAAGCAATGAGAAGCCTGAATAACGAACCAAGCGGAGGACATGCAGGTTGCGTGACGGAAGCCAAACGGCCGATTTCAGTCGCTTAGACGGTCGTCAAAACACTGACTGAGGGGATGTTAAACGCAATATTTACTTTTCATCAAGGTCGTTTAACCTGATGATAGTCAAAACATTCGTCAAATTTTGACGGACCGATACCCTGCCATCAGCGCCCTTGAGGTGTTGTTGCACTCCTGTTGTGAGGGCAGGGTAAATCGAAGATGTGTATCATAGTTTATTAACTTTCGGTTTTTCCTTTTCCGCTGTTCAAGGAACGCGTGTGTGATAACATTGGAGTTAGTTTTGATACAAAACTTTTGAATATTCAAAAACCATAACGAGAAATTACCCCAAACATAGTTTTTATGAATTGGACGATGCTCAATTCATAACGAGATACAGTGTTGAAGGCGGTGATTCTGGAGATTTTTAAACAAATGGAACTGAGCCTGTAACATCCCGTAATTAGAAATATGCATCCAGTGCTCATGCAGCTGTTGTTCAAGATTTTATGCCACAGGACATTTTCACCAGTGAAAGCCATGAAATAACAAAACCGAAATATTCCACCACCATTTTTATTTCTGTAGCAATTAAATCCGCATCTCACAAACAGTTATCAGAGCATATGTACAAAAATACCACCTCCCTCCAGCTTATGACAACATACCAAGCACGTGTAACAATACTCCACTCCCAAATATCCCTACATTTAGCAGTGAGGATAATCGCAAGGTCAAACGGCGCCAGGCCACGTGCAGCGTCTAGATATGTGACAAAGGCGCACCTTGGAAAGGAAGTGTTTTGTTATCGCGGCAACAACACCGGTGTAACCTCCATTTAAAGGCTTGGCCGGCGACACTTATAGATACATGTCTTACTGTCGGTCGGCGACACTTATAGATACATGTCAATGTCTTTAATTCCATTGATAATTCCGTATCTGTAGAGTTTTTCACTCGGCAAAGACAATGCCGTTCACAAACCTACAATTCTTGAGGATACTTCTTATATAACTAACACAAATGTCAACTTTTGAGTATTTTTAATACTCTAATAAATTTAAGAATTTGTATTCGTTAAAAATTCAGCGTACACAATGTTGAATTTCACTATCCGCAATAGATCAATTCCGATTTTCCACCGATTTTTAGTTCTCTTCACTTGAATTATAAGTAATAACACACCGAACACCTTCCTCGATATGTAGTGAAGCTATTTTCTGCAATAAGCTGCTTTAGTACCAGTTTTCTTTAATAATTTGTTGTTTTTACTCACAGACTGTACATCAGTCTCGATATCCAACCATATTTTTTCTCTCCCCGCATCGTTACCGTTACCATAGCAACCCTTTCTACATTTTGCCAACTATGGACATCTTATATATTTACTGTTAATTTGGGAAGTCAATAAGTAATAATAGGTAAAACCCGATGTGATGCGCTGCCTTTCTGCTCCTGGTACAACCTGATGTAGTGTCCATATGCTACAGACTGCACGTCAATAGTGGTTTTGGGATTTTTATGAAACTGTCGCAACCAATAAAATCAAATTTAGCCCCTCTACGTATGATGTATGCAATGCTACCTCTCACGGATGTGTAAAATGATACATTCTGTGGAAAAGAGATGTATTGGAAACGAATTGAACGAGTAACTCTATACCAATGTTATGAATTGCAGGAAACGGTTAATTATGTACATGAAATGTTGTGATGCGTATGTCATTGATTTTGTCAGTAGGCAACTTAATTTATAATTCTTTTGTTAACAATTCTATTTAACCTAACCTATTGTTTGCCTTTTAACATTAATAAACGTGTAGTTTTGTGAAGTCAAGTGTTGTTTGATGTTATTACGACGAAACTCCGTAGGGTGTGTCAACGCAGGATCGCATCGTACCAACAGTTACAGCATAGCGAATAGAAGAGATTAATATCAGTTAAAGCTTACCTTTCATGGTCAGCAATACTCGGAAAATACATTTATTAGATAAAAAGAGTAAACATGATTAAAGTTTTCGCTGGTGATTTAAATGCTGTTAACACTATTAACACCTATTACTATAAGCTAACTTAACTTAAACTAACACTTATACTAACACCTATTATTATAAGCACTTGGTGAAAAATATAATATGTATTACAACAAGTCTTCTTAGGAGTTATGTCCATAAAATGTTATAGATATCGGTCCTAACAAAAATGAATAATTGTCGAGGTTTACCAGAGTTACAGCCCATGAATTATACGAGTACAAAGAATATTCTTGACCGTGTAAATTTGAATTGGTACAACACTCGATTTGTTATGCTATAGAAGGCGGTATTCATAAAGTAATATTGAAGTTGCTGAAGGCGTGATGGTTGATTTGTTGCCGCGTGGCACAGCTAAGGTCGATATACTGTACTGATAGAGCGGTCCAGAATTGCAGCCTTCCCGTGATTTATCGTTTCAGAAGCCAAGGGATTCGCTCTGGGGTTAGTTTGGGGAAAATGGCCTACGGTATAATTCCCAAAACAAATTTACTGAATGGAATATAATCATAACATTGTCAATAAAGTTAAAAATCATAATAAAATTAAATATTTCATTTATCAGACGAAAAGAGCAATGCAACTGAAGTGAGCGGCAACTCTTGGTTCGTTGGGGAGAAATTTTCGCTTGTAAAAATCGCATTTTGAATGTGTGATGTGCATGGTGGGGATAACACTGCCGTTATACATGTTTGCTATTCACGTATGCTGATATGCGCCAAGAGTATACATCGTACTATAGCCCTTTCATGTCACCCTAAAGGGACGTAAATGACAAAAATTTGCCATGCTATGTCAATGGCTCAATTGGCTTGTGGCTTCATTGAGATTGCAATGTATGGTTGCAATTCCCATGAATATTTCATCCGCGAGTAATGCTGTCACATAAAAGCAGTCACTTCCCCGTGTACCAAAACGTCGTATGCTAATACCTCAGCTATGAACACTGGGTCTGTCCCCCTGAATACAAAGGTATCGACCATGGGGATAGATCTACCAATGTACCTTAACAAAATTAGTGGCTGTTGGGGAGCGCAAATGGATTTTTCGCATATCTGACCTCTCTGTACTCTGAGAAGTAGTCCAACACATTTTAGATTATCCAAGGCCGTATTTACCGCGCTTCGGAAAAATATGCATAACGCATTTTGTAACATAAAAAGTACTTATACGAGTATAATATATGTCGTATAATATGTATAAAATTGTATATAAAAATATTAGTTTTCATTTGTATTTGTACAGAAAGTACTTGTATTAAGATAAGTTTTTTTAATCTTATAAAGATGGAGCTGTTTTTCCCGGAGGCAACACAATATTGTGCTTGGAGGACCCACAATACTTCAATCCGGCCCTGAGATTATCGATAGAATAATTCACTATTACAAATAAGTAGTCATCCACGATGTGAGATTATTAGCTATATATACTTAAACTAAAAAGCTAAAAAGGCGTGGAAATTGCATTTCCATTGCTATTGTTCTCATTCAACATAATTTGCTTGTTATATACTATTATATTTTATTTAACTATAAGTTTGTATCTTTAACGCCTGAAAAGAAACGAAACAACGAGCAAGGAAAGGAAAGAGAGAATAAGAAAAGAAGAAAAAATAAGAAGTAAAGAAAGCAGTAGAGAAGACGAAAAGAGAAAGAAGCACTCGATTATGGCGAGAATGACGCACATGCATTATTGATTATTCCCCGATGTACAGTGCTCTTACGCTGTTCCTCGATCGAGTGAATTGCAGTTTCACGCGCGGACAGTCACAAGGCCTGCAATCCATCGCGGAAGCCTGCGGCCGGGGGAAGACAGCGCCCGCACATTGCGGCAGGGGCGCGCGGTGCGGAGCGGAGCGTGGAGAGGAGAGGAGAGGGGGCGGAGGCCGTGGTCGTTATGCTGCTCTGTAACATCTCCGCGCGGGGTTACCGCTAACCCCCCTCCCCCTGGCTCCAGCCACGCTTCATCCGCGGGGAGCCAGGCGAGCGGGGTAATCTGGCGGGGTGACGTCACGGCGAGGGGGACGCGGCCCCGTACCCCTCCCCCTCCTCCTGCCAGCGCTTCGTGGGGCAAGGGAGGAGAGGGGGAGGACATTAACGCGTTCTGCAAACCCCCAAACGCCGGAGTCATCACAATAGAAGAGCCGTATTTCCTTCGCGGAGTGTCTTTTGTTCGGTTGGGATTGGCTGGGTAGTATTTCATGGGGTATATCTTTTAATTTTTTATAATTCTTAGATGTGGGATTTTCCAAACCATTAAAAAGAATTGGTGGATGAGTAATAAACCTGCAGGATGTTTGAAAGGTCTCGTTCCACGCAAAATGGTAATAAAGTCGTTTATATTTTTCCTTCGGCAGTTATTTGTACGTTACTCCGAAGTCATAAACACTCGTAAACCTAGCACATTGCAATCAACTGCGAAAGCCGTAGACAATGTTCTTGATAATGTTTTTTTTAATAAGAAGTTTACATAGTTAACCCTCCAGTATTCGCGCGGATTATTTGGATATACTGTGGTCTAGGCTGCATACGTGAGCTTCCGCGGCTCGAATCCATGAATTCTCGGCTATCCGGGAGACGCCGCGTCGTTGGCTAGGGTGCCGACGTTTCGCCTGACATGTCGCAGGCTTCCTCCTTGTAAAAAGCGATGGAAACTAATGCAGGAATCGGAATCATATTGTTTCTCTCAAATCCTCAAGAGACAATCAGGGGAGCAGACGCTATACATAGCTCACGTTGCGGAACTGAACGCCGTATATTGGTGATTGTTGGCAATGCTCGCAGAATTCTTTCCCCCAATTGTGCACTATTTTTTATCGAGTTTACATCACAAAACAGAAAATAAAATCTGATTTTGTATATCTTATTTGTTACATAATATTTTATTTTCAATTTTTCTGATTTTGGGGTTTTCAAATAACCCGTGGGGATCTTGGAGTTTTCAAAACAACTTCCCATGCATACAAATACCTTCAATCTATTTTATGTGAATTTTCTTCTTTCATACATTCATCGGAAAATAATTAAATTAGTGTATTTTGGAAAATTATAGATCTAATTTTTTCGTAGAAAGTACCTTTAGATTTCTTCTTATCATCCAAGATACAAAACAGCATCTTTTGCAAACTTAAGTGAAAAGAGCATTGACAGTTCCATGTCACAACTGCATTCATCCTGAACACATTTCGGCATGATTTTGCCGTAAAGTAATATGTAAGTTCCTTTCGCGTTCCTCTACTTTTTCAGGTCACAAAAGAGATAACGATGAATAGTAAGATAGCTATAAGAATGTAAAAAGTGAATGAAAAAGTATTTACAATAATTACAAATTTACAAGTTTAGTATGTTTGTTCACACTTGCTTGTATGGGAAGCAAATACTTTATTTACTAATGATTACACAACAGAAACAGAAATTACGCGACTGAAACAGATTTTACGGGACCGGAACAGAAATTGATTTTGATTCGTTAAGTTACCTGAAGTTATTTTAGCGGAAGGAACAGAACCACGTCCTTTCTACTTCTTAAAATAAATGCTTTCATTGCATTTTCTATTCTCGGTGGACCTTCCAGTAATAACGACTAAGTCTTTCATTGCTTATCTGCCTTTTACTGAAGATAAGAAGAGGGGAGAACGGTGGGTCTGGAGTGTAAATCGATCGAATCGACAAAAAGAAAATCTGCTGCGAATACCATACCTATTATATTGAAGAAATGTATTAAATTCAACGATAAATTGAAAATCTTCTAAGCGTTTAGTTCACGAAAAGAGATCTGAGAGAAAAATACTGCATTCCAAAAGCAGATCCTCATCGTCCACAATCTTTCAATGCCAAACTACAGAGTTTTATTAAAGAAGACTTCTGTTCACAAAAGCAATCTAAATAACTCTGTTTGTTCTTCTAATTGGTAATTTCACATCTTATTGAACTTTGACTCGTCTCGAGATATAAAGAAACATGCTGAACCTTTCAAAGAACATGGAAGAAAACGCATTTACTTATCAAAACAGCTCCAAAGTTAAAGATCAGAAAAATCCCCCAAAGGCAAGACACAATGCGAATCAGCGAACCACGGTTCCGAGACGCAAACGTATTGTGCTTTCGCATTTTTCTCTTTTCAGAGGAAATAAACAGCTTCCCTCGCTGCTACCGCCGCTGCTCAATGAAGCTTCCACTGGGGGTCGCCAGGAGCGCCGCATTTGCGGAAACAGACGAGCGTCGAAATTCCGTTTTGCTGGCTGTCACCGCAGCGCTGCGCCGTGTTCGGGCGGAGGCGAGAGGGACATCAGCGCATATTCAGCAGCGTTGTATTTTGTTGCACAATGCCCAGCGCGGCTTTAGACCGTGTTTTTTTTATTGTCCACCATTCGCGAGGTGGCGAGGGAGTCGGTGTGGACCGGGGAAGCCGTGTTTCAACTGTCACTGTGACCGCAGAGCGCCCTTTTCTCCACAGCAGACGTTTCTGTCCTCTCTCGCCGCGGAGTTTACTGCCACCGACGTGGAAGAGGAATATTATGTTCAGCCTTTCGCATGTTAAACACAAATTAAATGTTTCTGTAAATCATTCTAATAATGGATCCTACTGTACTAATGAATAAAAATATTGAATTAATTCTTAAATTTTCTGTATACCAGCATTATTAACGACCTATTCTGTTGCAAGACATCGTTCGTAATCGTTCATTTTACGACACTAATGATGACGTACAAGCATTTTACGGCACGAATGATTACGTCATCACACATTCAGCCAATCGCAGCGAGAGAATCGTGGGGAGGTAGAGGCACCACACTTTCTCGCACATATGTCAAATACTTGAGACGTCACAAGAAATGCAAATTCGCAAAATTATGTTATATTCCCTTTTAAATTTATAATGCTGTTATACAAAAAATAGCGTATGCATCTCGTCTACAATGTTGCCTTATTGCATTGGTACAAATTTGAAAAATTCAGAACATGTACTCAATAAAGCTTAACGTTACAAGCTAATTGCGTAAACTACATTACACAACGTTTTGTTGCTCTGACTGAGCTCATAGCCTAAAAGAATTCTGTATCAGTGTTCTTCTACTCATTGATATAGTGCAGCAACTTTGCGGTTTCCGGTACGCGAAGCGTGTTGTTTGTAAGACAATATTTGTCTTAAAGCAATTTTTCATTTCAAGAAAAATAATGATTAAAATAGTTCAACTGATCAAAACCTACCGTGGATAATTAAAATTAATACAAATTTGAAACACAAAATAGTGTTAATTCAACCTTAATATGAAAATGTATGAGAAAAGAGAAATAGTTCCATCATATCCAATAATTGACTAACGAGAGATTGCCAAATATATCCTCTAAGACGATCCCGAAGTAATTCGAGATCCAGGTAGACCCATACGAAGATTGAGAATTGAATTTTCTGGAATCGAGACAGGCCAATCGGCCTAGACCTTAATGATAATGATGAAATAGAAAACGTTAGCGCCGTATGCATTACGTTTACATTACATTTGCGATACGTTTCAATTAAAACGTCAAGGTACAAACCACTGCTTCTCTCAAGGTTGACAGAGAATGAGACCACAGAGATCAATAATTGTTACTGAAATGTTACGTGTTCTGATGAAGGCAGACATACAGTCTGAATTAATAGAACAGTCTGTGCCGTGGAAATATGTTGTTCCATTTGCAAAGATTTGCGTGGCAGAGGTGTCAATGCATATAAGCCGTGTAACCGACATATCTACAATGAAGTTTTCTCAGAAAAAAATTCTTAATTATTCTACCAAACGAAATGATCTCAACATTTCTGTTCTGAAGGTAGAGTAATAACAAGAAATGTGTAGAAATCCCCGTAGCTACTCGATGATCGCTATGAGACAACGTTGTAACATCATCCACCAACGTGTAAAAGCGAGCGTTGTCGCATGGTAACGCCATGAGGTAATTCAACATCACTTTCCTGAATGTTGAGGGATGTACACTCTGCGAAAAAAAGCTCTTCTGGCTGATGTATTGGAAGGATGGACGATGAAATTGTGACAACTCGAAGAGGAAAGTTCGAATTTTTTTAATAATTTGCCTTATAAAAGATCGATTAACTGAAAGGAATAGATGAATACACAGAGACAACTACAGTATTAATGAATATTCATGTTATATGTTCTTATCAATGTTGTGTCAAATTCAGAATTCAGATAACCAACATTCCTAAGCAATAGAAATTAGTGATGTTAGGAAGTCAAGCATTGAAACTGTGAAACCACTATTTGTGTGTCATCAAAATATAATTTTATAAATTCTTAATATTTATACATACATATTGCTGTTAATAATTATATCAATTTTACTGTCTTTTGTTTCGATCTTTATCTTACTGTTTTTTATTTATTCATGTTTGATGTCTGTTTATCTTCGTCTGCCATTCGCATTAAAATGAATACAATGATACTCAATAAAACCGTTTTGTTAAAAATTGTATTTTATCACGTATTCTTGCCAGTTTAAGTAACAACCTTCTTTTTTCTCCCAAAATAACTCCAGGAACATCTTCTAATGCCTGCAGTGTATTATTGAACTTCCGTCCCTCGCAGCCAGAAAAAAGGAGCGGGGCTTTCTCGGGGCGCTTAGCGGTAATATCCGGGAGCGCGCGTGTCGCCGCGGGCCAGGCAGAGGGCCAGGCAGAGGGCTAGGCAGAGGGCCAAGCAGAGGGCCAGGCAGAGGGCCAGGCAGAGGGCCAGGCAGAGGGCCAGGCAGAGGGCCAGGCAGAGGCAGAGGCCAGGCCAGAGGGTCAGGCAGAGGCGTCAGCAGAGGCCTAGGCAGAGGGCCAGGCAGAGGGCCGGCAGAGGCCAGGCAGAGGGCCAGCGCAGCTAGGCGCCCTCCTAGGCAAGAGGGCCAGGCAGAGGCCAGGCAGGGGGCCAGGCAGAGCGCCAGCAAGAGGGGGGGGGGGGGAGCGTCTTGTCGCCAGCCGCTTCGACTACATAACGGGCGCTGCCCGGCACGCGCGGTCCGTTAAAAATTGCGACCTGCCGTGGGCCAACGCGACGCGGCGGGGTGGGGCGGGCGAGGGGGTGAGGATCGCGCAATCTCCCGAGGGGCGTGCTCCCCGGGCGGTGGTAAATCCAGCGGGCGACGACGGGGGAGGAAGGGAAGGGAACGTTGAAAGGGAGAGTGAAATGATGGAGATGGAAGGAGTTGGTGGAGAAGGGACTGGGAGGTCAATGGGAACGTTTGGGAGATTTTGGGAGGAGAAGAAACGAGGTAGGACGTTTGAGGAGGAGAAATGTACGTGGGGAAGGGGGATGAGAAGAAAGATGACTGAGTGTAGGAAATGGGGAATAGAATAACGGGAGCAAAGGAAGAAATGGGAGGAGAGAAGAAAGTGGAAGAAGACTGGGTGTGTGGGGGAAAAGAGAAAGAGAAATAGGGGGAGGGAGGAATCAGACTACAAGAGAAGAGAAGAAGCAACATCGCCGGATGATGACAATGGAAACCGTGGAGAAGAAACGCGTCATGTCAGAAATGGGTGGATAGAGGAAAGAGAAAGAAAGTGTGTGAGATGGGGAAATCAGGTAGGGGCAATGAAGTGAAAAAGCAAGGAATCGAAGAAATGGGGTAGGCGAACAGGTTAGCAGTGGGATGGAGAAGGACAGCCGATGAATTGGAAAGACGAGAGAGTAGGAAGATGACGGGGAGTGAGAAAAACGAAAAACGGGTTTGGAAAAAGGTGGTGGTGGGGGGAGAGAAACGCAGTAGGGGTTGTGAGGGGTAAAAGTAAACGAAGGCGCAGTGACAGGAAAGGGTAATGAGAAAGCGGTTGGCGAGGAGGTGCTGAGGGGAGGGCATGGCAAGGGGGCGCCAGAGGACAGGAGGGGGACGCAAAGGCAGCCGCATCCTGTGGCGGAGTGAATAAATGCGATGCTGTATTTGTGGACAAGACGGCCTAGGTGGCGCAGTCTGTCGTGCCGGAAGCTGCATTGCGTAGGCCAGCTGGTTCAGGCGGGGAATGAAATCGGGACGTGGAAGAAAATAGTAACTAAATCCTTCCACGTTGTACATTCTGGTCAATGACGCAGTATCAATTGTAAAAATTGTGATACACGGAAGTTTATTCTGCGAATTTGATCCTGTTCAATTCTATGTATTGTATACTCTTCTTTATATGATTATGTTTTGGAGTGAATATTATAAATATCTTTATTCACCCCTGAAATCGAACCATCTTTGCGTTTTGATAAAGCTTCAGTTGTCGATCATATTATCTCCGCATGGTATACGTATCGAAGTACTCGAAGTGATATTTGGCGAAAAATTCATTTCTAACAGAACTAAATTTAAGTAAGTTCAACTTTTTGCTTTTGGCTTATGCTTATGAAATACACACACATTTTACCTAACGTAACGCTAACATTAAATAGCAGACTTACACATGAAGTGAAAACAGGAAATCAATATTTTTACTTGCTATTGATCTGTTAATCACCACGCACGCTTATTTGTTTGTGTGTTCATAACTGACGTTCCAAGAGACCTCAGGGAGTGGTGGAATTTTAACCACTTCAAATTGCTGGATGGAATAAGGACCCTGTTAGAAGAATTGCAGTGGTCGTCTTTTCTATTCGGGGGCTTCTGTAGTTTCCTTCTCAACTATTCAATATAATTGCTGTGGCAGCAAAAATATTAGGCCAAATAACATTTGAATTTCATTATATGAATTCTAGCAAAATATTCATCAAACAAAACCAGTTCATTACAAACGTTTACATATTTTTGACCCACACTAGCTTCAGAATCATTCACTTCAGCATCATCATAAAAATTGACGCTTCAAGTACTTTCAAGAAAATAAATTCGACCGTATGTTGGAATGAGCTTTTCACATTGTGAGTTCTGAGTTAATCGAGTTTAAGACTAAATGAAGACTGCATTGTTCACAATTTTCAAAAGAAAAATATGCTGCGTACTTTATGATAATTTATAAAACCAAACAATACACATATGAAGAGCCATAAGAGGTTTATTCTAAATATTACTGAGACTAAATCAGCTAAGTAAAATTTCTGAGAAAAACTACAAAGCAATATTTTGTATATTAAAATTGAACCAGCCATTATTTTTTAAATTTCAATAACGTATTAATCATTTTTTTTTAAATTTCTCCCTGTTAACCTAAATGTAAGCCCGGAAAATGAAGGTAATTAAATAATGCATTTGGTGTATTAAAAGCGCTCTATGTCCATCAGGATTAATGCAGGGACGGATCCCAAGGTAAATTTTGGGAGGGGAAAATTCAAAATGTTTTGGTCGAATGTACCATATTACAAAGTTTGTAAAATGTAGCAGGCTACACTCAGCTCTTGTTCCGATACGATTTTATTTGTTTGAAAGACTATTCATCTGAAAATAGTTTTGCTTAAAAGTTTCGAGACAAGTTAAAATTAATAGTTACTGAAATAATTTAGGGAGGAGGGAGTTTCCCTCACTTCTCTCCCCGTGGATCCGCGCTTGTCTACTGTCTATGATGAGCAAGGGCAGCAAATAACAAACGCGTCCCTGATGCAATGAATTGACTATTTTCTATAATTATATCTGCACTTCGTTTTAATTTGAAATAAAAGTTTTTGAAATCTGTCAATAATTGAAGAATTTGTTTTTAAATCCGTAATTAATTGCATGTGTAAACGACCTTAAACCCTCCCTGCCAAAAATCATCTAGTAATTGCTTAAAACTTTTTTCACACTAATTGTTTCAGAGCATTGGTTCATTTATTTATTCAGATTTAAAACTTCAATAATGCACCAACTGCATATGGCACATCTAATTAAGCAGATTACACCTAGATGCACCCAGAAAGTTATAATCTCATGCATCCGCTGCGCATCAGCCCATCCCTGCATTCGCGTCACATTCATGGTCATTTCCTTCACTCCCGCTGAGCGGCCTGCATTAATCGCGAAACAATTCCAACAAAGCCCGCATTACATCTGTAAGTGCCAACAGCAGCAGCAGCCGCTCAACGGACAATGACCAATCCTCTCTCATCAGGCGATTGCTCCATTGAGTTGCAGCCAATAAGCGCGCACGCTGTGCCTCAGAGCATGATCTCGCACATCCCCCCGCCCCATCGCCCAACCTCCATATCGCGGCGGTTCATCGGAAAATTTCATTTCCCTGGCGTAATCACTTCGGCCGCCCTCGCCTCGTCGCCACGCGCCGCCCTACACCGGCCCGCGCCGCCCCGCTCTTTCCCTCTGCGCCCTGCTACGCCCCCTCCGACATCCAGCACCACCCCGGATGACATCGCTCCGCTCCGGCCCGGTCCACCACACACCACCACACACCACCCTCCATACCGCCCCTCCACACCAAACCCTCCCATACCACCACCCTCCATGCCGAACCTGCCCACCTTGTTAACACCGCATCCACCCACCGCCCTCCACCGCTCACTCGTCCCCTGCCCCGCTACTCCCTGCCACTTGCCCCGCTTCTGCCTTGCCCTGCCCCGCTTCGCCCGCCCGCCCCGCTCCGCTCCTGCCCTGCCCTGCCCGCCCTCGCCCTGCTCCGCTTCCGCTCCGCCCCTGCCCGCCGCTCGCCCTGCCCTGCCCCGCTCCGCTTCGCCCTTGCCCCGTTTCGCCGCCCTTGCCGCCGCTTTCGCCTCCCGCTTCTCGCCCTGCCCCGCTTCGCCTCCGCTCGCCCTTGCCCCGCTATCGCTTTCGCCCTCCCGCTTCGCTCCGCCCTTGCCCCGCCTTGCGCCGCCCTTCTCTGCTTCGCCCCACCACGCCCCTCTCCATTCCCGCTCTGCAAAAACCCTTGCTCCACCCCCTTTCCGTGCCACCTCATACCGCCCCCGCGTCCATCCTACCTTGCCCCGGCCACGATGCCACCCTGTCCGTCCCCCTCATCCCCTTCCACATCGTTCCTCTCCGCCCCGGGCCATCATCACCGCCCCGCCCCACACTCATCATCACAGCCCCGCCCCTCCACGCCACCCATCACCCCACGCCGTACGGCAACCCGTCACACCCGACTCTCGGCCCTCGTCTCCATTCCCGTCGTCATCACCGCGGCTGTCCCACGAGGGCGGCAAGCGGCGCCGCTTTCACCACTTACCGTCGCTCACCGGCGGCGCGGTCCCCGGACAATATCCGATGCAGGTTGCGGGATTCGAGATTGCAGCCTCCGAGCTGCAATTTATGGCGCGCAGTTTCAATTTCGCCTAATGGAGCGGGCGCGCCCCGCGGCTCGCCGCCCGTTTGTCAGCGCGCGGGATGATTGATGACGTCCCCGGGCAATTTGATGAATGGAGTTGAAAGAGAGCGTTAAAATCAAATGCGGCGATTGGCGGTGAAATGGGGGCGATTTGCAACTTAAGTGCAAATACTCGTCTTTATTCACACGTGATATCTTGCTCAGATTTACGGTTGTTTGTAACACTGCGAGAAATCGACGAAATGTTTCGAGAAGTTTCTTTGGTATTCATCTCGAGTCTTGGAGTTGGTGTATTTTAGGCAGTCTTCTCAATGGGACATGAGGCCAATGCTTCTCTGATATGAAGCTTTCGTGTTTTGTATTACAATAAATATATTTTTGTGAACCTTTTTATAGGAAAAATAAAAACTTTTTTAACATAAACTCAAACCGCATAATTTCGAGAGTTTTGAACGATACAGTGAAATGATTATCTAAACAAACTCTAATAATCGGTAACCGTAGACCCAGAGCGGCTCCTTTTAAGTGCGTTTGATATGAAGAGTCGGTTTTGAAAAACTCTAATCCCACTACCATCACATCGCTTTACAGGAAACTTAGTTATTCCATGACCTGAAATTGTTCTTTTAAAATCATGCAGCAAACCTACAGGCCAAAACTTTTCGAGTGGCACCGCTAAAATCTGTGCTAATCTGTGAGAATAGCGTCAATAATAACTTGGTGAATTACATTTACAGTTAAGGCAAAATGTGGAGTCCTATTTGTGGACAAAAATCAATCCAATGAATGTAATGCATAATGGCGCCTACTTTAATATGCATACAGAAAAGTTTAAGGGAAGTACTGAAAGCAATCCGATACTAATGTTTCTAATTATATTTAGTTAAAGCTAAAGAAGTTGATCTTAAGAGACATAATTCACACCTCTGTGAATCAATAATGTATAGTTCAGACTGCATCACTTTTTCCCAAATTTCTTGAACCTCGAAATTGTAATTTACGACAGGCATTAAGTGAACTAATTCACTTACTGGAGAAATTGCGGGAGGAAAATTTTCAGAAAATCGGTGAAGAAAAATGGCAACCTCTCACTAGAAGCAGAGGTAGAACACATTGTATACCCGGAAGACTAATAAACTATTACCTCATTTTCCTCGTCTCCCATTCCACGGCTTGCAAGTTCTGGATATTCGCCTGCGGGATGAGATATGCGTTATTGAGCAACTTTCGACGATGCCACATATTAGAGACGCACGAAGTTTCGGGTAATCCTCAAAGAGCTCCATATCACTGAGTTTCTCACGATTCACAGTCTCCTCCTGAGAGGAAATTCCAGGTAACCGGCTTAGAAGGAACTTCGCAATTTTCCAACCGTCTTACAACAGTTGTCAGAGGAGCAACAGCACACTTCGCCGTACACCTCGATTTCCTTTGCAAGCGAGAACTAAGAAGAAAATACTGTATATTCACGTAAGATTCTCATAAATATCAAGGAAACTTCTCGAAGTAATGGAGGCGTGACGGTTCTACATTCGCCCTATGTAACTTACAGTTTACTGAGCGGTCTGCTTCAGTTTGAACACGCATTTGGCCCTTTACTTCAAAGTCACCTCCTCTTGAATCTACTCCATTTCCCCTCAACTTTTGTTTCCTTCCTCCCCTTTGTGTTTCCTCACCCTTTTTCCTTCCCGCGTCTTCTCCCTTGCCACGTTGCGTGCTATAAGCCGGGCGCCTTTGGCGGAGCGTTTAGGTTATGTTTCTTCATCGCTCCCCTCCTTAAAAGAGACATTTCTGCCGTAAGCCTCTTACTTGGAAATTAATTATTCGTTTCAAAGACACTTCGCAGGGCTTTATAAATATACAAAACCTTCTATAATTTAAGATCAACTTTTCTGCGCGCAGCAGAACAGCCTTCGTTTTCTCCTCCTTAGAAACTTTTTCCTTCCTCTCTCCTTTCACTCATCTTTCTTATACTGTTTCCCCTTCTCCTTTTTCTCTACCTCTTCCTTTCTACTCCCTCAACCTTGTACTAACTCTCTATTTTCCTTCCGTGTTGCTGTTTGAGTTGATCTTCCATTACGTTTACCTCTTCTATTTACGGAAGATGTGCAATACAAAACGGAAAATGCTTCGTTTAATTTTAAGGACGTGATCAAATATTTTGTTCCTCTTTTTATAAAATAGCCTAGAAATCAAATTTGCTTATAATAAAAAAGGCTTTTCACATAAATTGTTTACTATTTACTTGAGTGACTTATTTGTGAAAAATGTAAGGTTTTTGATCAAACACAAGAGTATAAAACCCTAAAAATATAGTAACAACAAGGAAAACATCCTGTTAATTGGGGTGTTCTCTAAATTTTCTGTATTGATTATAAATTTTAATGAAAATGACTATATATAGACGTGACAGGAAATTATGGAAAGGTTGTAAATATGTGTAACTATTACGAAAGAAGATTTTTAGAATAATATTGTTACGGACTCATACTTGATCATTTTAGGCGTGCCGGCGGCAGAATAACGAACTACTTTCATTTACGTCGGGTCTCCGCCTTCTAGTTATTCTCAGTCCGTACATCCATATATTTATGAAGCAGAATATGACGCAACTGTAAAATGAACAGAAGAATGTTGCTTCAGAGCTATTGGTATGAAACCATATCTATTTGTTTTATGCACCAGGGTCTCAGAGCTGCCATACAGTCGCGGCGTGGTGGTACAATGCGTGCTTCCGGCATTCTAGCACTATATGTTGTCCCGAGGTGTTTTCACGCCGCCGCGCCGGGGCATGTCCCTTAGAATAACTCTTATCCTCACTCCCTGCTTCTTGTGTGTAAGTACACTGTTAGTCTCATGACCGGACACGCCGGAACGCGATGAATACAGCTACTCACCACCTAGGCTCCGCAGCCTCACAGGCTGAAAGCTCGCCAGTCTTTCAGGTTGATACCGGAGTTGTTTTACACTTCTCACTGCGTCGGGACAAAGTCCCTCCGCAATGCTATGAGAATCTGATAGCGCGCGACGAAGCCAATTTCTCCCTTTGGGGGCCCCTCGGGTTGTTTCATTCGGGGGAGGGGCACGGAGCACCCGACCCGTCTCCCCACTGCAGTCACTTTTATGCCAATAGGAGTTTCGACGAGAATCTGGGCAACCGGGAGGATGACTCCAGTTCCCCGTCAGGACTTCTCTATGGCGGCAGAACGCAAGGCCGAAGCTCCAAACCTGCAAGCAGAGAGCGCGGGGTGCAAGAGTTCGCGCGTTCAATGCGGAAGCATCCGCGCTTGATAGTTGAAATTGCAGCGTGGGCAAATGTTTTGAGGGTTTTGGAACTCAAGCAGAGGTATGTGATGAGTCTATGAGGCTGTCCCCGAGTGAAATAACCCGTCAGTGACCGCGAAACAATACGTGTGCAACATCAACGAATGCTGATATTATATAATTTGGAAAAGGAGTGTTTTATAAATACATATTTTTATAAGAAAACGTATTCAAAAATGGTTTAGTGCCATTCTAAATGAATTAGAACAATTTTTATTTTACATATATTATCTATTTCTGAATTTTTTACATATTTTGCACATTTTAATACATTAATAAGTCGAAACGCGACATTTCAGATGCTACTTTACCAATTCAAGTTACTGGAATAGTCTTTCCAACAAAAGCAAAGAAATAGAGAGCTTCTATGAGAAGCGGACCTTAACAGTGAATTGTCAGATTACTCCCCCCTCTGTGTATTGGAAACTCCATAGTCTGAATCAAGAATGAAGTGTGCCAAGCAGAAGTAATCTCAACCATGTGCTTTTTCATGTTTCATAGAATCCATGCATAACTATATCGAAATCTGACAAATATTTTTTGTAGATCATTGTCCTTTCTTTTTAAAGATCTTGTTGGGTTTGGGGGCTGTATGCTCTCTTTAATTCCCTCCCTCTCCGCAATCCATGACTACACAGTACGAATATCAACTCGCGCACCTGCTCCTCATAAACAACATTGTATACACTACGTACGAATTTCATATTTTGAATAAACCCCGTATTATGAAGTAAGGAGGATTTATTACTTCTGTAGAGGCAGAATTGTCTTTCAGTCTCTCCGAATCCATTTTAAGACCTGATCGGCAACGTTTTGATTTCGAAAATTCGAAACTACTGACTGGGAACCATATGAAATAACAAAATGAATTTTTATTTTATAAATTTTCTTTTTATTTTCTTACGTATTTAAGAAAAAATCATACATACTATGCACAAATTTTACTTCTTAAATTCCACCCCTAAAATTAAAATTTTGCTACAAATAATACGAGACAATATTTTGTTGCACTACTACTTTAAACTGATTTGCCTTCTTCATTTAAATTATGTTGTAAAATACCTTGACGTATTTCTTCATTATGTTATCTGAACCTACGAATTGTTTTCAACAGTATTAATTAAATTATCGAATTATAATTTAATATTTAAAAAGTAGTTGAATCAAAAGAAAGTTGTAGTAGGATGTTGATGCGATGCTTGCAATTTAAAAAATGATTATGGAATCCACCAGTAAGAAAATATTGCCGATTTCTGGTTTTTACTAAACTTCACTTCCGAGGAGCACAGGTAGACTTTCTCCTTCAAGGAGGGAGTTTGAAAAAATAAAGGGAGGGTAACCACCCTTGAATGAGACCCTCGAGACTTGCCCTTCCACCCTTAGTAAGCTCCTTGCCGCGTCCCAAGAGGCTCACAATCCTGCGCCAGGATTTGAGACATCGGAAATATTTTCCATGAGAGCAGATCGAATCGTTTCTGCTCTTGTGTGAGATAAACACAATAAAGTACATACAAAATACTGCTATCAATACTAATACAATCAGTACTAAAATGAAGCTCACTATGGTCAATGAATTGGTGCAACGGAACAAAAACTGAAATTAATACTGTAATTATTAAACTTATGTCAATATCTACAAAACAGGGATAAATTTAGCTTCAACTTGAATTCCTAACAAAATGGAATCTCTTTTAACAAGTTAAGCCGTTAGTAGGACAATCTACACAATTGATTTAAAAATGACTACCAATATACACAACATATGCACTACAGGAGATATTTTGAACTATATTGCTAAAGAAATGCAAAATAAATTGAAACAAGACTGGAGAGAATACAAACCTAGCTTCTTACACATAACTGTAAATACACTGAACTCACTAATCACCAGTTAGAAAATGCGGCGCAGAGAACAAGAAGTCCTTTCGAGAATAAGATCTGGACACACCAAGTTAATCTTTACATCTTCACTTAACACAAAATCATCTCCCCCACGTGTGAACAGTCCAAAGTTCAATTACATTAAAATCACATTTTTATAGTTTGACCAAGATTGAAGCATCTCAAAATGTTATTTGAATTTAATTATGAAACAATACTTCATTCTACCAAAGATCAAAATAGCATAATTAACTTCTGTCATCCACGAATATGTTTTGGACAAATGACATATTTGTCACTTGCAAATATAACTTCCACTTTGTATTACTTTCTCTGATTTAATATTGTATCCAATTGTATTAATGTGTTGATTTAATAATGTTACCAATTAGTATGTAGTATTATGTAACAGTAATTGTCGCTAATAACCACGATATTTATGTGACTATAAATAAATAAATTGAAACAATACTGCCTACTGAAATTAGTTCTTTTAGCTTCACAAATTAGACGACAAATATAACAAAAAATGCATTTTTTTATTCAACCTCTTGTAGGAGTGCAAAATGGCTTTTCCGTTCCTAGATGATAGAAGCAGTCATCTTAATTTCACCTCTTCATCCCAGGAAAGTCATTCAGCACGTACCAGTTATGCGTTCTTCTGGCTTTCCAGATTAAAAATGCAATGTTCACAGGCAGACTAGCTGCTAAGAAATGATGCAGAGGTGATTTTTAATGCTAACTACGGTATTGACGTTTTTCGTTACCTAATACTAATCAATTTTATGATATTCGTAATGTATCTGTATATGATTTACATTTCTATATAATGTTTAGAAAAGATATCGTGAACTAATATTTAAATTCAGCAAACATTTATCTTACATGTGGTAAAATCTTCCACCTCATTTGAATCGTAAGCAATGTGTGCTTGGTAATAACAATTAGCGAGTTAACGTAATTACAGAGATATTTGCATCTCCCTTTAAAATATACTTTTAACACTTCTCTTTTCTTGCCATCTGGATCAACAATTATGAGACTGAAATTGAAAGCAAAAAAGTATATCAAATTTGTATATCTTATAAAGTATGAATAACAAATTATTCGAAACTGAAAATTCAAAAGTATTTTTTTATTTAAAAATAATGTTAGTCCTGCTAGAAATTAACATCGACATACGTTATGAATCTTGAATTTTCTCACCTGAATGAATTTCTGAATGTTCATTTTATTACCAGTGTAATAACCACAAATGCAATATAAACTGAAATATTCTAAATTGCATATAATTACTATTCATGTTATATTACAATATACAGAGATGATTTAATTTAATATGGTTTGCTCTCTTTATTTTGTACATCATGTTTTAAATGAAGGTAATACAATATGCTAGGCTTTAACATTAATTTGAATAAATCCAGTAAATGAATATGTGAACAATATTTATCCGGAGATAGTGATGATTTCAACCATGATTTCTTCTTCATAAGAAGCAAGAACTCAATCACTCGCAAGAATGGCATTCAGCAATATTATGTTTTAATGGTTCATGAAAGCAATTCATTTCATCAATATTTTTCGGGGAAAACAACAGAAACAACATCGTACTATCATAAATTGGAAGCAGTGAAAAAAAATTACGAAGGGGGCACCCGGGTTTGAACCGGGGACCTCTCGATCTGCAGTCGAATGCTCTACCACTGAGCTATACCCCCACGCGATGAACAGTTATCATTTTCAAAGATTAGATTTTTAATCTGTGGGTGATATCAAGCTTAGTTTTCAGGCGTTCTGCCTCCTCCTCTATTCGTACGGCCTTTCCTTGGGTAGGCATCTCTCTGCTTGTGTTGCGTTCCCCGTGCTAAAAGCCTCTTATGCCTTCCGTGACTGTTTCCATTACCTTCTCTTTATTAGATTTTGGAACTTGTGTAGCAATTAATTGGCGCATATATAAAGGTCATAGTTTACTGATCATTTGAATAAATAAATTGTATTTAAACTTGTAAAATATTTTTAGAAAATAAATGTATTGATTAACTGTAATTGTGAATATTTAAAACTTTTTGAATTTCTCTTGATACATTTCATAAACATTTTGTCAATAGTAGTTTCTAGGAAAATCACGGATTATCGTATAGATAACGTATAGATGTAGTATGTAAGAGGAGATACCCGATGTACATTCACGTAATAATTGATCGTGAAGAATCGCAAAAAATCTTTTTTATTGTGTATTTTATTTTAACCTTAGAAATTTTTACAAAACGTCTGTAGTTTTACCATGTTCTCCATGAATGGTATTCTGAATTGTCGGATCACCGGGTTAAACCTCTGAACCGGAGTTAGACTGTAAGGATTCGATCAGAGGGATCCGAGTTCGGCATTCGGAAGGAGACACACCACCGTTTTCGAGCGAACACCTCGAACACTCATTCGAGCAGTCATTGCCTCACTTCATCCGATGCGATGCCAAAGACGAACTTCCAAATCGACGTATCTGTATTATATTAAGCTGAATTATTTGGCCGAACTCTGCCATTCAACATTGCTATTTAAACGAATTAAATTAAAGTGTAGGGATATTAAGCTTCGTGAAAGTCCTCGGAGTCAATTATCCAAAATTACAGTAGGACTTGAGAAGAAAGAAATGAAATGGGTTGCTGCTAGTTTCCGCAAAACGTGAACCTGAACTCATTACTGCAATAGGACTATGAAGTTTCGTTTAGAAACAACTCTAGTGTCATATCGAATGTATCTCTCATTGACATATCTCTCTTTAATATTTTCGTTTCTATGAAAAATATGTCGCGTGTAGTTAATGATTCGAAGAAGAATGTTTAGTGCCCTCGACTACAGTGTGACCCCTATTGTTCAACGTAACTCGCCCTTTCGCAGCCGAACACGGATGTACTCAGGCCGCCCCAACAGCTTACACCACTTATGTTTTACTACGAGCGCTTCGGTGCGTCCCGCACCCAAGTGATGGGACATTTTACCCAAAAGTCGATTCATCGATATTTCGATATATCACCGAAAGGTTTTCGATGTCGATGAAAAAAACAAACTTGAAGACAAAATCGATGTTTAAAATACGATAAACAGATAGTATTTTCCCATACCATTTCCATTTTAATTATTATAATTAAAAGAGATACACGAGTATTTTATTGTTTGATCCCGTATAAATAAAATGTTAAAAATACTCTTTATCGAATGTAAAGAATCAATCTTTATTTGCCCATGATACATAATAGATATTTTGTTAAAATTATATCAAAATGAGACATCCTGGACAAACTCCCGAAAATAACCATAAAGAAATATCTCCATGAATATCTCATATACATCCACAACAGTGATAGATGTCAATGCCTATTGGTTTTGAGCAATTTACAAAAAAATTAATTCTTGAAATTTTGTTTATACCATGAACTTTTTTTTTAACATCGATGTTTCTGGAAAAATATACCGAAGTGAAGAAAACAAAAAACACAAAATATCGATGTTAATAGATGGATGTTTATGATCAAAAATATCGATTTTTTAAAAACATCAATGGCTTTTCGCCGTCCCTACCGCACCTGCATGCTTTGCCGTGTGGTGGCGCCGTGCTCGACCCCGCCTGCCCCAACCTGTGCACGTCAGGGGCATGCCCCTCCACTTCCTGCAGCATGGAATTGTAATTTTCCCTCTTCCTGTACGACCAAAACTGAAAATTCGTCTTTGTTATCCAGTAACGCCGGAGGAAAAAGAGATTTTTTTTTATTTTTCCTTCCCGAGTATTGATCGAAGAGTTCTTTTATTCATTTACGTTTGCGGAATTTTCAACCGTTCCAACAGGACCGCCATGAATCCTCTGTGAACGGATTGTGTCTGAATCTCTTTCATCCACACATATACGTGTTCAAACGCACCTTCTTGCTTTCTTTTTTTTCATACATGTTATAGCATTCCATATATATTCATGTCATTGGCGATTATTTAAAATATTTGCAACGAAATTACTTTTTTAAAACTATTACTATGTTTCTATATTATTAGATCGTTTTCCATTGGAGAACAATAATCATAAAGGAAATAATAGAATTGCATTGATTGCTTCAAGGTTGTTTTCGTATCCTGACAAAATAATTTATATTATTTGATAACTGAGTTTGATGGAAACAGTGGATTAAAGATAAGATGACAGTTTAAGCAAATATTCATACACCATTCTGTAAATCCTAGAATTGTTGAAAACTTTCTTTTCATACGTATTTACATACGTTGCGTATATCAATGTATTTAATATACGTTGCATGAATCTGTATTGACAAAGAACTAATGCATTATTGTCATGTTTTACAAATTAAAAGAAAGTTTTTAATCCTCTGAATTATACCTACAACTAAATTCATGCACCTCTCGCTCAAGTTGACTGCAATACTGCAGGTTGTTCACAACAAAAAAACTATGACTTGAAAGCGCAAATTTCACTGGTTTGCATGGCATTCTCAGTAAAATATATTGATATGTAAGTTGATGACACCATAAATTTCTGGAGAGTACAGTGACCTTTCGAGTAGATGTCGTAATCTAAATAGAAAAATGTGGTATAAAACAACCATGTTATAAGCGCTACGACTATCCTACACATTTGAAATGTTGGTACTACTGCAGCTCTACGTTCTGCTCAACCTCACATAGTAGCACTAAATCACATTGTAATCGAGTTACCGCATGCGACATTCGACAGTAGCGCTCCACCCTCACCAAGTGGCTGGAGGACAGGGACATGGAACTGCTTTTGCCCCCTGGTACGATGCAGTGGTAAGGTGATGTATCGCATATCGAAAATATTAATATTTCTACCACACCACTACATCGCTATTGTTCTATAAACTTCATTTACGGTTGGTCTCACAGGGCTTATGTAATACAAGAATGTTGGAAAACGCATTAAGAAACTAGTAAATAAAGAATCGTATAATAACTACAATATTCCAAAGACAAAATCTATTATCATTAATTTAATGCATGATTTCCGTGAAATAGAATCGTCTGATGTTAAAGTAAAAAGGGCTGGTCTGGAGCTTAAGTGGTCTCTGTAAGAATTTACGCAAAATTCATATTACAATAATTTTGAACATAAAGATTAACAATATACAAAATCTACAGAGGTTTACAAGCTGCTTCTGACGACAAATGCCTTCAATTAAACAGAAATTAAATGTACCAAATAGAATTGTCTCTCCTTTTTAATTGCACTTAATTTGAAAACGGTTGAAGTAACACAGTTGTATAGACCAGTCGGTGTTTTTGTTTACACAACATTAAGTATCTTGTGTTATACTTTCAGTGTGTAAAAGTTTCACGAAATATTCAATTGTAAAATGTACATTAACACGTTTCATTACTTCTTCCCTTTACTGAAATTAGTTACTGAACCACTGTAACTCCAAGCCAGCCTTGTGATCCCAAAGACGGTGGCAAAAATAATTAAACGAATAGAATGCGCATTTTATTCACTTCAGGGTATTATATGGAACTTATTTCAAAACTACGGGATGATTGGGAACAAATATTATTTCAGAGCAGTTTACACAAAAATTAAACTTAAAAAAATGTACGCTAATCTACGATTAGTTAACCGATACGTATTTTTGAGTTTGCATAGTAAGGAACACTTTGGAATGGAAAACCAACCCAAATGAGTAGAAATTATAAGAAATTATGTGGTATTCATTAAAAGTTTTGGTAATATTTTGAAAAGGTCAATTCTTGCACGTTACCAGAACCAAACGCCAACAATACGGTTCTCAGATCCAAGAGCAGTATTGTATTTCGTCGTCAATTGGATTGTTCCAAAGGACGCGGAGCGGTGACACGTTCATTAGGTCGACAGCGGTGCGCTCCATTTCCCGCCTTGGGCGTCGGATTTACAAGAAGCCTAAGTAAAGGAGGGGGGGGGGCGCTGCCGGATGCAGGGAAATCGGGGAATACGATAATTGGTTTATCGCCGCTTGTTCTGGAGTCGGTGACCCGCTTCCGCGCAGAAGCCCGCAGCCGCCGCGGCTGTCGGCCGCGCTCATCCCCTCCGGCGCAGGCCGAGCTCAAGCAAAGGGCGGCGAAGGGCGGCTTTGGCGTCGGCGGCAGGCGCGGCTGCGGACGAGACGGCGCGGCAGCGAGGCTGGTCGGGACGGGGCGGGCCGCAGTGGTCTCGTAAGGGTCGAAACGAGGATGGGCGAAAATAGTAAGTTACATAACCCGGGCGCGAAACGATTGAATTAATACCTTATTTTACGCGGCGAGACTCGGCCCATCAGGCCCGCTCTTCCGTCTGACCACGCAAAATTTTGCTACGCTCCTTTCACCAACTAGCAGAGAAAGGAGGTATTTCTTGGGCGAGAAACACGCGATTTCAATTTAGCTCAGAGGCGTCATTTAGGCTTGAGGATCTTTTTACATGCAAGTAATTCTATCAACATGGGCCAGCCGGCTTTACTTCCCCTCCGAAGGAAAGCATACGAAAGATTTTTTCGCCCTTAAAAATCCACGGCGTCGATCGGGTTTGAACCCGCTGGGTACAACTGTCCGATACGTTAACCATTACACCATCGGGCCGAGATTCACGCATGATTCGGGCGTAGCTCGAACGACAAAAAGGCGAGCGCGGGAATCACCTCGCGTCGTGTTGCATATACCATTTTTTTTAACACTCCATGAGCGAAACGCAATGCGTCAAGTAAAGGAATATAAATTTAATACAAAATAACTAGAAATACCTTACTTGTACAAAAGTAAATTGATTCCAGTCAGTGTCGTAACACTATTATTTGTAAATAATAAAAAAAGGACGTTGCGAGGCGAAAGACAATTGGAAATCGTTACAGATGTTTCGCACATGCTTCGCCTTGTTTCGCACTCTCTGAAAAAAATTAGCTTTTTCGCACATTGAAAACTCGCATGATAATGCGCGTTTCGCACACGGTGTATTAAAAATTACTTTTTAGACAGCTCTCGGTAAAAGCAGTTACTTTTAGTCTATGCAAGACGTGCTAAAAGATCAATTTTTAGTACCAGTTCTAAAAGTAGGACGATACTCAAATGTTCAGATAAAAGTATGAATAAAACAAAGAAAACATATTTTCATCTGATGACATCAACTACTATTCACCTCAACGTAACATAGTGATACGTATGCTTGCATTAAAATAAACACGTGTACGACACGAGGTAAAAAAAGGTATTTTATTTTCTTCGTAGGTTTGCGTCTCTACGCCTATTTATTTTAACATGCACTACGCTCTCATGTTTATTTTTCGTGTGCCAATCAGATTTATTTTTCATTCTAACAAATTGTGTGCCAGAAAGTTACAAAGCGTGAGCGAAATATCGCGAACAGTAAAACACTTTACGTGCTCGGAGTGTTAAAAAAAATTGCATACGCAACACGTACCCCAGGAGTTTCGCGCACGCCTCTTTTGTCGCCGATGCTACGCTCGAAAAATTAACTTCCCTGTATCGCGCGCTTGTTACGTAACGTATCATGGGAATAGTACATTGTAACAGTATGTAAGCTCGATTTCATGAGACTTCATTTTTCTAGATGCGAAAGGAGAGGGGTTGATCATTTCGTCGGCAAGGCTAGAGTATCAAATCTTCTTGTTTTCGACACAAAATAGTTTCTGCTACACGGTAGCGAACATTTTTAATAATCACATTTTGACAACAATGGACGTTGCTTTCTTTTATCGTAAATACACAAAAATAACAAATACGTTGTAATATGTGTGAAAAGTGCTGCGCTCGATAAGGCAGCTCGATAAGGCAGCTGGATAAGGCAGCTCGAGAAGTATTATAAGCGCGGTAGGCGGGTTCGAGTTCTGCGAATCATAGGTGTTTTAACACTTGTGTTGTGGCATGACTGGCTTTTCAGTCCTCATTTATTACGTACCATGTCATTCATGGGAAGCAAAAAACCTTTATGAGAAGCAAGTAACCATTACATCTGTTTCGGCCAGCCACCTAGATTCCCCAGTTTGAGGCAAAGGGTGCATCCCCAGTACATCGTATATGACCTATATACTTCCTAATCATAAGATAAACCTAATCGCTTGCCCTTACCGAAATATACCCATCGCCGTGTGTCTTCTACGTGAAAAAATATACATGCTGTAAAATTGGAAGTGTTCTTTTAAAAAAAAATGTTGACCCTTACCTGGAATTCAGCTCGTGTAAGCCCAATCAGCTGTTGATTTTTCGATTTCTTTGAGTGAATGTACGAAAGTTGGAACAGAATCAGGTCACACAGAGACAGTGGAAATAAAACTTGAAATCTGCAAAAGGGAAACAGGGTGTCATTATAAAATATTGCACTAAACAAAAAAACAATTCATTGCAAAACTGATTGCGGACGAAATAACTTAATAAATTTTTCATTATTTTGCCTAGAAGAAAATCCGCTATGATGCTGATCAGGCAATGAAGTTTTGGAGTCTTAATTGAAGATACATTAACGCCTTATGTTTTAGTTATGAATGCCCTTTTTAATTGGATATTTTGATGTCATCACAGGCTCGTCGTCATGCCGCAAACACACTTCCGTAAAGCATACATGTGACTTACAATAATAGACACTTTTTTACTCCATTTTGAAATCAGATCAAACCAGCATTCAGCGAGACAAAAAACAACAACAAACAAATGGTCACAATAAAACAATAAGCTTAATACTCTAACCGTCTCGGATATTAGATTGGTGTTTTAAGTGTACAAGACATATTTGTAAGTTCGAATAGAGATAGCTACTTCAAACTAGGTAAGGTTTGTTTTCTTACGCACAGTCTCATATGTCACACTCACTTATTAGTTTCACATAGGTCTTAACTGTCTTTTTTATGACTTAAACACGATTTACATGCTTCCTTTTGACGAACCATTTCGAGAGTTTTGGCAAATGCGCGCGTGCACAGAATCCTAAACACCAGAACAGAAGCCCCAAAGCATTTGCACGCGTTCGCTAAAACTACAAAATCGTTCATCAAACGGAAGCATGTAAATTAGAACTTACAATCGATCTGCCCCCCTTGCCTGTGGTCTAGTGGCACCGTCGGGGATTATCGAGCTCCCCCGCAGGGAACCTGCCATCTAGCGACCCTTCTCTCAACTGTCCCCACAGGCGCTGCTCCCTCGGATGTCGCGTCACAGCAGCCCATAAACCCATCCCGGTTGTCTATTTCTTTATTACCGAACTTGGCCTGGAGGGATTGTAAGTCCACTTTTGTTAACTGTAGAAACAGACAGATTGGGTTATAAGATAAAATTGCGTTAAAACGCCAGTGTAATTTGAAAGCCTGGGAATGTATGAAGGTATAAAAGAAAAGAAATAGTATTAAAATGTGATTTTTTTAAAAATTATTAAATAAAAGAAACATTACTTTGGTATAAACATTATAATTTATTTCTTGTTCCATACTTATAGATTTTGTGAAAACCACGATTTTCTACAAATAGAAATCAACGCGAGTTGTGGATAGAAGTTATTATGACGTAAAAATCATCAGGCGCCAACTTTCATTACAAACTCCACTTTTGCCGGAAGTATTAGTACACTACGCGCACGTTTCAGCATATCTCAGACCACTGTGCGTGTCGCGGCGCGGCGAGCTGGGTGGACGGTTGTGGGGGAGCCGGGGGGAAAAAGAGGGGAGGGGCGGGGGCGGTGGGGAAAGAGGAGGGCGAGATCCGTCCCGAAACATGGCGCCGCACGCCCGCGCCCCGTCAGCCCCGCGCCAACAAAGCGCAGCAAGCGCTTAACTAGGGGCGCTTAAGACGCACAACACGCGCAGGCGCGCGGCCGCCCTGGGCTCCCTCCTCAACGGCCCCACCGCCTCGCGCCACCGCCGCACACCCTGCGCGTCGCGCCGGGGACAGTTTAAATGAAAACGAATTGAAAGCGGCGGCCGCGAGGGGGAGGCGGACAAGCGGCGCCGTGGAGAGGTGGGGCGAGGGTGGTGGTGGCGGAGGCGGAGAGGGTGGATGAAGTAGAAGACGGTGGCAGCAGCGAAGATTAGAGACGTTGGGGAGGGTGAGACGGAGGAGGAGGAGGAGGAGAGGAGGGAGCAGTACATGTCGACGGGCGAAGAAGGAGGACGAGCTGTTGCGACGGTGGAAGAAGGACCAAGGAATAGAGGACGGTGGCGAAGGCGGAGGTGGGAGGAGGAAGTAAGAGACGGTGGTGGAGCAAGGAGGAGGAGGAGGAGGAGGAGGAGGAGGAGAGGTAGGAGGAGGAAGTGGGAAGTCAGGAAAGCGCGTGGGGGAGGCGGAGAAGAAAGAGGTAGAGACGGTGACGAAGGCGGAGGAGAGGAGGAGGAGGAAGTAGAGACAGTGTCGGGATCGGTGAAGATGAAGGAGGAAATGACGGCGGTGAAGGCGCAGAAGGAGGAAAAGACGGCGGCGAAGTCGCAGAAGGAGGAGGAGGAAGTAGGGACGGTGTCAGAGACTGACGAGGCGGGGATGGAGACAACGGTCGGAAATGCATACGACGGTGGACGAGGTCCAGCAAAGGTAACTCTAGGCAACAACTAATATCACTGCAGAACCTCTGACCGGAACGTCCTGAAGTTCGAATTCCGACAGTCTCAGGATTTTCGACACTAGCTAGTCGAATTCAGCTGCTGTCAGAAGGAGAATTCTAGCAGCCAGCTGTTCTAATCGGTAGTTTTCGCTGTTTTTTTCGATCATTACCAGGGAATACCGGAGCAGCACCCTAAAAAATATGGCCATGGAGCCCGTGCGATATTTTCTTCTTCTTCTTTGACCTGTCCTTACCCCTTACTTACACACATTTACACTGACATGGACTTAGAACACACCACACACTTGTCGGGAGCTTAGAATCTTGAACGTCCCCGTGCCCCGGCTAGGGCCATGCCACGCTCGTGGGAGATAACTGGTTGGGGAAACCCCGCTAACCAACAGTTCGTCGGCGCCGGATCTCGCCATCGCATGATCACCTCCCTCTCCCATGATAAAAATAAGTACTTATGGGACTTGTGACTTTAACAGATGACGTGCCCGGAGTCACTAATATATCAATCAACCTACGGTGTCCAAGGCAGTCGTAGCGATGGCCGTAACGGTAGTGGCGGCGGAGGAGGTGAAGAGGGGGGGGGATAATGCGAAATAAGGAAAGACCGTTGCGAGATAGCGGAGATGGAAAGACGGAAAAGGGGGTGGAAACGACGACGAAGAAATGGCACTACTGGCAGTGGCTGGGAAGTTGGTGACGGCGGTGGTATTGTTGGCGGTGGATTCGGAGCAAATGATACGTAGACGAGTGGGGCTGGAGAAGACAGTCACGATGACAGGTGGAAAGGAAGTGGTGGGCCGTGGCTTGGAAGGGGAGCGGAGGTGACATTGGCTGAAGAATTCGAGGCGATGACTGACTGACATAGATTGTGGCGGCGGCGTATAGTACGATTTATTTAGTCGCGCATTTGACGTAAATCAGCTGTTGCGGTTTCATCCAATCGGGAGCTTATATGTCGTTATAGTGACGTCGCTACGGGGACGTTCAAGGACGTTAATTAGATGAAACCATAAACAGCTGATTTACGTGACGTGCACCGTTAAATGAATGCTAGTATAGTCGAAAGAGGATGAGGTGGATATGGAGGTCAGTGGGGATGGGGTAATGACGGTTGTGATGGCTGTGATGGACAGGCGGCGTTGATAGAGGAGAGTGTTGCACGCTCTGATCGTTTTGTAATTCACATTGGAACAACCAGTGATCATATAGAAAACCTTTCCGATGTGGATAATCCCCCCCTTCCCCGCGTTTCACAATGAAATGTTGAAAAGGACTGTACGGTAATGACTTTAGAGAATTCAACATCTGCAGCGTATCAAATCACAACCTAATGGATAGAGTAAGGGAGAAATCTAGTTCCCCTATCTGCTTCACAATTGTAGGTATTCATGGGTTGAAATTATTTGAGTGTGGAATATTATGGTTGATTTACAATTACAATACACAAGAACCACCAAGTGACAACTAGCGCTAGATCGCATACGCCCAGCTTTACTGGCATCCGCTGTTCATGGTGCGCTCTGGATCGATACAGTAAATTTGTACAGCTCACATTTTACATGGAGTGGCCGAGAGTTTCTAAAAACAAATGAGAGGTGCAGTCGTTATTTCTCGCGCTCTCGTAAAGCAGAGTTGGCGGAGGCGACGGCAGAGGAGAGGGTGGCGGGACGGGCGGGAATGCGCCCGAGGCTGTGAGGATCCTGGCAGACGGCGCGGCGCCCACGAGGGCGCGGGCAAGGGCGAGGGCGAGGGGGCGGGCGAGGGCGGGGAAAGGGCGAGGGCGAGGGCGCTCCGCGAGGGGCGCCGGCAACAAACACTGTAGGTCAGGGATGTGCAACGCCGCTCGCCTCAGACACTCGACTGGCGCGGCCTGCCTCGTCCGTGCTCGCCAAACAAACCGTTTATGAAAACCAATTTTGAGTCAACTGACTGAGTACAGACATCACTTACTGTTATTTAATAATACGTATATTTTTTGATCTAGCAACAGAGTATAGATGTAACAGCAATTACAAAAGTACAATTAAATACCGGAACGAATTTATTTCCGGATATGTATATGAAATTTAAATATCTTCCTTATGTTTTATTTGGAAACAAAATGTTATTAAGAATTAAGACTGCCATTTATTTGGTAATGTAGCTTTCTTTGATGACTGAGAACTCCATGGGCCGTTAAAATGGCCATTGAATAATTTCAAAGCTATAATTAAATGTCTTATGAGAGAAAGAAATCACAGATGGAAAGTTGCATGAAGACGAAAAGGCAAGAATGATTTCAGACTACAATTAGAAGGTCGGGAAACAAGCATACACGAAAATTAATAACTGGAATTATGCGTGAAATTTTAATAGAGGAAGTGATATAAACGTCGGATAGGGACACCAATGTGGGATACCGCATTGTCTGGGTTCACAGGTGCTCCTTTGAGGCGAAAAGCTTTCGAAACGGTGCCCCGTCATGCATTTTGCCAATCCAACGTTTTTGGTTGGGTATTTTTGTTATTAAAGGTCGCTTCAACTTCTAGGTCATTAGCGATCACTTTTGCGAGTAAAGGTATGGTAACTGTGAAGATCACATGATATGGTGAAAAGGGGGTGAAAGGTCTAACAAAAGCAACCATGTTCGAGGCGCGATCCTTCAGTCCGAGATCGCTACGGCACTACTGCTTTAGCGATCTCGGCCATCCGCACCAATCCAACTTTGTTGTTGCGGAAGGCCGTGGTTTACAAGCGGTACAAATGTTACCTTTTGTGAGGTGAATAGAACTTTTGTTGTGTCTATTGTTTAAAACATAAATTACTTTTTTATGGATGTGGAATATATTTTAGTTTGGAGCTAAGTCATTGGGGCTAACCATCATGTGTTTATTGTCTGGTTTTCACTTGCACTCTGCCTGTTTTGAGATTCCGAGTTCCAAAATGGAGGCATCACAAATACGGAATACATTGGTATTTTACAAATTTCAGCATTCCAGAAAACACTGAATGTTACAATTAATATGCAGACCGCCTGTTCCGCCTTCGAAAGTTTCAAGCAAACACTAGGGAGAACAATGGATGTGTGAAATTTAGGGGATGTGATCACATGCAGACTACGCCGGTTATGACTAAGGGCGTGATTATTGTAAATAAAAATCTCTGTTGTACATTATTATGCCATTTGTCCAATTGTACTCAGATTCCAAGCAAGTAGAACATATCTGTAAGTTGGATCAATACTTCAGCATTTATTTCATATTATAGATGGTATTCCATATTTACACCGCCCAAACAAGAAAGAATGCACTTTCGTCGAAAATTACATTTTTCAAGCAGTCCATGTTGCAATATGTAATCAGTGAATACCGTATTAGTAAACAACAACATGACAACATTTCACAATCATGTCTTTCTTAATGTGGTTGCCAGCAACAGAAAATTATATGGTTTTCCACATTTGCACCTCTTTCTCTATTGAAAAATTAACAATACATATTCATTTGTTAAGTAATACACAATGACGTGGGCGAAACCTCGGTAAAAATGTCGTTGTAATATACGACGATGTTGTCAGAGAAAGAACTGCTTAGGTTAGGTTTTCAATTCTACTTTTTGAAATATAATAAAATAAATAAATTCTTTTGAACCTGTCAACATTCATATTGACCATTGAAATTGATTTTTCTTTTTTCTTAATAATGCTCAACAATATTGCTGACTTTTTTGGCATTTTCAATTTCAGCTTTCTTTTCTTTTTTATAGTACACGTTAGTTTCCCAGTGACTTCATCTCTATTTTCTTAAGTTCTTGTACTATGTCATCTATCTCGTTTTCATCTTTCTTTTGACCTG
Organism: Gryllus bimaculatus; assembly: GCA_017312745.1. Lineage (NCBI taxonomy): Eukaryota > Metazoa > Arthropoda > Insecta > Orthoptera > Gryllidae > Gryllus > Gryllus bimaculatus. The sequence goes on from BOPP01000016.1 coordinate 6,777,080, forward strand.
ATTGCTCTAGGATTCCATATTAGTAATTTTGGTCACCCATCATTTTAATTCTATTATCATTCCCAAATCAGCTTAATATTACAAATCTAAAATGGCGATCCGAATTTTTTGTTTGAATTAATCAGCTCCGCATCTCTATATTAAAAACACCAAACGTTTTCATTGGTGTTTTTTTTTCTGTAAATGAAAGGTAGTGGACTAGATGATTTATCACTTACTCTTATTAACCAGTTTTACATTTAGACACTATTAACAAATAATGTATCAGACTAAACGTTAGAAACTTCCAGGGCATGTAGGTGAACGATAGATGAGCACTTTTCCCTAGTGAACATGTGGTGAGAAATTTCATAAAACGAATACATACATATGAATAGTAGAAATCCAGAACGGTATAAGTGAAATTATATAAATTCTGAGAAAAAAGTGTTCATTTTAAGCTATATTGCAGTTGCAATGTAATTTCGTTGTTTTAATGATGAAACAAATCACCACGACTTTACAGTTATATTGAATTAAATAAATAGTTTTCTCAGAATCTATAAAATGTAACTTATTCCGTTCTGATTTTCATCGATTCATGTGACATGCCTCTCTGATTCAAAAGCAAGTATTGTTCCCAGAAACTGACAGCCAGACGTTCTTTTCTGTAACAATGACGCACAAATCATGGATTCTGACTATCATTTTAGAATTTACTATGAATGTGTGCAAGAATAATAATCTACTTCCTTTTTGTTATCAGGAACTTACGATACGAATTGCTCTGCCGAGAAATGGTTTTCACTGCCACATTGCATAACAGTCTCTGCACTACGTATGTAGTATGCGAGAAGGAACAAAACCGCGGATATGATTTAACAGATCGTCCTGAGAGCCTTTGGCGGCGTTGCCGCGCCGGCTCGGAGGTCCGCAGAGGAGGTTGCGCAGCCCTGAGGGCGAGGAGGATGCGCTGGGGAGCCGCCGGCTGGCGCGGCGGGGGCGGGGCGGGGCGTGGCGGTGGGGGGCGGACGAGGCTCCGGGCGGCAAGGGCAACAAGGGTTAGGGGTGGAAGCCAAGCAAGGGCGGCGCTTCGCAGGGGGAGGGTTAAGGGTTGAGTTGTTGACGCGATTGTCTGCCTCGCGGGGATCCCTGACCAGATATGAGCTCCCTGTCATGGACTTTGCCAAAGGACCGTGCAGGGTAAATTTTCTTCTCTACTGCGTTCCTGGAAAGAGGTGAAACAATGCTGTAAAGGATCGCAGTCAATTAGGGAACCAGCACGAAGTCTGGAATAAGAGAACTGCACAAAAGGATTTTCAAAGCATTAACAGAGTTCAACAAAGGAGTATCATATTCCACTTTTTAACATATTTGTGGAGATAACAATCAACTAAATATTGCAATCACAAACTTCCTGCTTTCAAAAACAATTATTATAAGGCTTTTTCCGATCTCTTTTTTAAACGAAACACTTATAGCATTTTTGTTGAAACTACATTTTGTACTATTGTAACTATATCAAAAATATTACATACTTCATTTGTTGAGACTCAAAATAATAATAATAACCAGGATATTGTGCGAAATTTTAGAAATATGTGTTTTTTTAAAGTAGGTATATACAAAACAAATGCAGCTTGCAAGGAAAATACTTCACGTAGTCCACATTGACACATGTTCACCCACTTGAACATTCAAAAGCAAAAACTCTATGATACCAGTAACAATCAGGTATGTCATCACCTCAGCACTATTATTGAAACCTATGCATGGCAACAACAAAACAACAGCAGAAGCAGCAGCAGCGTTAATGACAACAAACACGCCGACCGTATTTCCAATAACATGGACAGCCATCAACAACTGGTGTGTTCCCGTCCTGCAGCTGAGGCCTCCTCTGTCCCTTTCAGAGTAATTAATTGGGTCTTTGCACCCTCGCGTCAACTGTGAGCATCGGCGACGTTTTCAATTCGCCTTGTTATTGCGCTCCCACTGACGGCTTGACGTTCGAGAGCGGACCCAATTTGGTTTCCGCTTTCAAAACATCTTGTTTGTGCCAAGAGCCATCCTTCTGCTCAATTGTTCCTTTATTTATTCAGCGTCCTGCGTCTCTAAGTGTGTCTTACCATCTGCACATATAGCGGCTGAGTTCCGTGAAATATTTGAACTTTAGTTCTATAAATGTTGTTGTTAGTCTTGTCTAAGGCACAGGCTCTGTAAACTTGAGCAATGGCAAAAGTGTAGGTTTCCACAATAGGATTCTTGAATGCTGGGAGACGTCGCGTTCTAGACGTGGTTGCCAACGTTTAGGCCGTTATTCTGCGACCTTCTTCAGGAATGAATGCACCCTGAAGAAGATCGAAGTATGACGACTGTGGCAACTGTGCCTATGACGTGCAAATATTTGCAACTGTGCCTATGACGCGGCGTCTCTCGGACAGCCACGTTCAATGGCACATCACCGACACATACTGTATTTTTGGGTATTTTGCGATGGCACGCTAAAGATTTTCTGTCTGTTCTTAATGAGTTTGTTTTTGACAGTCACATACAGTGACAGTGACAGTGAAATTTGACATACAATGACAGTGAAATTTGTGTTTGATCACCTTCTGAGAGTGACAGATCAGTTTACTTTCTCATAAATCACAGAAAAAAGAAAAAAAATATTCTTGCGAGAAATAATTGTATGAAACAGAAGAATTAATGAAACAGATGTGATAATTCCATCGAACAAATATTTCTAGTTCAGACTTTGATCTTTTTATATTATTAAAACAAAATAATGCCGATCATGGGGCAGAGATTGATAGACAGTATTGCTATAGCGGTTTCGGACCAGAAGATCGTGGGTTCGAGACCCGCCTCGGGCACGGGTGTATTTGTGTTTGTATGTGTGTATCGCCTCTGACCCCTCACTATCACCATCATTTCATCTTGCACACCCCCACGGCTAACAAATCTGGGGGATAAAAATCGGATCCAGCTAAATGCTGATCTCCTGATAAAAATTACATGCACCTGCCACATAATGTTTCTAATCCTCGGTAAATGCAAGGTGCATGCACGCGTGGTCCACGTGGCCTATTCGCGACCACAAATAAATAAAAAACAAAATAAAATGTGTCAACTTTACTTCTACTATCCAACCCTACATGGCTACACCGTGATCCCTCTCATACCTTCAAAAGGGAGTAGCGTAATGATAATTGCACCCCGAACAAGACGATCCTTTACTACCGAAAGCGGCAGCGACGGATTGTTTGAAATAATTTCGGTTTTGGAGAGGCCGTTGAAACAACTGTAAGTTCGCATCCGACCTGACGAGAGCTTCGTTAATTGTTTCTGGGTTTGTGGGAGCGGTTTAAACGCAACTCGCGACGCGAGGCGCGGATTCACGGAGGGACTTCGTGGTCCCCGTCGGCATCGGCCAAGAGAGCTTGTCGGGGAAGTACTTCATTAAATGAGGAAGGCTGAGGACGGGGCGTCGTGGAGTCCAGTTCGCACGCGTTAACGACTTCCTGGAATTAACGCGCTGACGAAACTCTGCGTTTACGCTCGTGTTCCGCATAGTGGATTACTCTAATGCTGCACTGGGGACACTCTCCTACAGCCCGCGTAGGACCTTTCCTACAACATTCGTGCGTTGCAATTATCTTCCTTTCTCTTCCTTCGGTTTCTACTCGAAACAAAATACTCCAGTTGTATGTCTCTTTATTCTTCTTCCAGGTGTCTTCTTTCACGAAAAGGATTTTTGTTCCGATCTCTCTGCACAAAAATGTCTTTTTATAATATTTTTATCTTTTGCTGCAATCGTATTTTCACTCCTACACAACCAGTTCTTCAGCTCTCCTTCAATTTAACAGAAAATGACCTTCTTTATTTTGTAGTGACTTTACATTAGAGCAGTAAAGTTCAAATGTTTGTCAGGTTTTATTGATGCTTACTTATGTATTTCTCAAAATAATTCTTGATTACTGTGGATATTTCATGTCAATCATGTTGCATATTGTTATATCCACAGGAAGTAGGACTTTAGTGAGGCAACAATAGTTGCTTAGATATACACGCCACATTTTAATTAAAGAAACTTCGACAAATATATACAAGGAAACCAGCTAGTCTAAATTAACATGTCTTGCTTGCGTGGCTCTTGAATATTCTATGGGTGTCACGGCGGACAAGGAGTTTGCTCTTTGACCCTTCCGAGGGGGAAGAAAGAGCTGTAAAGGCTGCACCTGCGTAAGGTCACTAACCTTCTCGGAGGTCGGTGGCAGACTAGGTCCGAACAGTACTCACTGATCCCCTGCATTTTCCATCGCTGAATAATTGAAGGACACAAATAGAACAAGAGGCTATCCCACATTTTGTGTGAAATTGAATTATTAGCATTAAATAAAACTTCAAATAGTATTATTTTAGTGTAACATTTTATTTAAATACAGAATGGATTTATGTGCAAGTATGTGTATTTAATACAGGACCGGTTACTTTAGTTCACAATAATTCACGTTTTAAAGGAAAGTAACTGCTCAAAAGCAATTGTGCGGACACAAAGCGAGATATCTTTAAGGTAGTTCAGAAATAACTTTCCAAACTAACAGCGAACATTTCGCGAAACTTATGTTTCTCTTGTCATTTATAACCCTCTGCGAGAAGGAAATACTTCCAAGACTTTCTCCTTGTAAACTTTGTGCCCTCACCACTTTTGACCCTATTAACTTATATTTATTATTGAAGCACATTTCGCAGCGTTAGAACGACAAAGACTGCTTAAGAATCTAATATTTTGTTATAGTTATAGACATTTTACAACACATGTTGATTTGGTTAAGCATAGTTTTTCTTGTTTCAGAAAAACTCATTTTTAAACCACTGAATCTAATAAAATCAACACATTGTGTAAAATATATGTTAATTAAAACAATCGGTTTTTAAGTGAACGATAATGATTGATTGATTCCGAGCACGTAATATACTAAGGCCATTCGTCCCGTAAGTGTACTGTTTTCCTCTACCGGTGGCCGCGATCTTCACCAAGTGGATGGTGAAAGCCGGCGCCGACCTACCTGTCAGCTAGCGGGGCTTTCCCCAAACTGATATCCCCCACCAGCGATACGCCGCCTCGGTCGGGACGATAGGACGAGGAATAGGAAGGAAAGATCGCGCGCGGACCGTGATCCGTTTGTTAGGGCACTGCTCCGGCGCTCACCTGATGTTGATAGGAGAAACCATCGAAAACTACCGATCAGAGCAGTCGGCCTCATGAATTCTTCCATAGAGCGACTGAACTCGACCTAGCTATCAAGTTAGGTTAATGTCGAAAACATCGTCGAGACTCGAATCCTAGGACCTCCCGGTCAGAGACACTGCACTACACTGAAGTGACATCAGTTGATGTGAAACGCCACCTCTCCCGGTCCGTGAACGTTAACATTATGTATTTCTTCGAGAATTATTTGCGCACCATTAAATAGGCGCAAGCACCTTACAGTTTGAGAGTGTCTGCTGCCTGCTGGACCGGGGTAGCGAGCCGTAGCGGACTGTGAGGCGCGTCTGTTCGGGGACGAGGGCAGCAGGCGCGGCCGGGACCGCCAGATAACGCTTTGCATGCGCCTTGTGTGCACAGCATTAGCCCGCTCTCCAGCGCCCGGGATCCTCATTCATATTCCGGAGCCAGCTCTGATTACTTGCTGCGACACGAGGCTCCATTTGAAAGTCAAGTAGTGTTATCGTATTGGACTACTTCTTTACTTTCCCTTAAGGCTTCTTTGTTTATAATTAATTACCAGCTTTGTTGGACGTCCCTCGCGGTATCTATCGCGTGTTTCCTTTCTTTTAGTAGTTTTCCGCCCCCCTTCCCCCCGTGACTTTTCATTTTCTCTCTCGTCGCTCCGTCGACGGAGGGGAGCGCGTGGCCCCCCTCAGTTGTCCCATCGCGACGGCCTTCCCTTAGCGAGTGGCCCCGTGGCGATCCCTTCCTTCGGCTGCCTCCCCTCAACCGCCCCTCCTTTGTTTTCTCCCGTGTCTGCCATCTTCCCCTGCTTCCCTCCCTCTGTTTTTGCAGCCGGCGCCGTCACGCCAACCCTTTATGTGCTTTTGAACATTCACTTGTGTGGTGACTTGCACTTTGACAAACCCATTACTTAAGGAATAAAGAGTGACGTAATAATAACACACCAGAAATCAACATTATGTGCGCAGCCAAACATTACTACCTTCATATTACTGTAAAATAGTGTTACATTTTAGGCTGTTGCAATTCAAGAAAGAATACCTGTTCTGGTGATTACTAATTAATCTTTGCGTCAACAAGCCATTATTTTCTGCAAACAATAACGGCACAGCGTGGTATGTAATGATGAGAGCGGGGTCCATCTCGATGCTAATGATGACCGTGAGCGCGTGTGGTGTCGACCAGGTGAGCATCCTTGTCATTGTGTGAACACAGCTACACTTGAAACCAATCTCTTAACTTGAAGAACGTGATCTCTTCCGCTGATTGCTCAGAGAACATCGGTCAATTAGCCTTTTTTTTTACAGACGGGTAAGAATGGTGCAAGTGGCAAGGAGAAACAAACAATTTTGAACCCGCATCTGTGTATCTGAATGGATGGACTGATGTCTCATGCATAACTCTCAGATTGAAAGCGTTTCAGCTGAAACCTATAAATACGCCTGGAGTAAGATCAGTAAGATCCAGTTTCAGTAAGCACGTTCCGGAGGTCAAAATATTTGAATTGTTTTACGTAAAGCTCTTGTGTGATTTTCAAACATGTCTGAAAAACAGTGGTATTTTTCTCTTTAATTTTTTTCTAGAATAGATGAAAATGCATTTATAATTATGCTATAGTTCCTATTTAAATTAACACCAGTAAAATTTTAAAAATTGCAAAAGTTTGAATTTATTTTCTTGTCTGTTCTACACTTTAATTATTACAGCTAATTATTTCTCAAAACAATTTATCCCGTAATTTTACATATTTAAATGATATCATAAAGTTTTTTTAAAAAATAGTAGTTTTTGAGTAAATGACATGGTGAGAAAGAAAAAGTTTCGATATACCCAGCATTCCCACTAGTGTGGGACTAGTATAATGCAGACCCTGTACATCAATCAAAGCTTGCTTGAACAACTTATTTTTGTTTCAGACCATAATTTCGGAGCATCCTTTTTTTTATTTCATAGCAGGGTGTGATAATTAACTCTACATATTGAACAGGTTAACGTTCCTCTCAGCCCAGTACATCGTAGGTCAGCCGCCGGACACGTGTAACGTATACACAATGAATACGACTATATTAGTCCGTCATTTAGCAGTAATTTACCCAAAACAAATCATTTGCGCCCTTTTAGAGATGAATAAGTAATAACTACTGGTGACACGGCATATCCCGTTACGTCCAGCAAAGCCCAGTTTTATTCCTTGCAGTGTCAGTGAACACACGCACACCATGTCGGCTCTCCAGATCGCCTCTTTGTGCGTCCTCTAAAAAGCGGCTCGCCTTTCTTTTGTTCATCGATCCATCTCGAACGCGCCGGAAAAAGGGGCGGCGCGACCGCGCGGAGTGAGGGATGGGCTTGGAAGGGGAGGGGGAGGGGAGGGGAGGGAGGGGAGTTAAGCGGTGACTGAGGACGGGCGCGAGCGGGAGACGCGGTACCTCGCGGCGCTGTCAGTTCCTCGCGGAGTACAATGGCGGCGCCGCAGGCGGTCTCTAGCGGCCCTTCTCTTAATTAGGAGCAGTGCGGCGCCCGTAATAGCGGCCGTTTCTGTTCGTAAATAAAGGCTAAGCGTTCGTTAATTCCCGTATCTTCATCGCGCGGCGCGGCACGGCCCCCTGCCGATGGCGTCCTCGCGTTTCGAGGACCGAAGAGAAGCGTCACGCCACGGAGTAAGCGCGGATAGAGGAGGCGGGGCTCTTTCAAAATAGACACCGACGTTCTTAATGCCTAGGCGCAAGACATGGATAGCGCTGGGCAGCGAGATACTCTAACCAATTGCCGCTTTTTTTGATTGATTGTTGTTGTTTTTGTCATTTTCCTTGTTTTGAAGTTTATTGTAAGTTTATCTACTGAGTATTTGTAGATAACTAGTTATTTCGCTTCTATTTTGAATTTTAATTATCTATTTAGTTTGCAATGATTGTCAGCTATATGAAAATGCCTTACAAACATATTAGCGAGAATTTTTAAGAAATTCGGGAACCAAAATAGCTTGATTGTATCTTGAAACGAAAATTAATTCAACTCTCAACTACTTCACTTACAGCATACTTAAACTTTAAGTAGAACAAATATTTTATTTTATACCAATTGTGATTCTGCACGAATGTGACTGTGAATTCAATATACAGTGGTTTGCAGGAATTTGGGAATAAAACACACTTCCAGAAGGTACTTTTAACATCATAAACTAATGGGAATTTCCAGATATTCGTTACTTGAACACACAATATCTCTCGAAAGAAAAGCATTGCCAGTGTCGTTTGTTTAGCTGCTTAGGTGTCACAGACTTCTTCCAAGAACCGAGGATTGAGCGAGTTCGACCTTCAAAGAGTGTACCAGATTCCTTCGTAATCCTACTAACTCTCGAACTTACTTTCCTACAGTACCATCCCCTTAAGCCGATTAAAGACACTCACTTTCACCACGACGCTGTGTTCACAGGATCTCTTGAGAGGTCCGGTTACGCGTATTATTGATCATCGTGAATAAAACGCCTTACAAGTGCCAACAGCTTCCGTGTTCGTTGATATAATTTATTATTAACAAAATATATTACACGTAATTCTACGAGTTTTGTTGTTTTCCCGAAGAAACTGATCACCTCATACGACGACTCTCTACGAATCATAAATGCGAAATCTGAGAGCGCTCGTGAGCATTTTCCTCTCGAATTTCTGAAAGGACGCGAAACAAATGGTTGCATATTTGTCATTGTTGAGAGAAGCAGGAAAACAGAGGACGGAAAACAAGTGCTGATCCGTCATTGTCACTGTGCACGCAACACGATGTTAAGCCTTCTGCACTTACAATTCAGTAAGGAAGCCGCAAGATGTGAATATAGCGAGTAAATGTAAAGAAATGTTTCCTTTTACATTTACTAGCTTTTAAAATAAATTTCCCCGACAACTTGCTTTTGTAAAAAGCTACTTTCTAATAATATTAATAACACCCTAGAAATGAGAGATAAACAAGAAAGAATGTTATTCTAGTCTGCATCTCTTTGCTAGAATCGTTCAGCAATTTTAGGGCCCGCAAGCCCTTGCTGCCGATACATTTCAGTTGGACGGGGTGGGTTAGAATTGGTGAACCACTCCACGACGCCCCTGTCCGGATTGGAGGAAATGATTGGGTATTGATTGATGAATCCCGGTGCATCAACTGCTGAGGTAATTAGTGCCGTAAGTGTAGTGCATGTTTTTATCGCGGGAAGTGGCGGTGATCTTCCCGCGCTGGATAGTGGGATCCGGCACCGACCTACCGTCGGCTAACAAGGTTTCCTCCACCAGGTATTTCCCACCAGCAGGAACAGCAGGGGCAGCAGCGCCCCAGCCGGGACAAGTTCTAAACTCCCAACCGGTCTCCAGGCATGAGTAGTAGTGTAATGCATGCAAGTGTGTGTAAGAAAGAGGCATGACTGACCTCAAGGTCCTAGATTCGAGTTACGACTGAGACGAGTTTCGACACTAGCTTCATTGCTAGGTCGAAGTCACCCGCTTCCTGGAGGAGAATTTTAACGGCCGGCAGCTCTGATCGGTGATTTTCCATGGTTTCTGGAATACACCAGGCGAATGCCGGAGCAGTACCCTAACAAACGGACCAGGGACCGCGCGCGATATTTCCTTCCTCTTCCTTACCCTGTCCACTCCCTTTCAATCACACAGACACACACACACACACACACACACACACATGCATGAAAACCACTACAACATTTCGAGAGACCCGTCGGGAGCCTGGAGCAGGTCAGCGCCAGATCTCACCATCCAGCAAGGAGAGAAACACCGCCACATCCCATTCACTGTACTCTCATGACTAGTGACCATAGTACTTGGAGAGGCCGGAAACATCAATCAATCAATCAATCAATCAAGTGACTTCCTAATCGCTGAGCTAAAACTAAACGCTTGATCTACATTGATCTACAACCTGTGTAGACGATTACGATCACTGTTGTAGGTCACGGAACTCTTTTGCATGTTAATATGTACTTTTCTAGCATAGCTCGCGATTTTCAAATGTTTTCTACAGCTGCGTGCAAATGAAAGAAAACAAAGAAATGTCTCAAAAGAATTTCTAAGAGAGCTAATTTATTACATATAGCTATTTTAAAATGCATTGTTAACGCTACACCAGTTCAGAAACATTTTCTCATTTAAGTATGGACGATATAGAAAAGAGTAGATTTATGATGAGATATATTCATAATAATAACGATCATGTACCAATTTTTTTATTATAATATTTGAACATTTTGTTTGTTCTTATTTAATGAAAACTTTTAATATATCAAGTCAATAACATTCCATCTGAAATGCGCTAGAAATCCATTGCTTTCTGTAGTTGCTATAACGGATTTGAACCACATAATTACAGATTTTTCAGCTTAGAAAGGAACGTTCTAAATGGAGACACCACAAAGGCGGGACCAGATTTGTTTCGTTTGCGAATGGTTCGCGCTATGACGTCACAAGAAGTGCAGTGGAGCGTTTAGAGATCGTGATCTTCAACTCGGCTTTGCCTCAGCCTCCAACGGTCAAGGCTCTGAGCATCACGGAAACTCTTTAGTCAGAGGCACAAACGAACACCTTTCTTACAATTCCCATGACATTTGTTCTGGGTGGTTCTCCTGGTCTGACGCGAGAAGCGAGCTATGCTGGAAAAGACCTACAACAGTGAATCATAATCCTCTACGCAGGTTGTAGATCAATGTAGATCAAGCGTTTAGTTTTAGCGATTAGGAAATCACTTGATTGATTGATGTTTCCGGCCTCTCCAAATACTATGGTCACTAGACATGTGGTGATAGTTTTTTGTTGTTGTTTTATCATGGGATATGGCGGTGTTTCTCCCCTTGCTGTTACGTGGCGTTTCTGTTACGGAGCCCTCGGGTCGGCTCGGTCCGGGCACGGCACATGTGTAGTGCGGGGAAGCCTACCCTTTGCCTTCCGAGGGGAACCGCGCGTAGAATAGGTGCATTTCAAAATGACTAGGATTTAGAAATAACTGCTATGGTCAGAATACACGCATAAGACAACTTTCTTATTTATATCATATATATATATATATATATATATATATATATATATATATATATATATATATATAATGCGATAAATTATTTATTGAGGGGATCTATTTTCATTTTTCCTTCCTTTTTCAGTTGAAATCTTTGAACTGCCCTCTGGAATTTCTGTCTCATAATATATCACAATAAATATAATTTATGATGATGATCAATCTAGGATTTGTTGACACTAAGTTTTCATTATACCTGGATCTCCAGTGTTCATCTCTTCATATCATTCACTTCTTAGGAGTTTACATGCTTCCGAATGCAGCAGTTATTGCTTTACATGTTTTGTATCAATTCATTTATCGAGTGATTTTCTTAATTTCAATTCTTCAAACTCTCTTAACTGAAATTGGTTTTCAGAAATTTGAATTTTACTTCGTAGTTGTAGAACTTCCACGTTTGGCCTTTTCTTATTTACATAAAATGTGTCATTAGGTCAAGGTCACATTTTAGTGGAATTAAAAGCAATAATACTACAGTTTAATTATTCTAAATTTGATAATTAGACACAAGAAATACGTACGTCCAATATAAAAGTGTCCTACTCAAAGTGTCCATCTATTAATCGACCGTCCGAAAGAAAAGTATTTCACTTTAAAAGTGTGATAATAGACTTACGGATTGATAATAGATTAAAGCTGATGAATCAGTATTAATTTTTTTTTTTTTGGAAAATATTTTATAATTTTAGCGTGCATTTCAGTTCCCATTCCAAAACATGAATGAAATTCTTGTATACAACTGATATAGATAACTGAAAAACTGAAAACTAATTTTAGCTCCGAGTTTTCACCTCTCAGAAATCGTAATATATAACTTTTCGTACTTGGGAAATTGTCTGTCTCTCTTAAATACAGAAGTGTCTTGTGTGCTGTGGAATAACCTTTTATCGCTACGATTTGCGCTAAAAAGTCTGTTACGCGTAATTTAATAACGCAATCGCCGGACCGTGCGAACGCCGAGGAGGGGCGTGGGGGACACGTTCGCCTGTTTGCCCGATCCCTTCCGCCGCGTTGCACTCCTCGCGCCGCTCCTCGCGGCCAGGCGCCAAATGACACGACGCGGCGCCCTCGCCCGGCGCCGGGCGTTCATTTACATGTAATTGATGTTTACACGACGTGCGCGGGCCCGCGGGGCGGCGGCTCCGTGCCCCGGGAGTGCGCGGGGGGTCCTGCCCCCTCCCGAGGGCACGCTTTCGCCGTGACTCACGCGACCCTCCCCCCTCCCCTCGCCGTGCCGTTGCCCCCATCGGGGTGTGCGATCTCGGATGCTGAGAGGGATGCGGAGGAAATTCGTGCGAGTGATGTTGAACATGGCAGGGCGGAAGGCGCATCGGGGAAGAGCGGAGACCGGGAGTTTCTATTTGAAGTTGCGGCGAGGAACGCAAGATGCAGTCGGGGCTTTCCTGTGTGGGGGGAAATTGAGAGAGGGTGCAGTAGATAGTTTCCCTAGTAAGATGACGTCGCGATGTAATGATGCAAGATGGCATTGCGATGGAAAGCTGTTGAAGAAGAACTATGTGATCGGGATGATTCTTCAAGGGCCGAAAGAAAGACGTTGTATCGGATAATTAACAGAAATGTGTCTATAGTTTAAACAGTATTCGAAAAAATATTATATCATAATTGGGGGTCAATAAAACTTAACTAATTCCCTCTGTAGTGACCGTAGAATTCACACAACGAAGCTGCGAAGTATTACGAACCATTTATATAGTGTGTTGGTATTAATCTGGCAAAGAAAACAGAGGACAGATGTAGTAGGTAAATTCACATTTGTGAACATAACAATACAAAATTGTAAAGAATCGCCTGAAACAGTACTGGAGACTTTCCCTCAGAACGTGAAACATTTTTAAATTAGACTAAAAATTAATTGCATTTGTTTTAGAATATGCTAACGTTAATATTTTTGTTTTATTACTGATATTTTATAGTAGGTCAGCTTTAGCATGATTTGGTTAATACAGATATTTTGTGATATTGTATAAAGCTGTATGTAAATATTATGTTAGTTTTGTGCATTTGTAGTAACTGTCTAGAAAAACCTACCACCAGAAATACTCTATGTATTCCTAAGTTGAAATATAAATATTCTATTCTATTTTAATTAACTGACAAACTCGATACATAACCATTCAAAATAAAGCCTAGAAAATCATTTCAAAAGATTACTTAAATTTAGAAATAAATTACGATTTCCGTTTATTTCACATCTCACCGGCATTCACACATTTCACATTTCCACGAAATGTTTACCGGTTGTCCTTTTTGCATTATGTCGAAAAAATGAAAGTGCTTTTGCATAAAACTACGCAATTATAATACATGTGAATTCATTTCATACAGCGTAGTAAAACACTACGATACCAATTCGATTGAAAATGTTATATAACCAGTATTTCACAAAATGTAAACCTCACACACTCTGTGAGATAAGCTAGAACGTTTAAAACAGTCAGCGGTATATGTCCTTCGGATTTAACTACAAATATTTAATGCTCTCGACAGAACCAAACTGGAATCAATGTGTGATGTATTGTGTGGGTAGGATAAAATCCATACATATAATATGTTTCCAGAGCTCAATTGGTCCATGGAGTTAAAGATCTAACGAAATTTCGCAGGGTTTTGCATGAATTATTATTCTTCGGTTTGCCTTTGCAATTTTGACATGTTAATTCCCTACACGCCCATAAATCTTCACGTGTCTGCATATTATAAGCAATGCATCAAAATACGGCTCGTGACGAAGATGTTATTTTGTATAAATTCCGGCCTCGCTGCGGAGTTGCGCGCGATGACAGCGCAAGCGGTGGCAAGCGGAGGGTGAAATATGAAATGCGGTGGGCAGCGGCGCGTGGTTTCCCTGGGGACCCAACGGACATCCCGTCGCCGGCCACACGTTCCGTCGCCACTCCCACAAACCCCTAGATGTCTTCACCCTGCCTCGGCTACTAAAGGTGGCCATACACGAACGAGTACTCATCCAGTCTTGCTCTTGCAAACCTGTCGCCGCTGCTAACTGCTCGATTGCTCCGCAATTACGATAGCGGCGGTGACAGAATTACAACCTCTGCAAGTCAAGCTTGCGAGCCTCGGCAGCTGGCGTATATGCTGCTTAATATTTTGTTCCTTCACCCAACCGCTTCCATCTATGCCAGCACTCTTCCCTGCTCCCCTCGACACACGCTGATGGTCTGGCCCAGCTCGCCCGCGCTTGCTGTGGCCGCCGTCCGCGACACCACGTCACTTCCCTGCTCACATCCCATCATCCCAGCCGAGCTCTCCTCTCCACACTGTCTGCTCCCGCTCCCACTATACCCCCCCCCCCCAATGCCCCCTCCCGTCACCGCTTATTCTTCATTTCCCGAAACAACTGTCACTGCCTCAGAAGCAGACAACTCCGCGCGCTGCTCACACCACCATGGTAGTTCCCCGGCCATTCCTCACTGATGCCAGCGTCCACGGCTTACGAGTGTACTGTGTAGTAGTGCAAATCATGTAAAGGTAAGTGTGTGTATATAAACGGTGAGAATAAGACAAGGGAGAGGAAAGAAAAATCGCGCGCGGTCCGTGACCCGTTTTAGGGTAGTATTCAGGCATTCGCTTGGTGTTGATCAGAGAAGCCACAGAAAACTCCCGATCAGAGTAGCCGGCCACGAGAATTCTCCTCCAGACAGCAGCTAACTCGACCTAGCTATCTTCCTTTGCTACCCAGCTAACTCGTCGAAAGTCCTGCCATCGTCGAGTCTCGAACCGCAGGACCTTCTGGTCAGAGGCACAGCAATAACGTCCGTTGAAGCCCTGAGCCACCTAATCCGGCGGCAAAGAGGACGGATGACGCGGCGAGCAGTCCAGGACGAGGGCTTGCGAGGGCACAAAAGAGCGGCTTAAAGCGGGCGACGGGAAAGGCCAGATCCGCAGCGCAGGCAGCGCCCTCCCCCGGAGGCCCTCGCCGTGAGGGGAATGCGAAAGAGGCGAGAGATTGACCGCGAGGCGCGAGAGGAGATGTTTGGAGACGATGGAGACGCGCCGCTGCAGTCAGCGCGCGACACTCGCCGACGTGAATGAGGTCGGCGAAGGCCGGGTTGCCTAAGGCCCGGGCGGGATGGTAACGCTGGATGCGTCGGAAATGCTCACACAGACATACACATACCGCTCGATACATCAACGACTGGTTTTCAACAGCAGTATGGAATTCTTCTTTATTGATATTTTATTACAAGTATGTGATCATCTAGTGGCCTACAGCAGCAAAAATGCTGCTGAACAGAACCTCACAGAATTGTTTTCCAAAAAGCACGCACAGTGATCAAGAACAACAAAAATATTATAGTATTACACGGCAATATTTTATTTTTTAACAAAAACAGTTTTGCAATACCATAGAAACAGTTCTTTACATACCAATAATATAAAAGAAAGTGCTGTTCCATACGGCAATGTAAATACTTAAAAAAATAGAGGGCGACCTCTTCTTTGAAGTTTTGCTGTGGCATGAGATTATTGTCGGCAGTAATAATTACATTGGTTAACAGCATTTTTGTAACAAAGAATATGAATGTTCTTTGCGAAGGCTTGGACGCTGAATTCAAATATACAATCAGTTTTTGCGTATCGGATTCACTTTTCTTGTGACACGCTACTTCGTATCAACGGAAATGCTTCAAAATGCTACAAATTGGTTAATTTGTTGAAACTTCATTTCATTATTCTGAGATGTAGTTGTTCAGGAACAATCGAAATGTGTACAAGAAATTCCTATACATGTCACTGAATTCAGAAATTCGCCTCCAGAAAATGAAAAAGGTTTGGAAACAATGCTGATAAATCATACTCGAACAGCTTGCATCTCGCTGTGTTTCATGCTTCCGTGATGACCCAACATTTCAAGTCCCATGCGGTTGAAATGAACCACTTTTTTATCTCAAGGGGACCACAACGATCTTTTTTATGTAAATTTGCAGAAGAATCTGAGCTTTTAGCTTCGCAACTAAAACTGTGGTATTTTCTTTCCCTCTGTACGAAAGTGAGTACTTTTCGTAATCTCCAAATAGTTTTTCAAAATATTTCTCCATGAAAAGTGGCATATCTTTTTGTAATGATATTGAATCCATAATGGAGGCTCATGGCCATGATTTCAATGTAACTGAACTTCACATATTCTGTCAAAATAGATATGAAAGTTCTACTTCTTCACAATGAAAAAAATCCTTATGTCCCTATTATTTATGCAGTTAACGTGAAGGAGTCCTATGAGAAATTTAAACTGTTCCTCACACATATCAAATATGAGACATGCAAATTGAATATATGTGGATACCTCAAGATAATTGCAATTCTTCTTGGCATGCAGCTCGAGTACTCAAAGCACTGCTTAATTCCATGTAAGTGGGACAGCAGAGACAGAAAGAATCCCTATTATGAGAAAAAATGGCCTGCTCGGTTTGAACTACTGCCTGGACACAGAAATGTGGTTAACACTCTTCTCGTTGGCCCCGAAAATGTGTACGTGCCTCCTCTGCACATTAAATTGGGTCTCGTTGAAAACTTTGAAATAGCATGAACAAATCATCATGTGGATTCATCTGTTTGCAGGGAAGTGTTCGAGGGTCAGTGAAGCAAAAATAAAGGAAGGAATATTTTGGGTCCGAAAATCAGAAAATTATTGGATGATTAACATTTATTTCATATGTTTAACAATGTTGAAAAAAGGCATGTCTGACTGTCAGAAGTGTCTGTAAACTATTTTGGGTAGAGAACTGTCGCAATTTTGAATATGAACTACGTATTGAGACCATACCACCGTACGGGAAACAACATGTCACTTAAACAACATTTTTGTATGATCATTTGGACTTCTTCCTTAATAATCGATCAGGACATTTCTCAAATGGAACTGCATTATCATGCCAATTCGACTGACGCAATGTAGTCCGACTACTGCTGGAACTAACGTTTCTGAAGGAAAATATCACAAGAAATCGGGAAGGAAATACTTTTATGTATGTTTCATTACTTTTCTTAAAACTTATGTTGTTGTTGTTGTTTTTTTTGTTGTTTTTTTTTTGTTTTTGTTTTTTTTTGTTTACGTACTTGTATATTTTGTTATTAGATCGTGTCATTTTGACAGACATAAGGAGATATACACATTTACAAAAACGTTTATCACATGAAAACTGAGGCCGATACAGATATTCTGACATTAGATCTGGATTCAGGGACAAATTATCTTCTAGAAGCATCATTTTCTGTTCTTGATACAGAATAAAGTTTTTTGTAGACCAGTGTTATTATTGGTATGGTGATATTTGCAGGGACACCACTATTGACCGTAGATCAGCATTCGTAGTTTCGACCTAGCCTTTCTTTGGAGCCTCCCCCGTCGCGGGTCTAGGAGACATCTTTGGAGCAGGCCTGTCCCCTGATGCACCTGGTGTGATTCTCATTTTCCCCACCAGATGTCGTCATCAGAATATAAACGAACTGCGCGGTTGCTAAAACGTGAGATTTCGTCAGAACGGGGAATTGCCGGAGGGACTTCATTTTGCCGGGTACCTGCCACGGAGCTTTTACTCGTGCATTTCACAAGCAGGGCACGGTCAAAGTCGGGATTTACACCTTTCGAAGCGGCAAACTAACTCGCCCTCTGCAGTTAGCAGTGGCGCACTAATAAAGATAATTCAGTCGGTACGCTCAGTTTGAGAATAGGCGGAATAAAAGAATCAAATATTTACATTTGTCAGTCAAAATCGAAATCGTTTGGTTTTTTTGTGGTCTTTTTCTGAAATTCCTGAGTATCTAAAGAAACAATATACACTTCTCACTTGGACAGAAGCTGCGTAATTTTCTCTCAGTTTCTACTGGCATTCGAAATCAGTAATATATAATATGTCATATCGCGCCTCCAATAGAAAAGCGACAAGTGCGAAATCGTCATTTTTAGCTCAAAGCTGATAAGAGCTTACCAAGAGGTCTGCTGCTATTCTGAAGTTGATTTTGAATTAGTTCAATTACTGTCCTCTAGAATGTGGATATTTGATATAATCTATAACGAGTATTACAGAACTACGAAACTTAACATTGCAATTTCTGAGAAATCAGTTGTGTCACTTTTCTATTGGAGGTGCCATACAAGATATGGAGGCTGAAATTGAATGATGAAGGGCGTCAAAATCAAATTCTGTCATATTGCCACCTGCGTTTGTTATTAGTGAATGATCACCGAAATTGAAAGTGTAGAAGTCGGTTGTCTTTAAATACTATATTCATGCTACTATATACTATACTTATGCTCCGATATATTGACTGTTACACATGTTTCAATCGAAATATTTGTTAAAAGATTCGAGTAGTTTTATGAACCACGTCGAAATGCGAAAGAACGTCGAAATGAGACTGCTCCGGTTTATTTCATATATATTTATTTATATTTTCAGTAAATCATGCATATTGATCGCCGGCAAATTTATTTTTTAATCTGTTCATTTTTTAACTTAATTGAACAATTTTTACATTATTTTTTAGACAATGTTTGAAAATTAAAATTCGCGGTTTAATGTTAAAAATTCAGAGATTGTTTCAAATTAAAACCAGTGTTGCACAAACTGAAGGGTGTCCTATTGCGAAAAAAATCATTTGATCATAAATAAAGAATGCGATTTTGAATCATCCGACACATGTGAGCGAATGGACTCAAATATACCACAAGGTACCGATCACAGCGTAACAAGACCCTTTCGATATTCTGAGCACAGCAAAGGGAAGGGTCGAGCAAACGCGAGGGTGCGCGGCGACTGAGGAAGGGGATGCGGTGAGGGAAATCTGACAGTGCTCCTGCCCCTACTCCGCCCCCACCCACAGACACACATATCCTGCCTCCGCTCACATCCCGGCAAAAGAGGGGCCGTGAAAGGCAATTTTCCTACACAATCTTTGATGTTTTCTGTTTCAGACGTTGGCCGCCAGCTTTACATACAAAATGGAAATTTGTGTTTCAACAAATCTTATGATAACGCACGTATTACGTCAAAAAATGTGATACGAATTTCCTACTGGCTATCCAAGATTTATGTCAGATTGCTGGGGAAACGGTTTAAATTTCAAAACGTTACTAACATAAAAAGAAATTAAATAATTAAATAATTTTCTGAAGGGAATTTTAAACCATTTCATGCTGTAAACATGAAATAATTTATTGCGATCGTATTTTTGCAATTATCAGCAAAAAGGCTACTTGCTCACTTGAAATTGTCATGGCCTATCTGCGTTTGTATAGCGTCATTTCATTGCAATCGAGGGAAGAGCTATCAAACACGTCATCAATGAAGATATATGAAGCCATTCAAAGTTTTGATGGTGGTAATAAACTTGCGGAAAACATGCTTCTCATTTTAATTTAATATCGGTAACATACTATGTCTGATAGCATGCAAGAACAGTTTTTCATGCTCTCATTGAGTTACTATTGGCTTTTATAATCTTTTGTCGTAACCCATGTTACCCATGTTGTGAGCTAAATTTATACTCTTTCCAAAATTAAACCATTTCTGACATTTTGGTAATATGTAGAAGAAGACCAAAATATACAGTGTTATTGTACAATCCATCAATTGCTTCCATTAACCATTTGTGCAGCAAATTTGTGCAGCAGAGTGCAGCACATTGTGCGGCAGTTTTTACAATAAACAAACGTTATGCTCATTGGTTCTTTTCTAATTTTGGGACAAAATCAAAGCCATTGAAAACATCTGTGATGATAAATTTCGTGAACAAAATGTAAAGCTCTGTTTTTACCATGTTCGTATGTCGCAGTGAAAAGAACAATCTTCGCCCTCAAATCCAAAAATGTAGCACATCTTTCTTACATTATATTAACAAAGTTTATTCAATCAAAAACGGTGACGAAAAAGAATATGCTTGAAGTTACGGTAACTGATAAATTCATAAATATTAATTAAATCGTAAAAGCAAAATCATCCATTCGATTGAACTTTCCAGTGAAACAAAAATAGCTCTCATTTAACAAATCACAATTTCGGAGTAGGCGAATGAGCAGTTTTGGCTGGTTTAGCAAATGGTTGATTAATTTATCAATAATATAACGTACATTATATCGCGAATTATATCTCTAGATAATTACCTACAACCATCACGAAACTCGCGCAAATATCAATAGTACCAATTATATCTCCCATTACTTCCGTTGACCTTCCCCATAGTTTCCTGAATCCTATTATTCTTCTGTTTGTAGTACAATCGAGTACATTGATGTTTGTCTCTATGTTTTCTGCTGTAAGAAGCCTTTTAATATGCTTACCCACGTGCTCGAGAACGTCGACGAGGCAGAATAGGAAAAATAGGGGCTTCTGTTACTGTAAATTAAATCAGACAACATTTTAACTTTCAACGTATAGAAAAACGTTTCCGTTTCACATTCACTCGCGATAACTTTCACAGCATAACAGTGGTGTAAGTCGCATTTTAAGGAAATGGAGAAAATCGAGTTGAAGTTTCGCAGTCTGGTAAAAAATCGTTGTGAAGAGAAATAATAGCAACTTCATTGTTCACTTTACAGACTAAAACTGATCAAACCAACAATGCACAAAAATAGTTCACGTACTTACGTAACAAATTGTGTCTAACTCATTTTTGAATTTTGGCTAGATCACTATTGTGCTCAGCCTATAAATTAAACTCGGGAAAACATGGTAAACCTCAAAGTTACAGTTCTTCGATTTTAAAAATTTTCGTCCGCTTGCATCTTCTGTCCAAGCGCTGATACTTAACAGTAAAAAGTACGACGCATAGTTGACCCCCAGTTGTTTTCTTTCTGTATCCCATTTAAACCGCTTCCAACAAAAATGTTCACTTGCTTTTACCGCGCAAACGCTTTCACGTGGGTGACATTGTTCGATTGTTGCAAGCACGAGTCGCACTGGAACGTTTGTTGCGAATTGGACGACGATGATCCTTCACTCTGGCCGTCACCGCAACCGCTTCCTGCCCCTTCACTCCCGCGGGGCTGCGGCGGATCCCTGTCGCGACACGCCGCCGTCGCTTGCGGACAGCCCGCCACACGCGTGGCCGCGTCCGTCGCACCGGCTGCCACCGCTGCGGCTGGCCCCGCCCCCTCGCCCACCGCGCCCGCACCGCAAGCCGCCTCATCGCCCTTCCATCACCCCGCGCTCCCGCGCAGTGCGACTAGGGCTAGGCGACGGGATGCAAAGTATGCAGAGAGGAAACTTGGCGGCGATTTCTTTGGTCTAAGAGAGGCGGCGGGTGGCGCCGATCACCATATTGAAACAGAGTAATGGCGATACTTGCACATCGAAATGTGTACTGAATGCTCTACCTCCATGCAATATGTTTCACTGTTGCAATTTTAAGAGAAAGTCTATTGTACCGTACGCTAATTGTAAAAGAAAGGGGAAAGAACAGATTGAGAAAAGCAAGACAAATAGACAATGAAATTATAAGAAAATAAAGCATAGGAAATAATAAATATATCGTCGGCCACCTTTCTTATTACTAACACTGATTAGTAACTATAAAATTAATTATAGCTATTAATTAATTATAAACACACACTATATATATATATATATATATATATATATATATATATATATATATGTGTGTGTGTGTGTGTGTGTGTGTGTGTGTGTGTATGTGTGTGTAACTAAAATCTGTCAAAAAAACGTGTCATACAATCAGAACACAGCGACGGAGACACAGTACAGCGGCAGCCAACCAAAGTCACTCAAGCACAGGTGATCGAAGTTGCCTTGGGACAGTAGAGTACTCGGTTTCAATGTGGTTGGTCTCAGCATGTTTTGGCGCCCGGAGTGCAGGGAAGTTTCTATTCTGTATACTATCTATTATGTGGCTAGGCCCAGTCTACAGGAGCCCTGGATGGATTCACTTATTGATTTGAATGATGTGTTCGGGCGCATTAACTTATATGGTCATTAGTTCCGGTAGTGTTCTTAATGTTTTAATACAGGGAGGCGGAGAATATTCCTCTCCTGCTGGAGGACGAGATCCAGCGCCGACCTACACATAAGCTTTCAGGGATTTTTCTCTCCGGGTATCTCCCCCGACAAGGACAAGCTCTAAGGTTCCAACTGGCCTGACATGTGCGGTATTGTAATGCATGTAATTGTGTGTGTGTGTGTGTGTGTGTGCATGCATGTGTGTGTGAAAGAGAGAGAGAGAGAGAGAGAGAGAGAGAGAGTAATGGAAGATGATAGCACAAGGAAGAGGAAGGAATGATCGCGGCCAGTTCGTGACCCATTTTTTAGGATATCACACCTGCATATACCTGGTGGTGATCGGAGAAACCACGGAGAACTACCGATCAAGGCAGCCGGCCGTTAGAATTCTCCTCCAGACAGCGGCTGAATTCGATCTAGCCATCTAGTTGGTGTCAAAAATCGGCGGTACTCGAACTCTGGCACATTCCAGTGGCTGCAGCGACAGCGGCAATGCTGGCTGTGAGGAAATCTAAGCCGGCAGAACCCCTGGTTGTGCCCTTCAGATTGCGCTACCTGGCTACGCCACTCGCGCTGCCCAGCTCATGCCACTAGACTTGCGCTAACCATGCGATGCCTTGTGGGTTGTCATCCGGTTGCACTACTTAGGCTTCGCCATCCAGAGGCTAGTACTTCAACTGGAATGACAATTATATTTGTCTGCTGGTTTCTAAAGATGTTACTTTAATGAAAATCGTGTAATTACAAAAATGGAGTATTTGTACAAAATAATATGTAGTATACAAACAGAACAATGAAGCATAATACAGTAAGTATTATAAGATAGCGTATTTGCGTTCGAGTATATAATACAACTGTTAATGATATTATGCTATTTTTATAATGTCATCTTGTATCTAACAGGCTAAAGAAGGCGGGTGATTTAGTACCTTTTATGAGAAATCATCGCTGCAAAACTTTGTAAGTGTTCTACTGTTGGAGAGTGAATTACACCCCTCCCCCAGCCCTACATCAAAGACATTTAAGTCAAAAAAAAATAAAAGTTCGAGGAGTATGGCATAAAGTATAACAGGTGCATATACAACACGAGTTTAACGATCTCTGAAACGACGCGTTTTAGGTTTATAAAATAGGAATTTCGTCACCACAAATGCACCCAAAACATGTTTCTCATCTCATTATCTACACAATGAGATCTTTTTAACTTTTTTTGGAAGGTATATATTGTTCGCAAAACAGATTGTCAGAAACTTTCTATGTTGTTTCCATTTTGAGTTCACTTTCAAACAATGATTTACAAAGTACCAACCATTCTTAAGGGTTCACCTAGATTTTAATTCGACAATAGCAACAATAACGGCCATTTCTTTTTCGACCTCAAATTTCTACACAGGCGTACTGCACATTTTTGTGTGACTTGGCACAATGATTGTAATAATCTTTGTTCGAAGAACCGCATGGCAAATTCGAAAACACAGTTAATTTTTTTTGGAAATAATAAGAACCATACCAACAATAGAACATCTTTTCTATATACACTTTTTTCAATAAGCATAAACTATTTTTGGCGCAAAGTTTTGGAAATCAAACAAAATTAAAATTTTTGGCCACTGTGTTAAGCGGCCAGACCACTATGCGCCCCCCCCTCTGCAACCCCAACTGGCCAATCTGTTTACTCAACCGACGCCAATCATTGACGCGGGACATTTATTCTCGCTTCTGACATTTTAGAAGACCGAGTTACAATTATTCAATATCGGACAAGAAAAGTAAGCAGTTTTGAATCTTGACGCAATACAAAATTGTTTGCCCTATTCCAACAGAATTATGTAAGTTATTATTTCCCAACATTAAGTAAACATTTTAAAAAACTTCATGATCACAGTCTGGAAGTTTGGCAAAATGCCTTTATATTACTGTAATGATTTCGTAACACTTAAGAATAGGAATCATTTAATAGTACTTCTGAAGTTGTTTCAGAAGATTTATATTTTGCCTTTACTGGTCTATTTTAGCTTCTGATGCCCCTTATTAGTACTACGCTCCCTTTGGATATAATTTCCCTTTTCCCTCGTGACACTGATCTCGATCAATCTGGAAAACCGCTGCCCTGGACATCAAGAAGGCACTTCCATGTGTTTTGTACTTCTCTGCAAGCGGAGGCTCAAGGTCCAGGTAGTGATAATTGCAAGTATGAATGAGAAATGAAGATTATTGGATGTCAAGATTTTTGGATTTTCCTCGTCGGAGCCGACAAGGTCTTTTTTCTCTCACGAGTAATCTCATTTTATGATCTTCAATCCCTTTCGAGGGCACAACTCTCTCTTTCTGATATGCTGCGACCCTTCACAGTGAGGGGTGACAGCACTCCCTAAGTGCCCAGAAACCCAAAGCGCAAAGAACCAAATCCCAATTCCCAAAGTGCAAAGAATCAAATCTATAATTGCGCTTTCAGTTATGCCATTCCAAGATTCGAAGAGGAAGCCAGAATAGCATTTCACAGAGGCAGCGTTCAACAGTGAAACAAATTCATAGGCATATCGTGTGGCCTTGTGCAATCAATATTACAAAGAAAATATAGTTTCCTTCCCTTTACGTGCTGATGTAAATTATAGTTACAATAAAAATATGATTCGTTTTAATTGGCAATTGGCATATATTTTACAATAATTAATTGTAAATTGTGGTAATTCATTGCTTACTATCTCTTTTGTACACCTATTACCACCAGAATAATTGGCGGTAGGAATTTACTCTACCTACTATGACCTACGGTTGGCGCGTAAGATATAACCCATTGGTTATGACGAAGTAGCTCGGTCTGTTAATTCACTTAACAGTAGACCATATGCTAATTTGTGGGATCAGGGACGTGGACTCACTGCACCCATGTATTACAAAATCACTCATGTTAAATCCTTTTTTATAAACGAGTATACTATAATCTCCAAAAATCCACGTAAGCACGAAAAAAGAAATACAATGCTCACAAAAAAATTCCCCCAAAAAATCCTTAAACAACTAACACACATATCAAGTATGTCCACGAACTTTACAGTTGTACATGGAAGAAGCTAGTAACTCCTTGAATACAATTGTTCAGAAGTCCAAGTACTTCCTAAACCTTGATATTCTTTAAACTAATCTATAACATTTGTGCTTGCAATGGCATTGAAAGAAAGAAACACAAAAACTATGATGATTGACTTCCTTAACCGGGTCACCTATCATCACTCTAATTTGATTATTTTGCTGAGAAATCACTAGTTCACACACAGTGTTCAGTGTAAAACAAGTATGTTACAATCCTTTCCACTTTCAAAATACAGTTCTACAATTGTGAATTAATTGCTTTGGTTTGGTTCAACTTCTAATCATTTAATCTACTTTGTTGTGTTTTGCTTTTTTTTAAAGATTGGTTCTTATTTTTTCTTTAAGTCCAATACGTTTAGTAATGTCATATCTTGTTAAACCTCCTGTTACGTGAAGATACATGACGAGAGTTGAAATTCATAAAATTCACATTGAAACTTTCTTACTTGCGAAAAAACCTACAGCAGGAGAAGTCAGGAGTGTTCAAACTACACTGGAGCACATACACTTCCTCGCGACTGCCCTTGAACTCCAGCTCGCTTTCACGGTGAAATGCATAGATACGTACGTTCCTCACAGCCATGAATGCGCTTGCATATTAGATTAGTACTTTAAACTATCCGACAACAACAAAATCAAAGAAAATCGGACATACAAGCACAAGTTACAATTTAACTATAACCGCACGTGCCCTTTCTTCCAACTACGACGTATTTTAACGCGCTACACGAATTCTCTGATAAAAAGAAGGATTTAGTATTAATTCAATTTTATTACATATAAATCCAATTACCTCTTCCACGTCTTTTGCGAAGAGTTACAGATTCCAGGAGCCCTTAGCTTATACCGCACTGTCTTCTCATACACAGTTACGAAACACCACAACTTCACAAGTCGCTTGTCTCCGTCGAAAAAGCGTTAGCGAGTAGCGCCATCTGCATTCTACAGCAGCGAACTCTTTTTGTCAGTTTCTACACTTCCGCCGCCGGCGTAGAGCGCACATTTCAAACTTCTCCTATGCTCATGTCCCGGCTGAGCAATGGGATATTTTTGCGTATTTTTAGCAAAACGGGTGGTCACACTGTATAGCTGTCCAATTCAGACGCTGTCTGAAGGACAATTCAAGCGGTTGGCTGCTAGGATCGTTAGTTTCCCGGGATTTCTCCGATCAACACAAAGCGAATGCCGGAGCAGTAACCTAACAAACGGGTGAAGAATCGCGGATGATTTTTCCTTCCTCTTCTTTATCTCAAACTTACACACACTTACACTCACATGTACTACACTTCCACACATATGAGGAGACCAGTCGGAAGTTTATGTCGGCTGGAGCCACGCCTATGAGAGACACCTGGAGGGAGAAATCCCTGCAAACCGACATCATTCTCACCATTCAGTAATGCACCAAACACGAAATAATCAATCAACTAATCCAACGGTATTCTGCAAATCTTATACTTACAAATTAAATCTTACATACACATAAATATACATACATACTTACATATTAAATCTTATACCTGTTCACAGTTCACTTTGCCACTCCTACCGTCCTTGTTCCTGAATGTTATTCAAGCATTCGCCTCTTGACTAATATCTCATCGTCATAATTATGTCCATGTCATTTCGTTCCCTATTCACGTCATCGCTATCCTCTCACACGCCATGTTCAATGCAATCGCCAACGTCTTTCGACAGAGAACTCTCGTACCTGCTTTTCATCACATGTCGGTGATTTCATCGGTCGCTAAAGTGAAGAGCTCTGGCCAACACATTATGCATTCACCGCAAGAGCAAGCCGCAACCACTGTGTGTTCAACACATCAGCCCGAATCGAGTTGAGAGAAATATGACGACCGAAATAACAATGTGGAGGCAAAGCTTTGTATTTTCAACGATTTTTTTACTTCCTTGCTACGGAGTAAAGAGAAAGTTATGTAATGCTATGCGGAATAACGATGCATTTTCGCCAGAAAAATCTTTATTACAGGGTCCTAGTAACAAAAAAGTGAATAAATCCAGTAGCTCAATTTAGAAAAAATCATCTATCACGTGGTGAGCCAGAATCCATGTCCTGTAGTTCTGAACCGAAAAATTCAAAGTCGGCAAAACGTCTGTCCGTCTGTATGATCGACTGCGAACAACGCTAGCAGCTAAACCGTTCTGCCGATTTTCTGCAAAAGTGATATTAATTAATTGATCTAGCTGATGTCGCGATCCCTTGAATTTGAAACCGATATTTTAATTTTGAGGGTTACTATACATGAAGCCTCTGGAAAATCTTCAAAATTTTCCAAAAACATGTCTCCATTGTTGTTGATTAAATTTTGTTGTTGGATAGTGTGAAGGACGTTTAAGATAATGGTACAGGTCTAGTTTCGTTGAGAACCCCAATGTTTACAAAATTGCAAAAGTTGAACATTTTTTCCGAGTACTTTTGCAACTAAAATATTAAAGATGGAGTTTTTCCCTTACTGAAATCTGTTCCTTAAAGATAGATTCTGAAATAAGATGATGTACAATTTTTCAAATATTGAGTACTTTTCTGGTAATTTTACGTGAAAATAGGGCGAGAAAGAAATTGTTGTTTTTGCACTACTACTTTTTGGATCAATCCATTTTGGGGTCCCTCCTCTTCTATTTTTAATAAATGCAGAGCTCATTCTGCACGGAGACTTCTGACAATAGTTCTGAATAAGATTATCCTTCAATAAAGAAAAGTAAAACGGAACGCATTAAAAGACGTATATTATACGATGGTAAGTCAGTTCGGGTATCACTTCGTGATTTTGTATGCTTCATCGCAGTGTTTGTGCTTTGAAGAGTACTTCTTCTTCTTCTTAACCTTAACTTACTCTTTTTTACCTGATTATAAACTTTCATCATTATAACGAAGAATATTGATTTTAAAGTGATTTCGTAAAGACAATATGAAAATAGCTCCTTTACTTCTTCTATCATTAAACAATGAGTTTGATTGGTTTGAAATATATAAATGGTACGACGAAAAACATTCCGTTGCACGGTGGAGTAAAAGCTATGAATACACGCAAAGCAAAAGTAATTGTGTAAGTTTTCTTAATTGTATTGTTTTTCTGACACTACACATCGCTGAATTCCGTTCAGTGCTCCTCGCAATTTCTGCCCTTGTTCACAAAATGTGTGTGAATCAGGAGGCGGAAGCAGTCGGGAGAGGCGTGGTTCGGCTTGCTTGACGATAGGCGGCGCGGCGGTAAAGAATCAGACGTCGGTACGCGGCGCGTGCGATCGCGTGCGCGACACAGCAGGACGGGGTGGAGCGAGGCGGAGAGCGGCGGGGCGTAGCGGGGAGCGGCGGGGTGTGGCGGCGCGTGATATGAGGCGGTGCGTGGCGGGGAGCGGCGGGGTGTGGAAGGGCATAATTTGAGGCGGGGAGTGGTGGGGCGGTCACTGGCAAAGCGAGGCAGAGCGTAGCGTGGTGTATCGGGGCGGAGCTGAGCGGAACGGAGCGAGACGGAGAGTGGCGGGGCGTGGCAGGGAGCGGCGGGGAGTGGTGGGAGCGGCGGGGCGTGGCGGAGCGTGATATGAGGCGGGGAGTGGTGGGCTATCACTGGGTAGCGAGGCAGAGCGGGGCGGGACGGTTCGTGGCGGATCGGAGCGGAACAGAGCGAGGCGGGATGTGGGGGGTGGCGTGACAGGGAGGGACTGACAGGGAGGGGTGGAGCGGGGCCGGTGCATTGCGGGGAGAGACGCGTAATTGGAGTGGAGTGGCGGAGGTGCGGGGAGTGACGTGCGGAATGAGGCGGGGAGGGAATGTGTGGCGCGGCGGAGCGGGATGTGGCTGGGGGGCGAACGTAGCGATGCGAAACGTAGCGGGGCGCCCGTTGCGGGCGTGTCGGGGCGTGGCTGAACAGGGCGAGAGCGGCGGCGTTGGCCTCTGAGCCGCGTATGACACGGTTAAGCGCCGCTCGACCGCTCGCTGCGGTGGCCGTGATCGCCAGGGGCCGCTGGACAGACCAACCTGCGAAGCCCGCATCTATCTGCGCGTGGGCGGCGGCGATGGCGGTGGCACTTATCAGTGGACGGTGGTTTACAACTACCTACAATTAACACCTCACCGAACTTTGCGTGTTCCGGAATCCGCTAAAGTAAACTGAAGTTCCCAAAACGGACAAACTAAAATTTTTCTGATGGTCTGCGAATTAGAATGATTTCGACTATAAAAATACGACAGTAGTAAGCGACTTTCTCAGTTGCCGACGAATTTAACATAGGACCTGTATTTGCCGTCGAAGGTGCAATTGATTGCTCCCACAGATTTGATCGCGGAACATTCTGTTATGGTAGTGGATAAGTGACTCATGACAGGAAAGACAAGGGGAAAATTATTTTACGAATGTGTGGCTGTGAATATATTTACGCACAAAAAAATTACTATAACCACCAGGGTAATTTCGGAGTTCCCATGTTTGTTTCAGTTGGAGTCGGATTGTGTATCATGTATTGTATAATTCATGTGCTCTCGACTCATAAGATACATTATCTCAGGTAGACATTCTAGACCTTCGATAAATACAATTCCGCAATAGAAATTGCCTTAAGGAAAGTATTGATATAGATCTGTGTGAGGCGCATCACGAGTATGTTCGTTCGGGCACAGACAATGCGCTTTCGTCATGGAAGGGTATGAGAGTCGTGGCGGGCTTAGATCATTCACTAGGCGCGGTGACGTACTTGCAGAGCAGAGGCCGTGCTGCGGGGGCATCAGATAGAGGTCAGCGAAGTAACGCCCGCTGCCACGCGCAGATATGCATCCGACGCCCGACTGCACTGCGCACCCCCTCCCCTCCCCCACAACCACATAGCCGGACCGCGCCGCCCCCCCCGCCTTCACTCTGCGCCCGCCCCTCACGCCCGTCCAGACGCCCGCCCCCACGCCCGGCCCACGCCCCCCTCTCGCCCGCGCCCACCCTCGCCCCCACGCTTGCCCCCACGGCCTCCCCACCGCCCGCCACCACGCCCGCCCCCCACGCCCGCCCCCACGCCCGCGCCCGCCCCGCACGCCCGCCCCCACGCCCGCCCCCACGCCCCCCCGGCCCGCCCCACGCCCACCCAACGCCGCCCCCACGCCCGCCCCACGCCCGCCCCACGCCCGCCCCCACCGCCCGCCCCACGCCCGCCCCCACGCCGCCCCCACGCCGCCCCCACGCCCGCCCCCACGCCCGCCCCCCACGCCCGCCCTCCCGCACGCCCCCACGCCCGCACTCACGACCGCACCCACGACCGCACCCACGACCGTACCACGAACCGCACCCTCGCCCGCACCCACGTCCGCACCCACGCCCGCACCCACGCCCGCACCCACGCCCGCACCACGCCCGCACCACGCCCGCACCACGCCCGCACCACGCCCGCCACCCACGCCGCACCCACGCCCGCACCCACGCCGCACCCACGCCCGCACCCCACGCCCGCACCCACGCCCGCACCCACGCCCGCACCACAGCCCGCACCCACGCCCGCACCCCAAGCCAGCACCCACGCCCGCCACCCACGCCCGCACCCACACCCACGCACACGCTCGTCCCACGCCCGGCCCCCAACGCCCGCCCCCCACGCCCGCCTCCACGCCGCCCCACGCCCGCCCCACGGCCCGCCCCTCACGCCCGCCCCCACGCCCGGCCCCCACGCCCGCCCCACGCCCGCCCACGCCCGCCCCCACGGCCCGCCCCCACCGCCCGCCCTCCACGCCCCCCCAACGCCCGCCCCACACCGGCCCACGCGCGTCCCACGCCCGCCCCCAAGTCCGCCCCCACGTCCGCCCTCACACCCGCCCCCACGCCCGACTCCGCGTGCGTGCTCGTACATTTCGACGTGCGCCTGAAGCGGGGCGGGTGCAGCTTCTGTACGCCCCACTCTGCCAGCTCCGATGCTACCAATTTTCCAAGTGGAATCGTGCTTCACGTAGTGCAGGGGTGAGAAACCTGTGAATCCGTAGCTACGCACGATTCCTTTAAATAAAAATCATAGTAGTTCATTCAAACGATTCAATTATTCCGGACATATTTATTTTAAGACCAATATTGAATGTTATAACATGACATGTAAAAAAGAATCCGTTGTAACAAAAATGTCATTCTTTCATACACGTTGCAAACGATTCATGGTCACTTTAAAACGTGTAAGTCACTTTGAAAATTTGTCGCATTGATAATTATTAATAAAATGTAAACATACTTTATAACACTATGTATATTACTGTATAAGTAAAGACAAAATTTGCTTCACCTCTTTGTATTTAGGGCATCAATTGGGTATTAAAAAAGTTACAAATTCTTATGTACATAAATTTGTGCAAGTTTATTCTAAATGTTTTGCCACTAAAGTAAACATTGCCGTGAATTTTAGATGCTCGAGCCGTCATCGAGCGAGGCGCACGTGTCCTATATTGAAAGCCCGAAGGGGACTAGGAAGTGAGAGAGAGAGAGGGAGAGAGAGAGGGAGAGAGAGAGATGCAGAGCTATTTATAAAACATGGATAATATTTTGCTCGCCTCTTCACCTCTTTCTTCTTCCCTTCGGGGAGCCCTTACACTGAGTGGCAATATAAAACTAAAACACACGTTTCGCAAGCATCTCATTAATAACAATCTTGTCTCCAGCTCTTAGACAGCATTACTTCTAACGGTTAAAATAGAGTACTTTCCACCAGGTAAATTTTTATTAGTAATAAACTTTTAAAAGTGTTAGTAGGCCCCGGGTCTCAGAGCGTGCACAACTTTTGAAGGTGGGAGAGAACTTTTGAATATTTTTTTAAGAGAATCCAAGATCCTCGAGTAATGTAGCAAAAATATTGATCGATCTTTTGCAATGCACATTCTGCATTATTATTTTCGTTTTCAAAACTGCATATTTGGTATCACTTACTGTGAAGGCCTAGTACTGAATTCGAGGTTAAGAGTAATGCAATTTGTATAGTTTTAGTGAAGTTTAACAGCAGTTCACAGTTATAAAGTGAAGAAAATAAGCAGAAATTTAATGTTTTTAACATGTGAAAGCAATTGAAAATGATTGCATTTTTAAATGGATTCATAGGTTTATTGTTTTATTTCATCAGAAAACAAAAAAGTGCAAATAACTATTTTATCTTCAAAGTTACTATAGATTCATTATAGTCGCTGGAGACTACTACTTTAAAAGTTGTTTCTATCTTAATTCGAAGAACAAATATTTTGCATTTTTAGAATTAAGAACTCCAAAGCAAACTAGATAAGAGTGTTTTAAAATCAAAATAAATTGTCATTATAATGAATACTGTATTTTATATGAGTAGATACAATTATATTAATTTAAATATAAAAATAGAATTTCAATAACATATTTTAACTATGAACTTTTAATGAAACGCGAAGAATGATTTTTTCACAACCTCACGTATTGAAACTCGACTTCAAAGTTCCAAGTGTCAAACGCAATTGATAAATCATGGCATTAAAATACAAGCTAATAGGAAATTAAATTATCAATATAAAATTCAATGAAGTATGTGATGACACGATGGTGGAATTTCGACACGGTCGTTTCCACACATCAATAAAATTCACATTTGGCTTCGTCGTTTGCACGCTGGCCAGCCATCGCCCTCAACTTGTTAAATTATGTTTTCAAAGGCAATAAAATTGAACAAGCACTTCATTTTACAGCAGTTGGCGCTTCGATATGACTTCGCTCTGCACATACTAACCAGCAATAAATGAACGTGATTTACGCACTCTTTAAGGGCCTTCATGTTTCCTAGTTTAATGTGTGTTCGAAAAATTCTTTTAATTTAGTTGGTAATATGTATATTTAATCTCTAAAATGAAGTGAACATTATACAGCAAATTAATATAACTTTGTGTAATTTCGATACTAAAATATGATTTACAGTTTACCATTAAACAAACGGTCCCATATTGTCTCAGCATCTCATCCGAAAACATTCAAATTTGGGGGTCATCATAAACATATTAGTGAAACTGGCATGTATGTAAAAATTATTCACAGCATACCATTTGCGTCATCGTATAATATGGAGTTAAGTCGTCCATTACGTTCCATTCGCCTTAATTTTAAATGATAAACAATTGTAATATTAAAGGTTTCCACATGTATTTCAATATTTACCCTCAATCGACCAATTTAAACCCTAACGGGGACGTACAAAGAATATAAGCAGCAAAATATGAAAGTCAGAACATACTATAGATTCAAAAATTCAGTAACACTGTAGTCAACACCATCATTGTCCATAAAATGAACTACCATTTCACCACACTATTGTATCTCATGAAATGAAAGGCTAACTGATTACGTTTCGTCCACTCATTAATTGTTGCAGTGCCAATTTTACATCCATTGTGCAACCTATTTCACTATGAACTTCTTAGTCGAGATTAAAAAATACCTTCACGGGGAAAACGTATTATATTGTGGAACGAAGGAACTGTATAATAAAAGATGAGTGTGTCTTACTGGTTTTTATTTCATTTTTCTTATAAGAATTCTGATGACAGGGAAATAAGAAAAATCAAATTTGTCCTACATTATTACATTGTACAGTAAAGCAGAACATTATAATGAACTCTTCATTTTAACAATAAAAAATATATTTCCATTCGATTTCAGATCTGCCCTCAGGATTTTATCTCTGGATGAGGTTATGGGTCCACCTATTGTGATGTTTTCATATAAAGAAATTTTCATTTACGCTAAATATAAAACGTATTTTTACTTGTTGACTTATAGTTAATATTTATTTCGGCAACTACTGGTATATTAATGAAATTCCTTTGTAGAGAAAATAAGTAAAATCTGTATTTTTAATATGTATCACTAGCTTCTGGGGGAGGGCGCTCAAACCACACGAGCCACTGTTCATTTTATTTACACAGAATGTTTGCGGCCAATGCTTCACAAATCATCCATTATTTCGAGTTACTTATACCATTTCGAAAACAGGCGGTCAGTAGCAAGACTCTGCGCTTTGTATAAAGCTTATAGTGGTATCAAGTTTGGAAAGAAATTAATCGGCGGTTAAGTATTCCTACATACATCAGTAGGGGGAATCACGGCACAAAATAAATTTAATACCGAAGAGGACGGATGTCGGGAAATTTTCTTTCACAAATAGAAAGATAACGGAAAGTAATATACTGCCTTCGAAAACCTTTGAACCCTTTCCTCGAAGTGTTCAACAGTTTAGGAAATTAATTTAGGGGGTTACTAAGTAACTGAGAATAGTAGGTTATAGAGCGACGCGTAAGTAATATATTGTGAAGTGAAATGTCGTGCAGTATAGAATAAAGAAATAATGAAGGAAGTGATTAAAGGGATATAGTGAAGTGAAGTGCAGTGTGGTCTTAATTGAACAAACATTCAGTGCAGAGTTTGATTGTAGATTTTCTTTTTTAACGTAATTTAATGTTTTATGAATTAGTTTTTATATAATTATTATTTTATTATTAATGTTACTATTTCTGTTATTATTATTACTATATAATTTGCATATTAGCTTATCATCTTATTAATGTAATTAGCTGCCATCGGGGTATGCGCATTTGCAGTTGAAATAAATTTATCAATATTTCCCCTAGAACCCAGATTTGTCTCATGGCACCATCCATTTCAACGCCATCAATCACGGCTGTGGCTCCGCCAAGTCTGCGCGGTAACTGCAGGTGGAATAACATGGAACTCCGAGAGGCAGAAACTACGCACCTCCACCCAAGGTATACCTGCGCGCCAACTGGAGCAATTTGCTGAGCGCATGACGTCATGACGCGAAACGTACGACGCAGCGTCGAGGGCGCCGTGGAGGCGCGGCGGGGCACCGAGGAATTATCATAACAGGTTCGCATCGCGACCTTCTTGGCGTCCGATACGTGGGAGCCGGGTGGAGTCGCAAACGCCCCGGGCACCACGGTGTTTATAAGGTCTCGGGATGGGATGGGATGGGATGGTGTTTTGGACAAGGCCACTTCCAAGCACCAGCAAAGCGAGCAGCTTCTTTCGTGGCGCGAGATTTGAGGAGATGTGAGAGCGTAGGCTTCCGCGGCCGGAGTAAATATTTACTAGGCTGTCCGGGTGACGCCGCGTCCATGGCGAAGGTGCCGACGTTTCGGTCGCCATTCTGCGACCTTCCTCAGCATTACGCCCTGAGGAAGGTCGCAGAATGGCGACCGAAACGTCGGCACCTTCGCCATGGACGCGGCGTCACCCGGACAGCCTAGTTAATACTTTGAGGAGATGTATTACATTTTGTAGAAAAACTTTTCAATATAGAAGTGTAACAGTTAAACCTTCCATTGGATGATTTAGGAATATTCTTCCTATCGAACTAAGGTCAAGTTCGTGCCTTGGTCTGACACACGATTAATTGCAGTACAGTCGCAGTTTTTCTAGAAGATAGAAGATGGATCCTATGGAGCTAAGAAATTACTCAGTCACCCTGCTCTGTAGATGGGAGTGGGTATATGATGGAGTAGGGAATGATTGTATTTTGACTTGAGTATTTTCGAATCACTGAGCAAAAATGAATACAAGGCACTATTTCCTTTTTCAGATAAATAGTCCTGTAACTCCGATACCAGGAACTGAAAAAGGAATATGAATATCTTTATTGGCAGTCATATGCGATCAAACGTGGGGAGGGGGTCTTATTTTAATTTACTTCGGGAGATCAGTAAGGGAAATGAAAGTTAGAAATTATTAGCAAAAATTGGAATTTAAGAATAGGTCGGAAACTCACCTAAATATTTTCCTTGTGATTCATCCCGAACAAAAATTGATTGATCTCGTTGTTTAACAGTGCCTTAGGCCTACTTAAGTGAATAAAGGCACCAATTCAGAGCGGGTTTGGAAAGCTGAGCTCTCAGGCTGGCCGACAATGGCCGGGGGCCTCAGTGGCTGTGCAGCTGCCCGTTGAATCGTTGTATTGTCATGACACGGAGTGACGTCCGTCGCCCGTTAGGTGAGGCCTCATTCCCAATGCAAACTTCAACGTAAATATAACGTAGCCACAAAACCTAGAAATGAGTTACTGAGCGAGACCACAATGCCTTGAGCTTCGTAAACGTAAATCCGTAAACGTAGGAGTTCACAAGCACCACGCGTTTACGTTAAGTTTACGTCGGAATGCTACCGAAGACCAATCAGAGAGCAGCTTGAAAGAAACAAACTTGGTGGATTTCAGATTGTATTCTGGTAGTTTGTTGTTAGGTCATTTCATTACTGTTATGAACTGAACTAGTTCGCGAACGGTTGTGATGCGTAGTGAATTCAGAGTAAGAATTTAATTTTTTTTCCTTTTTCTTATGATTTTATCTTAAGTGGCGACTAAAATAATTACGTTCGACGAATTATTCGCGTATTTATTACAAGAGAATGTTTGTTTATAAAGGAAATTCAAGCACTTGCAACAGCTTCTCGCATATATATATATATATATATATATATATATATATATATATATCAAGACAAATCGATGAGAAAATCGAAGAAAACGCTAGAAACCATGTCGAAAAGATCTTATCACCATGCTAGAATCGAATCGATTATCGATCATGCTTCAATACGTTGAAATATAATTGGCTCAGGCGAAACATACGTTCCAGCTTACGTTCGGCATTGTGAATGCCTATTTTTACTGCTACGTTGACGGCATTACGTTACGTTTACGTGCGCATTGTGAATGAGGCCTAACGGACGTTAATTCCAGACCCCGTTGCGCAGTGTAGTACTTCTGATCTTTCGCGCTCCGACAGATGTACCTTAACATCAGTAATTTGACGCTCAAGGGCTGCTAGCCTAAGAAAAGAGCGTAAATTCATCTAAATATTCTTGTTGTATTCACCCCAAAAAAATTGGCCACTTTCATTTTTTAACAGCCCTGCTTTATTAAATAAGAGATCTGATAAAAGGTGAGTTTGCAAAGGCTGTGCTTAGTTGCTGGAAGGTAGAGACCGTTGTCTTTAGTGTTAGCGCTGTTGGCTCATGACTAGCAGCCGCTAGGTAACATGTTAATTCCAGTGCAAGTCCCTCAGTGGTGTACCGGTGTCGCGCCACCACAGTCGCTCTTTGACGTTATTCGTCGTTTGACGCTTGTGTAAGGAGTCGGCAACTCATCTACATATTTTCGTTGTGTTTCATCCCAAACAAAATTGATCGCTTTCGTTGTTCAAGAGCCCTATCGAATATAGGCACCGATTCAGGATGGATGGAAGGTAGGAACCGGTGTCCTTAGGGGACGCACAGCTACTCGTTGGGTCCTTGTATTGGCACCGCACTGAGAAACGCACGTTGACTAGCATCTGACGTCCGTTGTACACTAGATAACTTGAATTAATAGAGGTTAATCCCAGCGCACTTTGCGCAGCGCAATTCTATTCCTTTCGTGATATGAAGGACGCCTTTAATGCTATACGTCATTTGACGCTCGTGCGTTGCCAGCCTCAGAAGAGGTCGGAAATTCACCTAAACATTTTCGATGTGTTTCATTCTCAAGTAAATTAATTGCTTTCGTTGTTTAGCAGCTCTTCTTAACCAAATAAAGGCACTGACTCAGGGTGGGTTTGCAAAAGCTGTTCTCACAAGCTGGAAGGCAAGGGCAGGCATCCTCAGGCAGAGCGCTGCCTTGTGCGAGCGAGCGGAGGCAGCCGAACGCGAGGGGGAAGACTCGCCATCGGCCGAGGGACGCGCGGGGAACGCGACGCTGCGCCCCACCTGCCACGCCCCCCAATGGGCCCGAGCGCCACGGACACTTTGAGCCAAGTCAGTGCCGTGGCGAACAGTGAGTGCAGTGAAGTGAAGTGCGAATGAATGGGAAGAATGAATGATTATGTATATAATGAAAATAGTATGAACGATGTGTGAATGTAGAAAAAAAGAAAACGTACCAACCAGTAAAATAACAATTTATGTAGTATATAGTATAACAAAAGCGATCTTAGTGTAAGTTAGTAATGCCAAAGCGCAAGTAAGTTAACTTTAGGTCTAGAATGTAAAATTAGCTGTAAGAAAAAGCCCCGCCTCTAGCTGCTTAAGCCGCAAGGCAGCAGTACAATGTAAACAATTTAAAGAGAATAAATTCCCCTTCTTCACAGGGTAACTGGGGAGGAGACAAAATCATTATCAGTGGCAACGCAGCTGTTCGTTGGCTCGATGTCGCGACTCTGACGTAACCACGTTTTCTAACACCCTCTAGGTAATATATATTAATTCCAGCGCACGTCGCACACCACGATTCTGCCCCTTTCGTGCTCTAACTGATCCATTTTAACGTTATCCATCATTTAACCCTCATGCGCTGCCAGCATAAGAAGTGGTGGGAAACCCACCTAAACATTTTCGTTGAGTTTCATCCCGAACAAAAGTTATTTATTTCGTCGTTTGACAGCCCTACTTAATTGGATGAAGGCTCCAATTCAGACCAGGTTTGAATGGCTATACTCTCTGGCTGGCAGGCAAGGGCCGGCGCCCTCAATGACAGCGCAGCTGCTCGATATCTCGTTGTTTCGAGTCCGATACGCTAGATAACAGTGCGCTTTAACGTTACAGTGCGTCGCGCTTTAACGTTATCCGTCATTTGACGCTCGTGTGTCGTAAGCCGCAAGAAGAGGTCGGAAACTCACCTAAATATTTTCGTCGCGTTTCATCCGGAACACAATCGATTGTTTTCTTTCTTTAACTGCCCTACTAGATGGAGTAAAGGCATCGATTCAGGGTGGACTCGCAAAGGCTGTGCTCACTGGCTGGAAGGAAGGGGCGGCGTTCTCTGTGGTAGCGCAACTGCTCGATGGCTTGTTGTCGTAGCGGCGCGGCGCGGCGCGGCGCGGGGCGGGGCGGCGGGCAGAGGCAGAGAATATTATAAGGGAGCGGCGGTGTCCGCAGCAGCCAGCGTGGCGTGCGCCCCTCGTCCTGCGTCGCGCCGCCCTCAGCCGCCATCCTGGAAGCGCTAATCGGGCGCGACGCGCCGCCCAACCCCCGCCCCTGCCCCCCGCTCCCGCCGCCGCGGTCCGCTGTCGCTGCCTGCCGCCGGACAAACAGGGCCGGCCCTTCACCGGAATGCGGGGCGCCGTGAATCCACCGGCCCCGCGCCCCCGCCCCCGCCCCGCCAACGGGCTTCCTCGTCCTCTTCGCCTCTTCTCTCGCACCCTCGCTCAGCGCTCGCTTCACTTGCGAGCCCACCAGCAGCGCGCCGCGCCGGAGAGGTGACCCGGAGACGCTTCTTTGGTCGTGGGCGTGGACCTGCAGAATAGATGAAAGCACCCTCCCGCACGTTGGTTAGTTGTTAGATAGTGCTGGCTATAAATTAGTTTTCAGAGAAGCTAATAGATAGATAAATATCGAAACTGATGCGAGGGCAGACGTGAGAATTTCGCTTCATGACTGTAAAATTCCTTTAAACACTATCCACGTAGAAGAAAGAAACATGTTCCATTTCTGAATTGAAGTGCTAAATTTACCTTACTACATCCCCAGATAATTTAGATATTATAATATTTACATTATATTTGAATATTTTCTCACTATTGTAAAAATGTAAGTTCTTGTGAAAAATTGTGTAACTAGATTGTGTATTCTTCGCATTTCCTGAGTCATTTTCCTTTTGTTGCTATTCGTAATTATTTCAATATCATTGCATTGATATGTTTGACACTCTCACGATAACAAGCCTGGGTTTCTTCGAGCGTGAGCTATAATACACCCATTTAAAATAATATACGTTGATATGGAATATTTCAATAAATTATTATTATTATTATTATTATTATTATTATTATTATTGTTATTATTATTATTATTAAATATTTATTTCCCTCTCCCTTCAGTCGTCGAAGCTGAATAATGTCGAGATTCATGTAAACATATTTAAATGCAATGTTCAAAAAGAAAATAAATGCTCCCCTCCTTCATTTAAAAAAATTGATGAAGGCAGATGGACCTAACAAAATGGCCATGGCGCCATACGTTAGTTTCATGTAGGCTAACTACAAGTTAATTCTAAGATTTGTTTAGCTAGATATTAAGTCTTTCTCTCCCGTTCTGCAGCAAAAACCAAGAAGAGCTGCTAATGTAAAAGCACATGTTTGTCTACTTGTTCCTTATTTTATTGTTCCTTCAAATGTAATACCCTTTAAATCTTCAGAGGCCTCATTGGCTCTGCTTCGACCCAACAAAGTGTTTTGTCACAGTGGCTTAAAGGATTGGTTTGCTTCTCCAATTGATCAGAGTCACATATTGTTTTTGAATACCAAATCTGCATGTTGATGTTCCCAAGATGTAGAGAATAAAATCCACACAGATTGACACAGATGAGCGCTTTGCTCAAGTCTTTAATCTGTATTGAAACGGAAGTACTTTTTGAGAGATTTCGCAATAATGTGAGATCAATTTGGATGCTTCAAAACAATAGGCAAATATTGATGCCAATATTCCCCGAGAAAAAGAGTCACGAACGTTAGAATTGAAAATGTGCAGCCATCGCAAGTTTAGCTTTTTTTCATTAATCTTATTTGTTGCTGGCGTTCTTGCTTGACTTCCTAACGCATTTTTACTTGCCTTAAAATGCGTACCCTATTGCCTAACTATCACACCTATTCTGTTAATATTAACGTGTTGAACTGGGTTTTTCTCCTTTTAATCTTTTGTCTCCAACAGTATTTTCATTTTGCATGTCATTTTGTTTTTATTCTAATTTTTTGCTTCTTTTTCAATAAATCGTTTTCAGATGATTCAATTTTGTACCTTCAAAGGCAATTATGTTCAATATCAATCAACTTTATTAAACACATCAATGCTACATGAACTTCACTAGATCACACGTTTTATAGGTATGTATGCAAAAAAACCCACAATCAGAAGGGAAAGTTGCATCTGAAGCGTAGAAAGCGAAGATAACTATTTTATTCAATTATTAAAATAAAAAATATAGGTAAGAAACCGCACATTTATTACAAAAATTTGTCATGTACAATTAAATGTTACGTCCAACTGTCCTTTTTGTTAAAGCTAAGAAAAGTACGCAAAAACAAATATTAGTAGATCCTTTCGAGAACACAGTGTAGTGTAGTGGGCATATAGTGAATGAGTTGGTGGTGAGCGTTTTCCCCGGAGACAAGGCGTCGTTCACATTCCGCGTGGCGTTTCCGCGCCGAGCAGCGTTTCCACATTATGGAGATGAAGGCGCGCCAAAGCCCGGGCCGGAGAGCCTATATGGCACACACTTGTGTCAACACGGACGGAGACGAGGCGACTTCGCCCTCTCTCACGGCTCGCGCTGGCTGGCTGGCTCGCTCGCTCGCTGGTCCTCGGGCCGCGCCTTCCGGGGTTTGCCCAGGGCGTGCCCCGCCGCACCGCGGCCCCGCGCCGTGGCGCGCCACCTCCAAGGTCCACGCTTCGCAGGGTCCGCGCCAGACGAGAATGAACCTCGGAATTTGTTCATCGGGTCAGACTAGGCGAGATCAGAGAAA
This sequence comes from Gryllus bimaculatus, assembly GCA_017312745.1. Lineage (NCBI taxonomy): Eukaryota > Metazoa > Arthropoda > Insecta > Orthoptera > Gryllidae > Gryllus > Gryllus bimaculatus. The sequence goes on from BOPP01000016.1 coordinate 6,818,940, forward strand.
ATGGTGCGAATCTGTGCGAGAATTGGAGTGTAAACGAGAATATGAGAGTATTTAAGAGAATAAAAATAACAATAATAAAAAAGAAGCCGATCTGGATAGTCGAGATCGCTAAGGCAATAGTGCCGCCAGTAGTCTGCGAACTCCGACGGATGGATCGTAGGATGTAGTCCCGCCACGGTGTGTTTGTGTACGTCTCTATGTGTGTGTCGTCCACTCATCCTTCATTATCATCATTCCATCTTCCATCCTTCCAGGATTAGCAACTCGAGGGGATAAAAATTGCATCTAGCATAATACTGATCCCCCAAAAAAGTAGTCACGTACACTTGCCACAGGATAAATATTACTGAGCCGCGGTAAAAGCAGGTGTACATCCGCGTGTACGGTCCTGGTCGGTCAATTCGCGACCAATAAAAAGTAAAACGCGTCATTTATAAATAAAACATCTCTCGAGGCATAAAGAAATGGCCATAACTCCATTCTGAAAATAGTTTGGTTAAGGCGTGATTGCAATACTTAAGTTGTTAGATTAGCTTTAGCTAGATTATAGCTTCTCCCTTCTGACGCAAAAGCCAAATAGGGCTCTGGGGCGCGGCTAGATTGTACAGCCCCGAAAAGAAAAATAAATTACCGCCTCGCGTGGGCTACTGGTGAGTGAAACTTAAAAAGGGCCAGACTTTCTCTGAAAGCTAAAATAAGGTTAAATCAAGCTGCAGAAAAATAATCCTCACTTCGGAATATCCATTGAAAACGGTCACACAATAAGTCGCAAATTTCTATTGCGGGATCAAATGAAGTGCCACAATTATTTTACGAATAAATAAGCAACCAAAAAAAAACGACAAATTTTGAGATTAATTTCAATTTTTTAAAACTTTGCTACGCTAACTTAACAGACCTATGATCGCCCCCGGCTACTCGTTCCAGTATCGGAACATTTGGTTTTGTACTATAGGCATATGCAAGAATGCTATCGCTATCTCAGAAGGCTGGCAATGATAAAAAATCCACATTTTATTTCTTGGTTTCCATTTATAAAATGAAATACTTATCTGTGTTTGTCAATTTTTTAATTAACATTTCTGCCACTTATTCTGTTGACGTTTTCAATGGATATTCATTCTTTTTTTAGTTTAGGAGAAAGTCTGACTCGATTAACATATTCTGGTGGCGAATTCAGGTATGTATCTAGCACGCAAATAAAAATGTTTGTTCTCTGTGTGATTCAGAATACAGAATAATATACAGTTCAAATTTGGTACTTCAGTGTTCTAGGTTAATTGTCTGATGTACCAATTGTATTCTGTAGGAAAGTAAGTACTTCCAGACAATTACTTCATTTTCCAATAACGAAACCACTTTTTGATTACGCTTGCATTTACACCTATGTTACGAATTTAATTACCCATGTTGCCCTTACAATTTTCAAACGATTTCATTTTCCCTTTTTTGAACGCGTTCTTCTCTAATGAGTTTTTAAACCGCCTCGCCTTACACATAATAAATCATCTGGTTCCAGCCACGTCCTTCTGTCGCTTTCTCTCCCCATTGATGGCCCGAAACACGGACCGAGAGGGCTTCCGGCGCGCCTGGTGGCCAAGTAGTAAAGCGCGCGACGTGATGAGTAAGCTGTGTTCTAACGAACGGCCGCTCCGCCCCGCCCCAACCGCCCCGCCCCGCCACCACGCCCCTGCTCCACCCCGCACCATCCCGCACCACTCGCCCCGCCGCGACCCCGCCACGTCCCGCCCCACCACGCCCACCCTGTCCCGCTCTGCTCCGGCGCCGCGCCACTCCGCGGCAACTCAGCACCGCCGCAGCCACTCGCGGCTCCATTCATAAGGCTCTCGGGACGCGGCGGCGGCGACGGGCGTCTTGGCGGAGCGGGGGAGGGGGCGGCCGCGAGCTGAGCACTAGTCCAACACGGCCCACAAACATGCGCAGGGCAAAATTAAACAAAATATTTAAAAAAAGAACGAATCTAAAGGCGGCTCCACACATTCGCCATTCGGCAATCCCGGACAGCTGATGTGTTTGGCGAATGTTCGTTCCCTTTGATGTATCCTAGAAACCGACACGCGGTTGGTAAGGCGAATACCGAAAGTTCGGCACGCGGTGAATCGCAAGCAAATCGTCCACACTAATCGGGATTCGGCGAGCGGTTATTCGGGATTCGCCGAATGGTGCATGTGTTTAAAGTATGGCACATATAGCCGAATATCTACCGTACATACCGAGAGAGGTGTCTAAGGTCATCAACTTATGTCACTGCAATACCTAAGATCGGGAGATCCTAAGTTCTAGACCCAACGATGGCTTGCTAGCCAGCTAGGTCGAATTCAGTCGCTGAATGGAGGAGAATTCTAGCGGCAAACTGTTCTGATCGTAGTTTTCCGTGGTTGTTCCGATCAACATCAGGTGAATACCGAAACAAACGAGCCACGAACAGCGCGCGATCTTTCCTTCCCCTTCCATGCCCTATCATCACCCCTAACATATATTTACACTAACATGCACTACACTACCACACATGCCGGAGGCCGGTCGGAAGCTTAGTGGTTGTCCCAGCTGGTGTGAGATACCTGGTTGGGGAAACCCCTCCAGTCGACGGTAGGTCGGCACCGGATCTCGGCATCCAGTGGGGGAAGACCATCGCCACCACCCTAGAGAAAACATGCACTACAACAACGGGACTAATGACCTTAGTGTTGACGCGCACGGAATCACTAACAATCAATTTATCAATCAATGTACCGCACACCTTCAGACGCCTGGATTTGCTTGAATAAGTAAATCTACTGGACAATTTAAATACAATAGACACGACAATAATAAAGACAAAGGTTTTATTTTGCTACAGCTCAAACAGGTAATTTTTCGAGCGAAAAACTCGTGTTGCGAGTCCCTGATACCGAAAAAGTGGATAATGTTTGCTCCTAAATGTAGGAAATTATTTATTCTATTACGTTTTATAGTCAGAATCCAACTAATAGGCAAAATGAAAAAACAATACCAGCTGTTTCGTTTCAAAACTATTTTTAAAAGAATTGATCATCAAAACTTACTGTAAGTTTAATAGCAAGATAATGTACGTTCTCTGAAATGGAACTGGGTATGTGAAAAATAGTGCAGTTTTGGAAGGTTTGCTAGTCTTGAAACGAAGAAATAAAGTTTAAGATAAATACTCGTAGTAAAAATTTATTTCTGTGTGGAACTGTGTAAAAGGTGATTTTGTAGAAGGGAATGAAACATTGTGTAAAGGTACCACCGTGACTGAAATTACTTAGAGTTACATTAAGACATGTCTAGACATTAAAATAAAAGCAAAACCTAAATCTCCAAAAAATAATGAAACATGGGATTTATTAATTTTATGCTGTGTCATATTTACTCACAAATGTCCGAAAAATTTTTCCTGCCAGTTTAAATGCTCGCTTGGAAGCCTCAGATAATGCGCTCTGTGTGTTTTTGTCATTTCAAGAGAAAAAATGACATATTACAAGCACAACGAAAAAACATTTTGGGACGTTAAGCAGTGTTACGTGGAAATCGAAAACCATACATTCGGTATTTAGGTCCACTTTTGCGCATCGTAATTTTTTTAATGTCATAAAAGCAGTGATTTTTGGGACACCGAAATTATTCATACTTTATATTGTTTATTTGTAAGAAAATGATTTCACGTTATTCATACAATTTCGTGTTCAATACGACACATCCTATTGTCCTAAAAAGTTTCGCCAGGATGCGTATAATCATGATTGTCATTGCTGAGTGTAGGATTGGAAGAAGACACACATGTGTGTGACCTCCAATTTTCCGGACCCCAGAAATGACTAGTCGTTTCCTTCCACTGTAAGAAGGTAAGATAGACGTGAAGGAATGGAGGTGAGAGATTATAAATGGAATGCTGATTCAGATATGAATACTGAGTTGTGGTGTGATATTACACTCACTCCACAACCATTCAACAAAACATTTCTTCCAAAAATTTTAAGAATACTGTCAAAAATCAATCACGAAGAAAATTATTACAATTTGTATTTCTAATTTTATTTAATATTATTTCATTAACTTTCATTCAGTTATTTTCGAATACAGTTATTCTTTTATTCAATTACTTTATTCCTATTTAGTTATACAGTTCATTTCGACTGACTTTCATCGTGACTTCATCATCATCGTGACATTATCTACTTTATTTATGTATGTTCTGTTATATTATTAAGAAAAGTCATCACGAAGAAATTATTATATTATGTTTCATTTGTCTCATTGTTCAGAAATGTTTTGCAAATTACATGACGTATGAATAGAAAGTCTAGAGAAATGCTCCAGCATACATGGAGGTCAATTTGTAATTTCACAAATAAATGAATATAAAGTGATAACACCCAACCCTTTCGCATAACTCCAATACGCAGCCTCCGGTTACACATGTTTCTTTCCCATCCCCTGCGCCGTCGAGGCCGCACCTCTCTGCCGTTTGAGTGAATGACTATTTTGGGTTTCCGGACAAGTTGCTGAGGTCATTAGTTCCACCACTGTTGGGCTTGTTATATTCCGGGGAATGGCGGTGTTCCTCCCGCTCTAGAACGTGAGATTCGGCGACTATCTCCTCCACTTTCGGGGACTTCCTCCTTCCAAGTACCTCCTCCAGCAGGGCACCGCTTAAGCTGGAGCCAGCTCTACGCTCCCGACTGCTCTCCCGACATGTGTAAAACATGCAAGAGAAAGGTTAGATTGCACGCGGCTCATGGTCCGTTTATTAGCTTCTGTCCCGGCATTCGTCCGGTGTTGATTGTAGAAAACTATAGATGAAGGCAGTCGGTCGTTAGAATTCTCCTTCAAAAAGCGATTGAATTGAACCTACCTAGTAATTGTCGAAAATCTGCCTCCGTCAGAACTCGAACCCAATGACCTCCAAGCAAGAGTCATTGCAGTATCAACAGCCAACAGTTGTTACCCTTAGCCAACTCAGCTCGTGCTGTTTTTGATTTTGTTTATTATTTTTTGTCCCCGGGCGCGTCAATTGCAATTCTCATTAGTCTCGCGAGAGTACTACTGTATTACTAGAGTACTGAATGTCTTTATCACGGGAGGTGGCGGTGATCCTCTCCTGCTAGATAGTGATATCCAACGCCGACCTACACGTCGGTTCGCGGGGTTTCCTCCTCCAAGTATCTACCACAAGCGGGGTGGTGCTCCGGTCGGGGCACGCTCAAAGACCTCGGTTGATCTCCCGATATGTGTGATAGTGCAATGTATGCAAGTATGGGTAAGGAAGGGGGGAGAGAAGGACAAGACAAGGAAGTGCAAGGAAAAATCGCACGTGGTCCGTAGCTCGTTTGTCAGAGTACAGATGGCGTTCGCCTTGGTTTTGATTGATTGATTAATGATTACGGGAGCATCAACGGCTAAGGTCAGCGGTCCCATAAGTGCACGTTTCATTCCTCTATCGGAATTTTCTCCAACCAAGTATCTCCCACCAGCGGGAACCGTCAGTCTAGTGCATGTACGTGCATGGATCAAGGAATGGGAAGGAAAGATCGCGCGGTGTCCGTGGTCCGTTTGTAAAGGTTCAGCTCCAAGATTCGTCTAGTGTTGATCGGAGAAACCACGGAAAAAATTACGATCAGATCTGCCGGCTGCAAGAATTCTCCTTCAGACAGAGACTGAATTTGACCTAGCTAATGTCAAAAATACCGTCACTACCGGGACTGGCACCTAGGATCTCCCGGTCAGAAGCACTGCAGGCGCATCAGGTGATGCGCTGAGCCACCTCTCCTGGTACTGAGAAACCACGAAAAACTACCAATCAGAAGAGCCGTCCGCCAGAATTCTCCTCCAGACAGATTCGACCTATCCATCTAGCTAGTGTCGAAAATCCCGCCACAGTCGGTACTCGCACACGAGTATCTCCCGATCAGAGGCACTGCAGTGACATCATTTCATTCCCTGAGCCACCTCAGGCGGTATGCTTTCGACAACCTCCGACCTCTTATGGCCCACTGCCCGGGGGGCGGAGAGGTCGCAGCTGCGGCCGTAAACGCGCGCAGTCGCCGCTCTTCTTTTATTTCCCGCCGCCGCCGCCGCCGCCCCCGCGGCGCCCCGGGCGCGGCCTCCGAAATTCAATTAACAGTTCCGAGCCCCGTGAAATGGCCACTGCCGCGCACGCGAACCTCCTCCGCGGAACCGCCGCCTGCATAAAATAGGCGCGACCTGCACCCACCGGGAAATTGCTTTGGACCTGTGACTTCCATATTGCACAGCACTGCCGCGGCGCGCCGCGCTTTTGTGCGGTAAAATGTTCAGGGCCAGTCATTTCAGGTGGGAAATAAATCACCACCATTTTCTCCTCAATTAGAAGAACAAATGTTTCTAATATAAGTTTGGTGAGGAACTCCTCGTTTCTGCACAGTAGTTTCTTGACGATTCCTCTAGCGATAATATATGCGCCACCGCACCGACCGGGAAATTGCTTTGGTCCTGTGACTTCCATATTGTACAGCATTGTCGCTCTATTGTGTGGTAAAATATTCAGCACGAGTCATTTTAGGTGGAAACAAAATCACCACCATTTCTCCTCAATTAGGTAAATAAATGTTTCTAATATAATTTTGCCGAGAAACTCTTGGTTTTTGCAATGTTGCTTTACTATGCGCACGTTTTATCAACGTCACGTCAACTCTCCTTTTGCTTGTAATGGTAAGAGTAGAGGTAAGGGCCAGTTGCTATTTTGTTAGCAATACAGAAAAATCATACTTGCAATTTGTGTACCTATGTGAATAAGTTTTCCACAACTCAGAAACGAAAATGACTATTTTTCAAATATTGCTAATCTTGCGATTTTTCAAATTTATTTTTATTTATCTATGTTAAACGTTCACTCATCTTTCAACTATTATAGTTAAAATGACGGGAAGGGATTCTGGAACTCAAGAAAACGTGCGCAGATAATCTTCTCCCCCCTACGTCACATACACTTTTTACTTTTTTTTTTTTTCTTACTGAATAAATCTAAATCTAGTAGATTCCTGACGTTTCATTTTCTATAACGTCTAGAATGTTGTGCTCACGGCGAACATGAACTTTGAGAAACTCTTTGAGAACAGTTCTAAGCATTGGAAAAAAACATAGTTTTTCATACAAGCGAAGAAAAATACAAGTTTGTAAATTGTCGGAATTGCGGTGCAAAAAACGATAATCCTGTATCGCGTACTACATGTATACCGTGCTCGATTTTAGGCCATCATCACTTAAACCCGACAGTCGGCCGTCAGAATTATGGGTTCGTAGGCTTCTGCGGTCGGAGTCAATGCATTCTTGGCTATCCGGGATGAGCCGCGTCTTGTTCAATGTTAACTGACATTTCGGCCATCTTGCTGTGGCCTTCTTCAGAGCTATACAGCAGTATAGCAACTTAGTTTCAAGTGAAGTGACTGCAATTTCTGTTCCAACTGCGCAAACACATTGATTTCAATGATGTTTTTGAGCAAGATGGACATCTGTCGAAGCTCAACAATTTGTTACTTACTGTCGTACTTTTTCTTTTTCAAACAGTTCAATGGAACTGTTTATTTCAATAGAATATAAAAATAGTCAAATTTAAAATTGCTTTTATTTAGCATTCATATTCCAAATCACCCCCTCTGTACTGTGCTATCCTTTTATACCGACTATCCTTCCTTCGTTTATGGGTATCATTTATTTTTACACTCACAAAAAATAAAAATATAAAAAAGAAAATATGAACACTACCCCTTTCCGGTATCAGTAATTTGTGTGGGAGTGGTTCGCGCAGCCGTCTTACAAGAAGTGGAATCACCTCTACCGTTCGTTAGTGGAACGAATCATTTGCGTTCTTCAACGAAAACAACGTTTCCCCCATGACCGAATGTTATTACAAGAGTGCGGAACTACATGAAATTGCATATTTTTACTGACAGTACATATCGAAAGGAAAGTTATATAACTTAACCTATCACCAAAAATAAAAAATAAGAGAGCAAATTTTTATTTTGTATAATTGCATATATCTGATATCTTTTTTCTTTAATCCTACATTAAAGCGGCCTGTACCAAACTTTACAAAGGCATAATGTACATTCAGTAAAAATAAAAAATAAAAAGTTTGATAAGGAAATACTAAATTAAATGGATTGAAAATGTATGACATGGAGTTCCAAAATACATTTTAAACGATTTTGTAGATAAAATGACGGGAAGGGATTCTGAAACTCAAGAAAACGTGCGCAGATAATCTCCCCCCTACGTCACATTCACTTTTTACTGCTTTTTGACTGAATAAATCAAAATCTAGTAGTTTCTTGAAACTACTAGATAGATTAAACTAAAGATTAAATAACTTGACACACAGCACACACTAGCTATGTGCTGCCCATATATAGTTTTTGACAAGCGTCCGCAGTTGTTCCTGAGACAGCATAGGTCATTCGACCTTTGTTGTGATCGCCATCAAGCCATTATGATTGCTAAATGTTCAGAACCAAACTTAAATGATATCTGACAAGATATTTATTATTCATTTTCGTATTCATTATTCACAAAAGTAGGTGAAAGATAGTGCCAAAAGAACTGGCGTAATCACCAAAGCGTAGTGTAGCGTCACGGCTTGGCAGCAGCCGAGTGCAAGGTAGAGGGCTGGGGGATCTAAAGATAGAACAAAGAAGGGACCTTCCGACAGGAAATGGTCCGCGGGCCAGGCAGCGCCAGGGAAAGGCTTTCCACCGCGCGGGGGTGGGGAGTAGTGACGTAGGAGGTCAGGTGACCTGGACCTATAAAGACGCCGTGGCGAGACGGCGCGAGTGGGTAACGTTTCGGTTTCCTCGTGGCTAGACCACAAAACTTTGTCCGCCCAGGCTGGTGCGGAGTGCCGAGGGCACGTGGTTGTTCGACGAGTTCGGACAGGGTGATGTGTTCTTCAAACACATTCGGGCAGATCGTCAATCTGCCGGGGCACACCAGGTGCCAATGTACGACGCGGCCTTGCCGGCTGGTCGTAGGCGTCGCCGCAAGGCGCATGTAGGGAGAGGAGGGCTGCAGTGGTAGCTCTGGCAAACCGCCTTAGAGTGAGGGTTGTAAATATGTACAGTGTGTAAATAAAACTTGTATATACTCACTCGTGTCTGTTTCCTTGTGGTGTAGATCCCTACACACGACGTTACAGTAGTCTACTGGACGACGCGTATGGGCGAACACCGGAAATGGCATGCACCGGAAGTAGGGACGTGCACAAGGTTACATGTATTTCACTAGCTAGTCACACAATGAAAGTATCTAGAGATTCAGAATCATGGAGCGAGGGGAAGGGGGTGAGGGAAGCTTTCGGTACAAAGACGTTACAAAGTTACGTGACAAAGACGACGCCTTTGTAGTTTAGGGTTAACTGCTCCTTTTCATGTGGCACTATTAAATGCATTATTGCCATGTTTTTGTGCAGAAGTGGGTCAAAGTGGTCGAAGTGGGTCGAAAGATATTTTCGTGCATTTCTCTTTCAAAACAAAAGTGAATTAAGCTATGCTAATACTACAATACAACAAAACATAATATTTCCGATAGTCTTCTGGTAAAATTGTTTCCGCTTGAATCGATGTAAGGTTTTTTAAAATGTTTTTTAACAACTTGGTCAAATAGCTAGTACTGTGTTTTAACTGTAGGGAGAACTGTAGTGAGAATACATAAGGACAACATGACCTCACACACAACATCCATGACTGGCCGGGCTTCAAACCCGCGACCCTTCAAACAGAGGCAGCTACAGCTATTCGGCCTTAGCGACCTGACCTACCCAAGCTCGCAAAAATCACGAAGGGGGCACCCGGGTTTGAACCGAGGACCTCTCGATCTGCAGTCGAATGCTCTACCACTGAGCTATACCCCCAACACCCCAGAATTCTTATTCGTGTACATGGACTTTGTAACCTGGCCTGAATATTACGTTATCTTGAAACAATGCTATTGGTACTCTCGCTTGATATTTTTACTTTCTCGACTTGTGAAGTATTTTTATTATAATTTTTAAAAACATATTTTTAATTATTTGCGTTTCGTACTACAGTGTAAAATGAAGATAATATGAATACATGTTATCTGTTGCTGACAATACTTATGTTTAACGTATATTCTTAGTTTTAAGTGCACATTTTGATTATTTTAAATGAATGGTTGCATGCATATTTTAAACATTTTTAGTGCATGAAATTCTGGGATCTAGTTATTACAATTCGTAACAACACAACAAAAATCAACACATATTAAATAATTATCTGTCTGCAGACATGGACTTTTATAACTAGAGAGTTTATAATTATTTTTCTATCTTGTACGAGTACATTTTTTAAATTTACTTTCAAAAGTCATATTTCCCTTTCTTTTTGGCGACTTCTGCTCGCTTAGCTGGTGTGAAGATTCCGCCTCAGTGCCACCTGCCGCCGCGGCGTTTGTCCGGCACGTGCAACTTTTTCCATTTCTCTGCAATTTGTCACCACACTCCGCAACCACAACGTCTCGAATTCTTCTCTATCCCCCCAACTCTCGTCACCGGGAGACCTCTCTCCTTCTTCCCCGACCAGCCAGAAACAATCTTTTGTTTTTGTTCTTTCAGCCGTCTTTTGTGTCTTTCATTGTTTTGATCAACTTCACCCAAAGAGTTAGAGATATCTCAAGCATGTTGACTCCACCAAATCAATATTTACATTCCAACGCATCCTAATAGCAGACGATTTTTGCCTTAGATCAGTTTCTCAACACCTCAAGGAACTTAATTCAGGAACACCCGATGACCATTGAAACATGGTGTAGAAAGTTGAAAATGAAGATAAATCCATGTTAGTCCACAACGAAAGTTTTCACCCTCCTATTTCCAGCCTTCACACTCCAACTAAAATTTGACTCAACAGTAATACCATGGAGCTCTACAACCTCCCCGTCCGTTATCTAGACATCCTAATGGATACTAGATTGGTATGGAAAGACCACGTCACCTCAAGGTGAATGAAGCCCACAGACGCTTAGGTATGGTTCGACCAGTAATTAACCGTGACTCCACATTAAAACTACATTCTGCTCTCCTTACTTATAAAGATATTTTACGTCCGTTACTCACGTACGCTTATCCAATGTGGTGTAACGCAGCCCCCAAAATTAACAAAATTACAGTTACAATTAACAAAACTACAGTTAATGTCCCTTGGTATAAAAGCAACACAAATATCCTAAAGGCGTAGCCATAGAAACCGTCCTAACATATATCACCAAACTTTCTCATAGATTCTTCCAAAATCAGTCCAATCTCAGTTACCGGTGCATCTCATTTCAATCAAGGCCATCCCGTAGAACCTCGTCTACGTAACCGACTTCCCTTTCACATCTTCCTCCGTAATGTGGCTGATATTAGATAATGAAATAATTACTCCTTCCATCAACAGTCATCAGTAAGTATTTCCCCCCTTTAATAATCGCACTGTTTAATTCTAATATTTAAACGGAGGTGGCCGTGGACTGAGCGTTGGAGAATCATCTCATTTTGCAATAAAATTTATAAAGTAATAATCCACATTTATCGAATTTTCAAAATTTTACTATGCTAAAATATATTCAAATAAATATTTTCTTGTTTAATTGATTTATTTAATTATTTTCGATTTATTTTTTATTTCATTTAATTACATTTGTGACAAGCACACGGGATTGACACAAATTAATAAGTTAATGTCAATAAGTTTGATTTATATTTTATTTCACTGATGCATGTATGACGTTTTATCGGTGTACAATCAGCGCTGTCGGTAATATTTCACTACATCGCTCTCTCGGATCTGTTTTTGAGATTACAATGAGTCAATGGCAACCATATAGCCGAGACGAATTACTAATACGTAATAACAAAAAGTAATTATTGAAACAAAAATATTTATATCTGTAATATTTTAATATAACATTAAATCAGTCATTCGAGATGTGCAAATAATATTCTCAAATAGACAAATGATCGGAGAAGTCCTTCTCGCGATTATCATAAATAAGGAAACAGCTTGTAACAATTGAACTATCAAAACACCTAACCATATTGCATAAGCTACAGTAGTATCTCTTCATCCAAAGATCAGGAGTCACATCTTCTACTCCAAAAATCTCTTTTCTCACAACTGTTAGATATTTTGGTTCTTATACTTACTATTCATGTACTCCTGACTTTAAATATAATTAGTTTTATGAATGCTGCAGAAATGTTTTCGGGGGTTCAATGAGGTATCCCGGGGCAAGAAAATTTACTTTGAAATTTGTAGCGTAGATCAGTATTTATTACGATCAGATTAGTTCTACATACTACTCAATTTCCTAAACTAGTCTAACAAAGCGTGGGAAATTGTCCTCACAAGTCGAACGACATCTTTATCTCGAATTTTCTGACGACCTCGTTAAACGATTTTACTTCAAATGGATGCCGTATCAACCTGTGAAATGCGATTTTTCTCCCTCGTTCAATTCAAATCAGATTTACAATCGGATTTAAAACGGTTCAACCACCATTCTGTGGCGGGACTCTCATTTGTTAAACCTAAATGAGATTTCAATTGATTTAAATGACATTGAATGATGCGAGAGAACGACGATACAGGAAAATCTCATTTATTGCCAAAACGATAGTCTAATGGTTAAACATTAACCATACGGTGACAAAGAAAGCTTTTCCTAGACCTAGAGTAAACGCAAATTGCATAGGTTTAATAGGAAATAGGTAGCTATTATACAAAAATTAGATACATTAATCGTAACAATGCGTCAGCCTGTAATAATGTCAATGAGATTAGTGAAAATGTTCACTCTTAAAAAAAGTGAATAAACTCGAAAAAGTAATTTCAGCTCTTAGAAAACAGATCAGATGTTGAAGACCTTTGACTTTGACGATGAGACTGTGAGACCTAGGAGCATTTAGGCTTCGAGAATCCATACCAAGGCAAAATGCAAGTGAACCTAGAGTTCTCATAGTGTTGATATGTACGCAGGGAGGAAGTAGAAAAAATAGTCTGTTGAACATCAATCATTTATTCTGAGTCATGAGAGTCAACGTTTGTGGAAAAGGAGATGTGAAATTCCACACATTTCCATAGATCCGGGTCTTGGTTCAGGAGACGCAATGTGTGACGTCATGGATACTCACAGCGACCACAGACACAGAGCTTTCGTATAACAATATATTTATTAACAAAGAAAACAAAACAAATATATACACTTAATAATCTACTTACACCCTAGCTCTGATAGACCTACTATCCCCTGATCGCGGGAGCGATCCAAACCCGATTGAAGATGGTTTTGATTGTGGCATTCGCCACTCCTACTTTTGAAGCGCGCACAAAGCCTAGCTTCCGTGACCGGATGTCACGCTGGGACACAAAGTCCGTTCTGGCGCACCAACGGCTGGTTTGCCTCGATCGCAGGAGCGATCTTATCCGATTGAGAATCGGCGTGAATCGTGGCACTCAACCACTCTTCACCGCGGAGCACGCACACAGCATCGCTCCCCCGTGACCGCAGTCACCCAAGGACATAAAGTCCGCAGGCTTCGTCAACTAGTGACTCGAGCCTGGCTCGCATATGCACCGTCGTGGCGCCAAGTTTTGTGCACACGCACGAGGTTCTCCCACTGTCTCCAGAACCCACCCACTGGCTCTGTACATTCAGTTATATAGGCGAGGCCCACGTGACCTACTACGTCACGCCACCCCCTCGCTTGTTATAACAGTGAAAAGCTTCTATAAGCCGGAAACTCCCAAAGCCTTGTGTCTCCCGTTTCCGCGTTCTTCCCTTTACGGAAAAACCCTACTTCCTGTGGCTAGGCTAATCCTCTCCCAAGCGTCCCCAAATAGATGCCATGAGGCACGCTGGCTAATACGTTACAAATGATTCACAAATGACCCGAGATGCAATGTTCTCACAATAATCGAACGACGTCATATTTTACAATCTGAACAACTTAATAAACGTGGAAGTACTCGTAAATGCTTTCTTAGAACAAAATTTAATTTAAAAAATGTTTTTTTCAGTCAAATACATTAATGTGAGCTTGTTTCTATATATTAATAAAAATATCAATTTCTTGTTCATCGCATTAGAACAACGGCTAAACAGATTCACTTAGACATGATTTGAAATTGAATATTGTAATTCACAGGCTTGCAGAAACTATTTCAATGACAGATAACTTTGCTCTAAATATTAATAACTTATCCTGAAAATGCAATTTCGAAACGGCTGATAGCGCGAGGACTGTAACATGGTGTGCTCTCGTATAGCAAGCAACGAATGCTACATAGTATGCTTTCATATCAAAACTTGCGCGCTAATCCAGCATTGTTCATGTGTGTAATAGAGTTTCTGAAGATGGGGAAGGAAACAAGTCAATTACATGTCAATACGTGTTAATTGTAATTTTCATTACTGGTTATGCTTGTCGTCCTGAAAATGGAGTTCTCAGGCCTACAAACAAGTGATTTAATAAAAAAGGTCTTATGAAGTCGTTGATATAGTTACCGAATACAAAACGCCTGAGAATAAATGTTACAAAAATCGACAGCATGCAGGGGGGAAGACAGAGATGATCTTTTTTTCCAATTACGATTTCAAGGGAAATTTCATAGAACAAGTTAACACATGTGTTATGTGCTCCTGATAGGGAGGCAACCCATCACAATTTGTTCCCATCACATATTCATTAGGAAAATGAAAACCTTTTTGAGCTTTGAAGTTTGTAATATTCATTCTGAGACACTATATATTGGCGTATATATCTAGCGAAAAATAATAATAATAATAATAATAATAATAATAATAATAATAATAATAATAATAATAGTAATAAGTTTTAAGTTGAGATTGCTTACGAACTTGGTTGCATTCTTTAACATCATTTTGAATACTTGCAGTTGAAACAGCATAATTTCTTTTACCCTTGTCCCAATGTCAGTACTCAATTACAACTTCTTAAAATGATTACTAGGTCAATGATATCGCTTTTATCATCAACTAACTTGGTTACACTGCTACATTGTGGAAAACTGTGCCGACAAATATTTGATATGCATAAGAACGTCAAAAGAACATACACCAAACCAAAAAGTTCTGGATAAACGAAAAACGCTGGATTACTACATTTTGAGAACGGTCCTTTATCACCTCTGCCTTCCTGCATTCGTAATGAAAAGTAAATGTTCTGTTATATTATTTTCACACATTTCCAATTTGAGTCTATTTAAATCTGGTGTAAGAAAATAAACAAAAAATAACGCTGAGATTATGACGAAATAAAATTGAGTAATTTGGTTATCATTCTACACATGACAAACCAAACGTTAGTATATACTAGGCTGTCCGGGTGACGCCGCGTTCATGACGGTGCCGCGTCCATGGACGCGGCGTCACCCGGACAGCCTAGTAAATACTGACTTCGGCCGCGGAAGCCTACGCTCTCAACCCAAACGTTTTTTTTTTCATGTAGGGACCAGCTTCCCAATTCGTTCGAAGTCGAGAACTTGGAGATTGGTGTAGTTTAGGTCAGGGGTGTCCAACTTCCAAGGCCACAACCAAAATCTTTAATATGGTAGTGGGCCATGTTTTCATTACTCGGGCGATCCACATTTGACCCCTTATTGTTCATATCAGCTGTTTGCCAGGAGGCTTTAAAACCAGCGGGTGAGGGGGAGAGGGGGATTGAACTAGACGTGATATTACTCGGGCAACTTTTCTTGAACGATGGATTGACGATTTTGCGTGGAGTGGGGGTATTAGCTACAAAGTCGGCCACTAGAGTATTTTAAGTAATGCCAACGTCTGTGAAATGAAAGTCAAAACTGCATCTTGTGCTTAACTTTTTCGGGAGTTTTACGTGACTCCCTTGAATGACCTGGACCTGACCCAGCCATTTCTTTCGATATTGACAATAAACCTGAACAGGGGTTCTGCACTATGAAAGCAATTGGATTTGACTAGCTTCTGTTTCGCGCCAACGAAGTTTTAATGCTTGGAAGGTTTCCATCAGTGCCCACTGCGAGCTTTTGCCTTCAACTGTTTATTGCACAAGGGAGGGGGATCAAGGTCATCGTTCAAGAAAAGTTGCCCGAGTAATATCAAACTCTACAATGTACAACACAGTTAAACACATTGGGATGATATTGAATTTATAAATCGACAAGATAACAGTTCCTTAAACTCAAACTTAACCTATTTTGCTATCAAATTGAGTGTTGATCCCGACAGAGCGAAAGAGCTAGGTGCGCAATGATCACGCCTGACATGGACGAAAGGAGCTTAAACATCTGCCTAATAATCTTTCTCCGACCACAATAAATGGCCCCCAGTTGGACATCCCTGGTTTAGGCGGTGCCCCGCTGGGGGAGACACCTGCAGGAGGGAACCCCAGCAAGCGGACGAGTAGGCCTGCGTTCCACCGGGGAAAGAACACCCTCCCTGCTACAACACGCACTACACTCATGGGACTAATGACCAAAGTAGTTGACGCGCTCGCAATCAATACTCTGTCAATCACCCCAACTCGTTTGTACTTTACGTCCAATTTCGCAGCGATACTGAGAGAGAACGCTAAAATGGTCACAAGCGTTTACTTCTGCCGAGAAAAAATAATTTTACTCTTCTCCCAAAGTCACGCAAAGTGAACTGCTCATTAACACCGTGAATTTTCTGTTCTGAAGACTGAATTGTTTCTTGAAAACTCAGAGATGCACAAAGTAAATTTTAGTCTATTAGTTATTTAAGGTAATATTCTATTTTTTCTGTCAAAAAATATTGTACAGAAGGAGTACAATATCGATTATTTGAACATATAATAAATTTTTAATTAGTTCCGTCCCCTGGCGAGTTTAAATCATTATAAAAAATATTTACGGACACCAAAATACATACAATGTAAATCTTTCTGAGATGAAAAATACTACAGCTTCCCAATTGATTTTCGAAATTCCTTTCAACACAAAGCGCTTGAAGATTACACAGACTCAGTGTATGCTAATTTGTCTGCAAGCGGAAATGGTTCGCAACCGGAGAGTCGCCGAAGTTTACGCAGCCACCAAATGGAGATCGTTTCAGAAGTGGCACAGCCGCAGCCACCCAGATGCAAATGGCTCGCCTAGCGGGGCGCATTTCTGATTGGCCGGGGGGCGCTCGGGGCGAGTCGGGAGATTTCAAGCGAGACCGAGGCTCCTCGCCCGCGAGGGTGCCGCGTCGCTTCCTCCGGGTCAACCCCCCTCGTCGGTCCTCGGCGTCCGCCCGCTGTCCGCCGCCCTCCGCGCCCTGTCCTCGCCCTCGTCCTCGTCCGCAAACGCTCCGATTTGAAAGTTAATTCAGAGGGCGCGGCTCGCGGGCCGGGAGAGGGGCACCTGCTGCACAGACGCCGCCGCATCGATTTTATGCAAACGAGCGGTATGATTCAACGCGATTAGATTCGCGCGGGCGTGGACGGAGGTGAGGGGGCGGGGGGGCGATCGGGGCGGGGACAGGGCGATGGGGCGAGGCGTGGCAGCTGGGCGGTTAGTGGCGGGCGGGGCGGCGGGCGGGCCGAGGAGGGCGAGGAGGGCGGGAGGCAGGGCGAGCGGGGCGGGTGGAGCGAGCGGAGGATGCGTCAGCCGGGAAGGCGCGGCGGGCAGAGAGGGCGGGCGGGCGCTGTGACAGGCTGGGGCGGCGAGGCAGACGGACGCGGCGGGGCGGGGCGACGGGACGGTGAGAGCGACGAGGACGAGGGCGGGTGGGAGGACCGCGAGAGGGAATCGGTCAGAGTTGTGGGCGGCTGTGTGAACAGCCGAGCGATTGGTTGGACGGGGCGCAGGGTTTTGTGGGGAGGTGCGGACGCTGACGAGAGGGCGTGTGGATGAGGGACGGACGGAGGGGCGTGGGGAGCAGGGTGGCTGGAACGACGGACGCGGACAGGAGGGTGGCGCGAGGTAATTGGTCGGAGAAGTGGGCGGGTCGTGTTCCTCCGAGCAGGCGGATTGATAGCGCCCAACGTGTTACGCAGGGAGGTTTGGAGGCTATAGTGCAGGCATGTGTGGGTGGGCGACGGACAGAGGCGAGAGAATACGGCGTGCAAGCGGTAGAGAGAGAATAGGTGCAGGCGAGTGAGTGGGGATGGGTTTGTGGGTGGGCGGACCACAAGAGTGGACGAGGGTGCTAGCAGGCAGGTGTGTATGTGAGAGTGCGCAGGATGGCGAGCGAGAGTGAGCACACAAGAAGGCGAACGGCGGATCAAGCGAAGAGGTGGAGGCAAGCGGCAAGGACGAATGAGCAGGGGGACAGTTAAGTTAGTGGGTGAACAGGCAAGTGATTAGACGAGCTGCGCAAAAATGGGTGGGTGGATGGGTGGGTGTAGATTGGGTGGGCAGGCGGACGGTTTGTTGGATGTTGATTGAGGGACGAGCGAGTAGTGGATGTCCAAGCGGGTGGGTGGCTTCCAAAAGGGGCTCACGGGAGGACGGAGACAAAGGAGAGAGGGGTGGCGAAGGAGAGGGCAGGGAGGAAAGCTGACGAACGGGTGGAGGAAACGGGTGGAGGGAACGGGTGGAGGGAACGGGTGGAGGCACCAATGTACGGGCGAGCACGCGTCTGGGCGAGCTTGAACGCGACCGAACGCAAGGATGAAGGCGAGGCTGCCCGCGGGCGCGTCTGGGTGCCGGCGCCGCTGCCCGGTTACATGCAAATCCGCGTGATTTCGGCCAATTTCTCGCAGGCAATCCTCAACGAGCCGCGGAGTTATTTGCGTTTAAGCGCCGCGAAGAGGACGCGCTTGGGCAGGGCGGCCGTGCGGCCGGCGCCCGTGGACGCCCGAGGCCGTGACTGCGGCGTCGGCCGCTCCCTCTCCCTCTCCCTCTC